>CM066319.1:10000-610000 GCA_033807775.1 Saussurea involucrata | reverse complement strand
TTTAATTAAATGTTATGTTTTAAAAAAGTTGAAAAGGAAAAAAAAATAAGATGGTAATTGGAGAAAGGGGTTGAGTTCATTAAAAAGGAAAAGGACAAAAATGGTATTTAAATAAATGAACATAGAAAAGGAAACTAAAATGACTAAAATAACCTTAAGTTAACAGTTGATTTTTAATAAAGTTAGTCTTAAGGATCAAAATAGCAACAAATTCAAAACGTAATTTTGAAACCATAGGGATGAAAATGGCAATATTCAACAAACCACCAGGACGAAATTCGTAATTTACTCATAAATAAAAGAATTGCGTGTAATCTGCATTACCGCATATCTATTCTATCTTATTAAAAGAACAAGAGACGGTTATTTTCAAGATTCAAAGACCAGTTTTTTTTCTTAGCCACGTTCACGTCCCTCTCTCTCAGTTCTTTCCTCCCTCCCGTCTTCTTCTCCTTCCCCACATCTCGCCGGATTCTTCTTCCCCCCACGTCCCTCGCTTCTCCAGCACCGTTCAAGGAGTTTCAACTCCTGATTTCTCTCACACGAAAAGTGTGATTTAGCAACATCGATTTGGCACTAAGAGCATCTTCGTTCCTGGTTCTGCCATTTATCAAATTCGATTTAGCAACATCGATTTGGCACTAAGAGCATCTTCGTTCCTGGTTCTGCCATTTATCAAATTCGATTTGGCATTGTGCGATTAGTGATGAATCATCTGTGAAGTGATTTACAGTCTTCATCAGATCGTAATCAATCTGTTCAACCCTATTGGTTGCTCAAATCGCAAATTGTAGTCCCAAAACCAGAAAAAGTCGATTTCTTTTTGTAGCTAGATCCGATAAAAAGCAGACTGTTTAGAGGAAATTAGGGGTAGTTCTCCAACTGCAACTGCGAAGCCGTTAAACCCTTTAAAACTTACCCTTTTTCTATTGTGGTTTTTTTGCAGATAATTGACACTTGGGACAAGTATTCTTCAAACGGAAGGCAAAGTAGCAGCGATGGATCATCAAATACAAGATAAACATCAAAAAAACACATTTTCTTAATGTTTCTACTTGGGGAGAACCGTAAGATTTCTCTTTCTTTCAATTGCTTTGATTTTGTTGGTTTTTATTCATTTATAGTGGTTGGTTATTTCAGAATGTAATTTTCGTGGATTATGCCATCTTCATTGGAATGATTACTCATTGTTCTATTCAAGCAGTTTCTTTGCTTATTCTTTTTCATTTTTTATATTTTTTACAAGACTAGCTCTATTTTGCTGTATTCCATCAACATTTATCAAGTGAAGTCGCTCTAATGGGTTCTTTTGGATGCTTTTAATGGTACTCTGAAGAGTTAAATTCTTAAATTATCCATGAGTGGAAGCATTTTATGTTCTTAAATTATTGCGATGGTCTGGATGGAATTCAAAGCTCCCAATAAGATCGATTCGTGATTCAAATCCATCTTCTCCATCGCTCCATTTCATGTAAGTTTTATCGATTTCTTTCTTTTTTTTACTTATGAAGAGGTTTTATCATAAAGTAAACATGTATGTTCAAAAACATGTTTTCTACATTTTGGTATTGAGTTTCCTGCATCTTGGTTCTGTAATCTTCATTTTGGTTTCATTTTGCCTTGTTTGTCAACTATTTTTGAAATCCTTGCAATTGTATGGGTTTTTGAAACTACTATTTCCTTCCTCCAGCTGTACACACTGTGGTTTCGACCCTAAAGTGAATCATTTGATAACAAAATTCAATACATTGTTGAGAAACCGATATATACAACTTTGATGGTCCTGTCTCTTTGATGTATGACTTCGGCATTGATGATGGTTATTAATGGTCATCTGGATGCTAACACAGGTTTACACCAAAAAACCGATAATTGAAATCTCGAAATGTAGAACCAATTTAGATTGTCTTTTTTTATATGCTTATGTTCAACAAGATACCTTGTTTGCAGGGTGATTTGGAGATAATTGCAGAGCTTTTGGAAGGTATGTATCACACATATACACCCAAAGTTGTCTTTTTGAATCGCCCCCCCCCCCCCCTTCGTAGCTTCTGGCGAAGCTGCGAGTTCATGAGCAAGTGAATGAACGAGCCATGTTCCGACGTGATGATATGACCTTGCATGTTTATCTAAAAATGAGTATTCTATGTTCTCGGTTTATAAGAAACTCTTGTCGTCAAAGCATGCTCTTCAAGTCCGTGAGTTGCTGTTTGCGACTGTCTTTTTTGTGTTTTTTGACTTTTGTTCAGTTCAGTATGGTGATTTGGGTTCAAATGCATCAGATTGTAGCTCTTTACTCAAATCAGTTTGCCAAACTCTGATTTTGGTCTTTGGGTTCAAATGCATCAGAGCGTATGGCTTTTTTAAGAGGGAGAATTCTGACTACCTGTTCTCAAGGTCGGTGTCAAACTTGCTCAATACCAGGTTCCATGTCTTTCTTTCCAATTTGACTCTGGATTTTTGGTTAATGATTCTGATTTCTAATTCCACTTGCCTTATATCAGATCTTGATTTCGAATCCTACTTTTTTCGTAAGAGATAGACACGAGGGACAAGTCCGGTCTTATTTGTTGTGTTTTAGGTCCAACAAGTCTAACACCAGCAAGGTTTGTGTGGCCTTATGGAGGTAGAAGTGTATACTTAAGTGTACTGGTGAAATATGTAGCATTTATTATTTAAACATGTATTAACAAATTAGATGCAAGTCCCATTAAGCTCATTAAGCTGCTAACAAACAGACCCTTCTACCCCCAGAGGGTAGAGCGGCTGTTTTATAGAAGGCCCAGCTTGTGCAAATGTGTGAGAAAATAATTCCATAGTGTTGCATATTTCATTTCATCAATATAATCATGTCGCATTTCTCATTTTTATTCTTCAAGCTTACTGAACTGACCAAACATGTTCTCAATTTAGAATTCTTATTTAGCAAAATGGCTGGAAACTCTATCCAATCCGTTGCAAAAGCTTTTGGTGAATACCAGTATCCTTGGCGAGAAAGGTTGACAAAATATAAAGACGAGCTCTCAAAGGGTGTTTGGGGATATTGGCATTTGGGGGCATGGAAGCCTCTAGGGATCAGTGGTCGACGTAGGACCCGCCTTCGTAAAGAGGTTCTGTTAGCGGGAGAAGACTGGCCCTACGATCCAGAAAGGAAAGAGATGAGGACAAAGAGAAAAGGACACAAATGTGATAGGATATCGGCTGAGAAACGAGCAAACACAGCTGAATTGATGAAGAAAATGCCTCAGATGTTGGCTGATTACAGAAAGAAGAAATGGGAGAAGAAGATGAACGAAGAGGATGCTGCCGCTAAGAAATCATAGGTTTGGATTACTCTCACCATCGTCTCTTTTTTATTTTCTTTTTTTGGGTGTTTAAATTCGAATCCTAAACCTGCTTGAATAATAAGTATGTTGTTTTAAGAAATGAAACCTTAGTTTTAATTGTTGGAGGAAAAGAACCAGAAAGGAAGAAATAGGATTTTTCTTGTTGCAAATTATTGTTGCCCATATTCTGGGTGTTTTTCATGTCATAGTTATGTGACCTTACCGGGTCAGAGGTGCTTACCGGGTCAAATATTGTTACTTCAAAATAACTGTAAAATTTAAAATGTTTCAAACTTTCAACTTTCATGTTCTAATTTTCTGTTGCTGCAAAGTAGCTACTGCCTTTCATCTCTTTGTGATTAACAATGTTTTGGCGGCTTTTTGAAAGTCATGGAATGAACCCGAAGCGTTGTGGTAAGATTAATTTCCATAGATCTTATAGTATTTAATAATGTTGGTTGGTTTTTTAGATCCTAAGGTTGTAGATGTGGTTCAATTTGGTTTATTTAATTTTGGAGTTAAACAGGTAATGTGAAGTACATGTTAAACCATATTTTGATATTTCTTGCATATGCATTTCTCTTAACTTTTCGACTTGATAACGCCTTACACTACTAATCTTTTTGCTTCTTTATTGCCTACACATTTCTGCTGAATTCCTAGCTGCAGGTTATCTTTCTCTCATTCTGCTGTACCGCATATGGAACTATTGTCCCCTTTGGGTTCTTATTTAAGAACCTTGGTTCTTACCATGAAGTTTGTATAAAATGTCAATTCCTTTAATCTTTTTTTTTTCTTAACATTGTGGTTTTGTTTAGTTCTCAAATCGCCAATTAAAAACTCTGATTATCTTGTTATCATTTTTGGGATTTCAAAAAATTGTTGAATTAATGATTAGAAAACTATGAACATTACATTTTACTTTTGTATAAAAATCATGAATGATAAAATGATTCAAATTAGACAAATGAAAAACACTTCAGAATTTTTCACATCCGCCGCATCGCGCGGGTACGGTAACTAGTATAGTATGATTGGCCTAAAGCAACCGTGGACAAGATGGGTGCAATGAGTTAAAAAACACAGAGTGATGATGTGGCAACGGTTTAAGGGGCG
Organism: Saussurea involucrata; assembly: GCA_033807775.1. NCBI lineage: Eukaryota > Viridiplantae > Streptophyta > Magnoliopsida > Asterales > Asteraceae > Saussurea > Saussurea involucrata. The sequence goes on along the minus strand of CM066319.1, from coordinate 605,558 downwards.
GCAGCGGCGAGAATAGGGTGGTGGTGGACGGAGGAGATCCACCAACAATTGTAGCTTACGCATTTATTACAATTGCTCTAATCATATTTATATATTTGTAAACCCACCATTAATTAAATATTTACATGAAAATTAAAGAACATGATCACAAGGGTTTCTCATCATCGATACATGGTGAAAAAGATCCTATATATATATATATATATATATAGTTTTTACCCGGAAAAAACTAAGAATGAAAATGAAAATAATAAAAAATAAAATTTCTTTCATTTATTTACCTTTGCAGCTAGAAATTTTGGACTTAATCAAATAGTTTGTTTTATTTTCATTCTCATTAATTATATTGATTATGTCTTGTTTGTTGGTCTTGTAGTTTTTGTGTGTGGTGTGTTTTTTGCTCTTTGTTAGGCTTTTTTTTTGTACGTAAAAGGTTGTTTGAACTCTTTTTGTCTCTTCTTGTTAATATATATATATGGTTCGGCCTTTCAAAAAAAATTTACTGATTATTTAATATCTGCAGTCAAACATTGCATGCCTAATTTGGGTTAAAGAGTATGTTGGAGGTAAAATTTTATAAATATTTATTTTTTTAGATTTTGAAGAATTTGTATATTAAAATTAGAATTATACGTTAACAAGTGAATTGGAAAAAATATCATCAATTGTGAAGATAACAAAAATCAGAAATTTTCCAAGAAAATGTATTTTTATTTATTTATTTTATGATTGTGTAAAATAAATGTTTAATTAATATATTGATGAATGAAATGTAATGAGTAATTATAATGGGTTAATTGGAAAATGTTAATGCCTCGTTTCTGTTTATTACAATTTTCAATATTGGATAGATGATGCACGTAGCTCCCATAACTGTGGGCACATTTCCCATTAATCACCCTCCACTCATATAAATCACATTCTTACCCCTCTTTAGTTTGCATTTCTCCATCATCACACATGCATGCATGGATCCACCTGCAAACCATCAAAATGCCAACGATCTCCATTGGTTTCACTACTTCGAAGAAAACCCACATCTTACATGGTACGAACTTCCCCTATTTCTATACTTTATATCTTCATCATCATATGTTAAATTAATGTAAAATTTAAGGTTATAAATGTGAGCGCAGATGAAATGCATGCACGTAGGAGTTTAAATCTTTGATAATGGAAAAGTTGTCTTTAATTTGTTGAATCGTGTTTGGTTTTAATGGAGTTTTTATTTTTGCAGGGAAGATAACTTGTTTGATATTTACTTGGAAATGGTTGATCATCCCAACCAAGTTGTTCCTCCAATGGAACTAGATCAGAACTACATGTGTGATGATCAATTAGGGTTTCAAGATTTTGATCCTATTGAAGATTTAAGCTTGTGGGATTGGCAAAATGACAATGATTTGCAGTTATTTAGTTACAATCATGACAGAAGTGATGTTATCACTGAAGTCAAACGAATCGATCATGACTGCAATGTGACAAGTGGTGAAGCTAACACTTCTACTGCTACTGCCGCCGATGACGGTGGTCGGAAGCGGGGAGATTGGTTGGATGATGATCATGGCTTGCCATTCTATAGCTGTAATGATGACAGAAGCTATGTCAATACTGATGTCAACAGAATCGATCATGACTGTTATGTTACAAACGGTGAAGATAACAGTGCCACCGCCGATGACGGTGGTCGGAAGCGGGGGAGGCGGGATAATAACTTGCCGTTACTTAGTTGGAATGATGCCGACATGAGAAGCGATGATTTAAAGCCAATCGCTCCGCATGATGTTACAACTGCTACTGCCAATGATGGTGGTCGGAAGGGAGGGAGGCCGAGGTCGATGATGCGATTGGAGTTGGAAGAGATAGAAAAGCACTTTGGGATGCCGATAACGTGTACAAGCTCTGACCAAGATGCTACTACAGCAACGGCTGTCTGTAAACCAGATACCTTGTTATCATCTGATAAAGGCTTAACACTGTCCAAAGGACGCAAGCTCTTTTCTTGAGAGAAGGCATGATAGGTAGAGATGCTAGAACCCATTGGAGACGTCTATCTATAGGTGCATGCATGTACCTCCATATAGGTTATGTACTTCTTACACAACTTTAACCTCCATTTCACTGTATTTCCATCTCACAAAAAAGTTCATCACCTATAATGCAAACGCTTTCAAGTGTTATTTGGAGTTCTGAATGATATGGGTGAACTTGTGTTTTTTTTCCGTGTAACCATATCAACAGAAGGAAAACTAGGTTAGTTGTATATTAAAATACCTCAGACATTAAAGTTCATATGATAAGAGGTAGCACATATAGAATATCATTATGAGGCTTAATGTGGTGTTATCACTTATGCATAACATGGTTTAGCTGATTTCTTCTCCAAGATGTTGTAGTGCACATCTTTTAAATAAAGTTAATATCAGTGGTGGTCAATTTGGTTTGTTTTCTACTTTTCAGGTCGAAGGTGATGGGAGATTAGTACCTGCAATTGATGATGAAGTGATGGAGGTCGAGGACTTGCTTGATGATAAGAATTATGTTAGTGCAATATGTCTTCAAGGTTTAAATATAGAAAGGTCAAAGTCAAAGTCAATGTATTGAGTTGTATTGTGTTGTTTACACCTTGTAATGTGTTTAGTATAAATAGGTTTAGTTGTGTGTTAGAAAGGAGACTATTAGAAACACTCTCATTATACATAACTCATATCTTAGAGAGAGAAAGTGCAGAACTCATATCTTGTATACAATGTTATTGATCAATGAGATGACGAATTCACATCTTCTCTATCTTGATTGATCTTTAGGGTTTAACAATTGGTATCAGAGCACGTTATTGAAGATCTTGGATTAACAATTGGTATCAGAGCAGGATTCGAGATTTAGAGGAGAATTTCTACTGATCAAACATACGAATTTGGTGATTTCACAAGAAAATTTGATTGATTTTCTTGATTTTTCAAGAAAATCTCGTTTTCTTGAGATTTTATCAAATTTTGGTGATTTTTGATCGAATTTGTTCAAATCTTAGCTCATTGGATTCGTTTTTGATAGAGGAACATTTATTGCTCAAGGTTCGAGGGCTAATTTCAAAGATTTGGAGATCAATTTTGTGTTTTTCAAGAATTTTGGTTTGTGCGATTGTGTTCTCTGATCGATCAGTTCAGACTCAAATTCAAAGGTTTTCAGAGGTTCTTTATTGAAGAAAAAGTGTTAGGATTTGGATTTCGAATCTGTCTGTACAAATTTTTCTCAGAAATTTTGGTGTTAAGAGGATTTTTGAAGTTTTTGTTCGTATCTCGCTAGATCTGGACTTTTCGCAACATTCATCAAGCTTTTCGCAAGCTTCATCGATTTGAGCATTGTTGTTCGTACAAGTCTTCTTCTCGCAGAACTTTTCGCAAGCCTCAGACCCGAATTTTTCAGCTTTTCGCAACCCTCTGACCCGAATTCTGAAACTTTTCGCAAGCTTCTCTTGCGAAAAGTGATCTGTCAGATTTCAATCATCGTCCAAGGCTACTTTTCGCAACTGTTACTTGCGAATTTCTCCACATTGCGCAATTGTTGCTTGCGAGTTTTCTACTTTTCGCAACCTTGGCTTGCGAGTTTCTTACTTCTCGCTTCTTTGAGTTGCGAGCTTCTTTGAGTTGCGAGTATTTTGAGAAAAAAATTTATAATGAAAATTTTCCTATAGTTATTTCATACATTTTAAGAGTTTTTCAAGAAAAAGTTTTATATAAATTTTTTTCTTTATAAAGATCTTTTAATCGTCAAGCGATCATGAACCGACTTCCAGTGCTGATCAAAGAATCTGATTTTGAACGATGGAGTGTTTCGTTCATCGATTTCATTTCAAGTCGAGAAAATGGTGAATATATGATAAAAACTTTCTCCGAAGGTCCAATGATCATATATAAAATGGAGAATGACTTTACAGAAGAAGAGAATAAAAGAAAGAAAGCTGATAAGGACGCTTCGTACTACTTGATTCTTGCACTTCCACAACACATTTATAAAAGCGTTGAAGCTTTCAAAAACAACCCGATGCAGATGTGGAATGAATTGTCAAAGCAATTGCTTGGATCTAAAGTTGATTTTAAGAGAAAAGAAGAAGAAAATCTAATTTCGTTAAGTTTATTTAACTTTAAAGTTTCTATTTAGGGAAAGTTTGGATAAGTTTATAAGTTAAGGGTGTTTGGGTCATTGTTGAATAGTTTAAGGGCTAAAAGGTAAATAGGGTTAGATATTATCTCTTTAGACTTCAGATATGTCACAACTCAGGAATTTAGATATTTCAGCTTAGTGTGTGTGTGTGTGTTTGGAGGCAAGGAGGAGAAAAGAAGTCAAGTAGGGTAAAGCTTCAATTGGTATGCTTGGAAGTGAATCTGAGGTATGTCTCTTTGTATTTTATGTTTGTAATTACTTTTAGATAGTTCCTATCGGAGTAGAATAGTCAAAATCACATCTGTTAAAGATTCAGTCGATTTCTGGGTGAAAATGGGATAAACAGTCAGAGGTGTCCGGATAATATGAAGGTATCCGGGTAGTTTCTTGGGTGGTGTCCGGGTAGTTTATTGATAGTGTCCGGATGATTTGTTTGATGGTTTCCGGATGATTTAGAGACCGGATGGCATCCGGATTCCTTGTGTTGTCTGGATAAATCGTGTTGTCCGGATTAGTCTTGTTGTCCGGATTACTGAGGTTGTCCGGAAAAGTCATGTTATCCGGAAAAGGTGGTGTTGTCCGGGTTGTCCGGATATTTTAGCTGTTTTGGTCACTTTCGAGGATTTGAGTTATCTAGAGTCCTTGGTCTTCTAGTATGTTTTATGTGATCAGTTAGTAAGGGGATATTTGTATTTAATCTATTTGCAGACTCTGTGGATTGGGATTGATAGACTGAATCTTTGGAAAAGGCTTGGAAGAGTTGTAATAAGCATTCAGGTGAGTTTTACTTTAAAAGTATTTTCAACTGGAATACATACGTATGGTTTGGGAATGTGATAATTAGTGATTAATGTGCTTATATGTATGGTGTACGTGATTGATAATATATTGAGATATATGTTGTGTTTATATTGCACGAAACGAGTATAGGTGAGCCGAATTATTGTTCGGCGGGGCTGTATGGAAATACAGCGGGGCTGCATGAAATTGCAGTGGAGCTGTAGGTAATTGCAGCGGGGCTGTATGTAATTACAGTGGAGTCGACTGTATTGTACAGTGACGATGATTAGTTGGCTTGCTACCGACTAATGTGGCCAGGGGAAAGAAGATGAGATGAGGAGAGATACACGGTGCACGAGTCCTAATGTGGTATTTATATACGTGTGGTATATGTGTTCTTATACGAAAGGTTTTATGTAAACTATTTTGATACAAAGTATTATGTGAAAAGAGTTTTATATTGATTTTGGAAAAGACCGGGATTAACTCACTAGACCCGTTTGGTCTAACCCTCATTTTGTTTTCAAAAATATGTTTTCCAGGTTAAGGATCGGCAGGAGAGGATGAAGTGTAGGAAGCTTTTGATGGATGTTGATTAGGAAGCTTTTATATATTTTGTAATGTCAAGACTTTTGAGACCGTACTTGGTTTGTGATGTATCTTTTCTTATGAATGTAATGAAGTTATGCAATGTATGTTATTTGTTGTAAGTTTGGGAAACCGGGTCGTTACAGTATCAGAGCACGTTATTGAAGATATTGGATTAACAATATCTTCAATGTCTTTCAGTGTCCAAGGCTACTTTGCGCAATCGTTGCTTGCAAAATTCTCACTTTGCGCAACCGTTGCTTGCAAGTTTCTCTACTTTTCGCATCGGTTGCCTGCGAGTTTCTTACTTCTCGCTTCTTTGACTTGCGTGTTTCTGACTTGGTTATTTTCAGACGATATTAAAAAAAAAATTAAGAGTTTTTATAATGAAAATTTTTCTATGGTGTATTTCATACATTTTAAGAGTTTTTCAAGAAAAAGTTTTATATGAATTTTTTTCTTTATAAAGATCTTTTAATCGTCAAGCGATCATGAACCGACTTCCAGTGCTGATCAAAGAATCTGATTTTGAACGATGGAGTGTTTCGTTTATCGATTTCATTTCAAGTCGAGAAAATGGTGAATATATGATAAAAACTTTCTCCGAAGGTCCAATGATCATATATAAAATGGAGAATGACTTTACAGAAGAAGAGTATAAAAGAAAGAAAGCTGACAAGGACGCTTCGTACTACTTGATTCTTGCACTTCCACAACACATTTATAAACGCGTTGAAGCTTTCAAAAACAACCCGATGCAGATGTGGAATGAATTAACGAAGCTTATGCATGGACCAAAGGTTGAATTCAAGAGAAAAGAAGAGAAGAAAGTTGAAAGGGAAGATGATAAAGAGAATATTATCGAGCTTACAAAGAAGTTGCAAGAGATGGAAAATCTTTTGAATATGGAAAGAGAAGATTTCAAGAAAGAAAGAGTGGATCTAATTCAAAGAATTTCGGATCTTGAAAAGGAATTGAAGATGAAGACTAAAGCTTGTGAAGATAACAAAGCTTTTGAACTCCAATTCCAAAGACTTTCCAAGCAGAACTCAGATTTTCAGAAAGTATTATGTTTAGAGAAGCAAAAGGTGGAGAAGGAAAGAGCCGAGTTTGAGGTTAAAAGAAAAGAGTTTGAAGTGAAGAATGGGAAGCTTTCAGAGAAATTTTCTGAACTGCAAGAGGAGTTGGATTTGGAAAGAAGTGAGTTAGAAAAGAGAAAGAAAGCTGAGTTTCAAGCAAGGAGCGTAAAGGATGATTTTTCTGTAGAACGGAAGATATTTCAGCAAGAAATTCAGAAACTCACGAAGAATTTGACGGGTTTATCTACAGATATCATGAAGGAAAAGAGTGTGAATTGTGATATTCGGAAGAAGCTCGAGTTGATGACAAAGGAACGAAATGCCTTAAAAGACAAAGTGAGGTCGGTCAACAACTCCGAGTGTTTTTCAGAATGTCCGATACGTCCTTCTAACATTTTTTACGAGCATTCTGTGGATATGTCTTCCAAATACTATGCTGATCTTCCTTCCTACAAAAGAGTCAACATGCAATGGAAGGTAAAAGGTAAATTTCCTGGAAAAGATGTACCAAAATCATCATTTCCAAATAAGAATTTTACAACGAAAGTTAATTCTTTTGTTAATTCTTATTGTGGAAATTATGATTTTGTTGATAATAATAGTGTTCAATATTGGTATGGTACTTACCATTTTCCTTCTTATAGAGCTCCGCTTAACGTGTCAGGACCCAAGACTCGTTGGGTACCAAAATCTACTTAATCTGTTTTGCAGATTTAGAGACAAGCGTTGAACTCTCGGAAGATGAAGTACTTGTGCTTTCAAAGAAGACATTGAACATCACATGATTTCAGGGAGTTTTCTATCTTTTAATATATACATGGGATATTTGGTAAATCTTTTGGTATTTTGTAGGGGGAGAGATATAAAAGACAATGGCTTTTGAACACATCAGTTCAAAACCCGCACTTCAACGGTAAAGGCTTCTAAACAAATCAGTTTAGGACCCGTACTTCAAAGGCTATGACTTCTAAACATATCAGTTTAGAACTCGTACTTATCAGGTGATATCCTTTCACTGTCATATCTTTCTATTTTTAGGACATGTGCTTAAAGGTAACATTGTGTTATATTTTATGTCTACTAACGTTGAAAGTTTGAACCTTCACAAATTTAATTCAATGAAGTGAAAAATTCTTCAATTTTTCATTCAATGAATAAAATGTGTGTTAAGGATGATTTTACGAGCATTTTTGTATCGTCAGAGTTATATTTGTTTCTACTTTCGCTTCTGAAATAAGTCGAAAGGTCAGCGAAACATGTTTGAGATTTTGATATAAGTGCAAAATTGTGTAAATCTAGACTTATTCAGAATACAATGCTCACAAAGCCTATTCGTCTTAATCATGAATGGAAACGAAAATATGGGGGAAGCACTACGTTTTTGAACCAAGTGATTGAGATGCTAAAATTAAAAAAATATTATATATATATATATATATAATAGAATCATTCAGTTTGATAGTCTGTGCCTGTGGCCTATCTGGTTTGGGAGATTAAGTCACAAGGGGTACTCGTTACCTAGCCCCTAAGATCAACTGATATGGGATTGGCTGACCCAAATCCTGCTATAGAACCAGGTAGAAAGCCATGTTCTACTGGTACAGATGGGATTAAGGTATGTCGATGTAACCTTTCTGAATCGGGAGAGTAAGTTCCAAGGGGTGCTTGTCACCTAGCCCCTAAGGCCAACTGGTCTGGGATCGGCTGACCCAAATCCTGCTATAGGACCAGTTAGAAAGTTACGTTTACGGTGTATCTTAGTCTTAATAAACTGTTTGATTATAAAAGATGCCAATGAGCACATAACATAAGTTGCCAATGTGCACAATATGAAAAGATGCCTAAGAGCACACATCTCTTGAAAATTGGGGAAAATTACAATGTCGCGATAAACTTATAAGTTTGTGGAAATTCAGATTTCAGATATATAGTGTGAGTATGAGCAAAGTATTCTTTTAGGTCTATGAGATGCATTTACTTGCTGCTATTCATATTTCGCATGCTAGCACACCAAATAGATTTAATAAAGGAGTTGAAACTGAACATTTTTAACTTGATATGCAATGATGTCTTGTTTTTTATTCCAAACGCATGCATTTGATTTCACTTGATGGAAATATCTGTTACATTTCATTAAGTTGAATTTCTTTTGTTTGGTGTTCAAATGATTAAATATTAGTAGTAATAAAATGTTGTTCAATGAATTCTATTTTCTTTATATAAGTTTGTTAAAATGTGCGCTTATATGTTTTTTATGCAAATTTTCAGGGGGAGAAAATCAACTTGCTCTACAATTCTTATTTTTAGGGGGAGCAAGATCTTTCGCTTATGGGGAGATTGTTCGTGTTTTTCAAGGGGAAGAAATGTTTTTGAAGAGGGAGATTGTCCGTGACTGAAATTGAAAAGATTTTCGATGCTCGTGATGCTCACTTTCATCGAAAAAGGGAGAGAATGTCTACATCAATTTCATGTCAAAGAAAGTTTAAAATCAAAGATTCGTTTTATTGTCAACGGGGAGATTTGTAGAAAGAAGACGTCGTTTCAAGAAAGGATAGGGGGAGTTTTATTCTTCAAGAGTTTTTAAGAAATCGATTGATCATTTCAGTGATCTCTTTCTTTTGAACTCGCGCGTTTATGAAGATCGACACTGAAGAATGAAATTCTCAAGTCAATGGAAATGGGGAGAATTCTTCAAGAGTTTGAGGAAAATCGATTGATCATTCTGTGATCTCTTTTTCTTGAACTTGTGCTTATTTGTATTAAAAAGCTTTGTGTGAAGAATCATATTCTCCTGTTCGAATAAAGAAGTTTGTTATTTGCCGTTTGAAGATTGGATGACGTTTTGACTTTGACAAGCTTTGATGAAGACCGAAGATTCAAGAAAGCTAAAGCTTGCTGATCGCATTTGTTTAAACCTTGAATCCAAGGGGGAGATTGTTAGTGCAATATGCCTTCAAGGTTTAAATATAGAAAGGTCAAAGTCAAAGTCAATGTATTGAGTTGTATTGTGTTGTTTACACCTTGTAATGTGTTTAGTATAAATAGGTTTAGTTGTGTGTTAGAAATGAGACTCTTAGAAACACTCTCATTATACATAACTCATATCTTAGAGAGAGAAAGTGCAGAACTCATATCTTGTATACAATGTTATTGATCAATGAGATGACGAATTCACATCTTCTCTATCTTGATTGATCTTTAGGGTTTAACAAATTCAGTGCATTTTGTTCTGGACACCGGTCAGACTGCAATCTGCACTTCAAACGATGACACTTTCGGTCAGGAGTTCATGCCCATTGTCTGTGAAGGTCTCTCTAATTGGTTCTTTTCCATTATCATTTTTCTCATTCCTTCCCCAATTGTCATAATATGCTGGTGATGTCTGCTTTTGGAAGCTTCCACTTGCCTTGTGGTTCTATGCTTGTACCTCATATGAATGAAAAAAATATCACAGGTCTTTTAAAATTTGAGGATCCTTCTACTCAAGGAGGAAGATCAGATGCACTAGTTGACACAACAGTTGATCTAGGGAAATTGAATTCCCAATATGAGGTACTATTTATTCTGTTGAACATCATGCAACGCTTGTTTTCTCTCTAGTCGCAACTGACTGCCAGAATCCCAGTGCGTTTACAAATTAAAGACCACTCTTCATTTCGATTGACTTTTATGGTTTGTCATTTCTAGCTACTTTTGAGTTCTTCACTAAATTTTGTTGTCGATACTTAAGGATTGTTTACCAAACGCTTACCCGAGTAAGTGCTTACCGGCAAAATTGCATTTATAGAAACAATTAGACAATTAGTATTTCATAAATTATTCAAGAATATATACCAACCAAGGTGTTTGTTTTGATGATGTGCAAAACTTGTCTCAGTTGGTTTCTACTATCAATTAGGTATGATGTTTGTAAAGAGTGTTCAAGAATCAATAGAAAGTCCAAAACCATGAGTTGAGAAGCAAAGGTAAATTATTAATTGATGCTTTGGTTTTAGCTGCTGCTACACTCATGATATGATGCATTGTAGACTTATTTTGTTTTAGGTGCTAGAAACAGTGTATGTATCCTTAATTCTAAATCATCTACATATTTTTCCTTTGGGTTTCAATATTCTGCATGCACTCTACTTATGCATGTCTTTCCTTATGTACAACAATGTTCTTTTTTTCTTAAAAGTCGAATAAAAAATTAAAAGTGATACAATTCTAACCGTAATACATTTGCATAATAAAAGGGGCATTTTTCTGGCCTTTTGTGAGCTTTGAGCATTCCCATATGTTTTGTAGTGACTTATGTGTTGTGTTTTTAACAGGTGTGCGGTACCGAACGTTGGAGACAAAGGAGCGGGAGGATCGCTACGTGGCCGAGGCCGAATGAATAGAAAGGAAGAGCTAGAGACCGAACAGGTCACGTTATCGGACCTTCTCGGACATTATGTTAGATTGTATGAATTTTGTATTAAATTGTATGAATTTGGTATTTTGAATTTTATAAATTTGGTTATTTTTAGTTTTTTGGACAATTTTGGTTTGTTGTTTTCAATTTATGGTCACGCTTCGTATTATAAAATACAGGAAATACAGAATTTCATTTTTTTTATTAAAATAACTAAAAATCAGCGAGGGATTACCGACAGAAATTCGTAGCTGAAAGTTAGTGAAACCCTCGCTAATCCGTCGCTAATAAGTGCTCTCGCTAATAAGTTCCCTCGCTAATCCGTCGCTAATAAGTTCCCTCGCTAACCTGTCGCTAATAAGTGCCGTCGCTGATTATAATCCCTCGCTAATCCGTCGCTGATACAAGCCCTCGCTAATCCGTCGCTGATTATAATCCCTCGCTAATCCGCCGCTGATACAAGCCCTCGCTAATCCGTCGCTGATGTCCGTCGCTAATCCGTCGCTGATAGCATCAGCTACGCCCGTTTGACTCGCGAACCATCAGCGACGGATTAGCGACGGATTCGAGCTTTAGCGAGGGATTTGGCCCTCGCTGATGCTCATTATTTTTGTAGTGAACCATGGCAGCAAAGGAACTGAATGTAGGGTTGACCATGTTAAAGAAAATATGTAGAGAGCTTAACATTAAGAGATGGCCTCATAGGAAACTTAAGAGTCGTTCAAAATGTCAAGGTAATTCAATTACTATAATATTCCTTTTTTTATGTGTATATAGAGGGAGGTTCAAGGGAAAACCTCAAATAAATGAAAAACTAAAAAACACTTTCTCAACCGTTAGATTAGATAATCTGATGGATGTGATTAGACGGACGGTTACAACAATATTAATTAAATTAAAAAACCTCACCCCTCTATTTTTTATTCGAAAAATAAACAACATTCGAACGAAATAAATTACACCAAATAAACGATCATATTTTTCTCGTTAATTTGATATCCATATTGATATATTTTTTCCTCCGTATTTTCGTGGTTTTCCGGTTTTCCGGTTTTCCAGTTATTTAGGGTTTAACGAGAAAAATATGATTTCTTGTCTGAAAACATTTCTTGAATTTGGCAATGCGCAAAGTCGGTAGAAGTCGTGAATACATGACATTAATTAAGTTTCTAACGATCGACGACACTTTAATTTTGCTGCTAAAATATATACTGCCACATGATTTCTTGTCGGCATCCTTAATTTTCGCATCAACCAAATTTTGAGTTTGGTTTAGGGTTCTTGGACCTTCTCGGTCCCTGAATCAGTGTTTGTTTTTCTTTTTGGGCTCCCTCCATGGAGGTGAGTGTTTGTTCTTCGGTGGGTGTTTGCCCGTGTCCCTTTAGGGGTTTCCATTGTTGCCCAGATGGAGTGGCGGGGTCCAAGGGGTTTCCTCGACTGGTTGCGCATATTAAGCGTCTCCACTTGTCTGCGGACGATCGGAGGGGGGCCTTGCGAGAGGCGCTCAATGCGGATTGTGAATTGTTTGTTTCGGTTGGGGAGGCTTTAAAGGTCACGGATCAATGGTTGTGTGGGGTGTGTATGTGCTTGCATGCTCTCAGCCGGGCATGCCATCATGCGGATGGGATGGCCCGGTTCAAGTAGGTTGCGGGAGATGTGGAGGAGTTTGTAGTGGGGATCGCTAGGCCACATGTTGGGAGGGAAGTGGTTCCTTTGGGAGGGGTGGTGGTGGATGAGGTTCTCCTTGACCGGGTGTTCTCCTTACCTATCACGACTGTTAAAAGCATCCCTCATAGTTGTCGTATGGCGTTTTCTCATGCGTTAGCTGCTGCTCTGGGTAAGGTGGCGGCTATGCCAACGTCTATTGAGGCGTGGGTAAAACTTTTGTTGTTACCACGTTGCACGTTGCGTGTTTTCAGGCCTTCTAACCGTCAGGAGCGCAGGGGTGGTAATCGGAAGTCTTTGCAATGCCATAGTATTCAGCGGTCGTTGGCAGCTTGGGGTGGGGATGGTTTTATTGAACTTATCCTTTCGCTGTTTGCCCAACCCTTGAGGGTGGTCTCGGGAAAGGGTGAGCTTGTCTCTGGGTCCGATAGCTCAGCGGGGTGCGCCAATGTTAAACAATGTTTGAGGAAAGTTGCGGACGGGCATTTCACTGTTGCTGTTAAAGTTTTATGTTCTTCGGGGGTTGCACCTTTCGGTACGGATACGCTGACAGCGTTGCTGGCTAAGCATCCCATTCTGCCCCCGCCCGTTATGCATGTTTCCTTGCTCTCTGAGCCCCCCCTGGATGTGGATGTCGATAGCATTCTTGGGTGTATTCAATCTTTCCCAAAAGGGACTTCTTGTGGGCGGGACGGTTTGAGGGCCCAACACATTTTAGATGCTTTTTGCGGAGAGGGGTCGGCGATCGTCGTTGGGTTACTCAAGGCTATATCTGTGGTGGTTAATTTATGGCTGGGGGGGAGGTGCCCTAAGGTTTTGGCGGAGTTTGTTGCATATGAGCCCCTCACGCCGTTGCTCAAGCCGGACAATGGGATTAGGCTTATTGCCGTGGGCGCGATTTGGAGGAGGCTGGTCTCTAAGGTGGCTATGAGGGGTGTCCGGAAGGAGACGTCCAAGTACCTTTGTGACTTTCAGTTTGGGGTGGGAGTCCCCAGCGGGGCAGAGGCCGTGCTCCATAGCGCGAATAGATTCTTAAATGTGTTTCACGCAGATGGGTCGTTGGCTATGCTTACTGTTGATTTCTCTAATGCCTTCAACTTGGTGGATCGGTCTACCCTGCTGCATGAGGTTCGGACTCGATGCCCGTCCATTTCCCTATGGGTGGATTTTCTATATGGTCAGTCGGCGAGGTTATATGTGGGTGATGACCATATTTGGTCCACCACTGGAGTTCAGCAGGGGGACCCTTTAGGGCCTCTCCTTTTTGCCTTAGTTTTGCACCCACTTGTTCACCGGATCAGGGACTGCTGCAAACTTCTTTTCCATGCTTGGTATTTGGATGATGGTACGATTATCGGAGACACTAAAGAGGTAGCTAAAGCCTTAGATATAATCAGGGCTGAGGGGCCCCGCCTGGGCCTTGAACTCAACATTAAGAAAACAGAAGTTTTTTGGCCGTCATGCAATGGGGTGAAGGTGCAGGATGGATTGTTTCCCCGAGGGATCGGGAGGCCGACGTTGGGTGTGAAACTCCTTGGAGGAGCTGTTAGCCAGGATGCGGGGTTTATTAGTAGTTTGGCCGTGAAAAGGGCATCTCGTGCTGTGGAACTAATGAGTTGCCTCCCAAGTCTGCGGGACCCTCAATCGGAGCTCCTTTTGCTCCGCTCATGTATGGGTGTCGCAAAGCTGTTGTTCGGTCTAAGAACGTGCCAACCTATGTATATAGGGGAAGCTGTTTCTATTTTTGACAATGGACTTCGGAGGGCGATAGAGGCTATTGTGGTTTGTGGGGGTCCTTTTTTTGGGGATTTTCAATGGAGGCTAGCATCCCTTCCGGCTCGGTTGGGTGGGTTGGGGTTATGTTCGGCTGAGGATGTATCTACTTATGCTTTTGTGGCCTCGAGGGCGCAATCTTGGAGTTTGCAGGACCACATTCTTCAGGGATGTGGTATTGATGGGTTGTACTCTGATTATGGGTGTGCGATGGAAAGCTTGCGCATGGCCATTCCTGATTTGGATCTTAGCGGTTTCTCTAACAAGGACACCGCCCCCCAAAAGCCCAGAATGTTTTGGCGTGTGCCCTTTTTAGTGGAATCGCCCAGAGTTTGGGAGTGAAGTTTGATTTATCCCCTCGCCAAAAAGCGGTGTTTGAATGTCTCCGAGCTCCTCATGCTCAGGATTTTTTGACGGTTATCCCCATTGAAGGACTGGGTCAACATATGTCGGCTCTAGAGTACCGGGCTATCCTTAAGTACCGCCTAATGATCCCTCTGTTTCCAGCTGATGAGCCTTGCCCAGTCTGTCGCAAGGCCTGTCTGGATTCTTTTGGCGAGCATGCGGTCCATTGCAAGGAGTTACCTGGTTTCAAATATAGGCATGATTTGGTTAGGGATGTTCTGTATGATGTTCTTAAACGGGCTGGAATTTCTTCTAAAAAGGAGGCCCCGGTGAACTTTCTGACGGATCCGCTTGAAGGGAGATCTACCTTACGGCCAGCTGATATACTTGTGTTTGGGTGGGCTTGGGGGAAACATGCTTGTGTGGATCTTACTGGAGTGTCCCCTCTTGTTGGGCTTAGGGAAAATGGGTTTGTGGCAGGCCAAGCTGCGTTGAGAGCGGAATCGAGCAAAGTTGCTAAACACGAGAAAGCCTGTGTAGAGAATCAACACGTGTTTATCCCTTTTGCTTTCGATACTTTTGGTTTCCTAGCTCCGGAAGCAAGGGAGTTTTTGACTAGGGTTCAACGGGTTGTGCAAAGTAATTTTTCGACCCCTAAGTCACAAAATTTCATTTTTAGTAGGATTGGTTTTGCCATCCAAAAGGGGGTTGCGACACAGCTTGTTGCTCGTTTGCCTGCCATCTTATTGTAATTGGTGACTTTATATTAATTATAAAAATATAGTGCTATCACAAATAACGTTGCCAAATCGCCATAAATATGCATACTTTTACAAACCTGATCTAAAAAAAAGAGATTTTACAAACGACTAATTTCAAAAACATGAAAAATTCTAACTAGCTAGAGAGTCTTCAAGCTTGGTTTCGGTTGATCTTCGACTTCACCGAACATTTGAGATTTTGTACAAGTCATTCAAAGAACCAAACTAAAATATTCTAAGTAGGAGTTTTAGGAAAAACATTGGTGAGTCAATTGCAAATCCTTGGTGACCCAACATAAACTCACGCACTCCAACCTCTTATCTTGTATTTTTCTTGCTCTGCTTTAATTTTTCCCAACAAGTGATGTTATCACTGAAGTCAAACGAATCGATCATGACTGCAATGTGACAAGTGGTGAAGCTAACACGTCTACTGCTACTGCCGCCGATGACGGTGGTCGGAAGCGGGGAAATTGGTTGGATGATGATCATGGCTTGCCATTCTATAGCTGTAATGATGACAGAAGCTATGTCAATACTGATGTCAACAGAATCGATCATGACTGCTATGTTACAAGCGGTGAAGATAACAGTACCACCGCCGATGACGGTGGTCGGAAGCGGGGGAGGTGGGATAATAGCTTGCCGTTACTTAGTTGGAATGATGACGACATGAGAAGCGATGATTTAAAGCCAATCGCTCCGCATGATGTTACAACTGCTACTGCCGATGATGGTGGTCGGAAGGGAGGGAGGCCGAGGTCGATGATGCGATTGGAGTTGGAAGAGATAGAAAAGCACTTTGGGATGCCGATAACCATGGCAGCAAAGGAACTGAATGTAGGGTTGACCATGTTAAAGAAAATATGTAGAGAGCTTAACATTAAGAGATGGCCTCATAGGAAACTTAAGAGTCGTTCAAAATGTCAAGGTAATTCAATTACTATAATATTCCCTTTTTTATGTATATATAGAGGGAGTTTCAAGAAAAAACTTCAAATAAATGAAAAAACTAAAAAACACTTTATCAATCGTTAGATTAGATAATCTGATGAATGTGATTAGACGGGCGGTTACAACAATATTAATTAAATTAAAAAAACCTCACTCCTCTATTTTTTATTCGAAAAAAGACGAAAAATAAACAAAATTCGAACGAAATAAAATACACCAAATAAACGATCATATTTTTCTCGTTAATTTGATATCCATATTGATATATTTTTTCCTCCGTATTTTCGTGGTTTTCCGGTTTTCCAGTTATTTAGGGTTTAACGAGAAAAATATGATTTCTTGTCTGAAAACATTTCTTGAATTTGGCAATGCGCAAAGTCGGTAGAAGTCGTGAATACATGACATTAATTAAGTTTCTAACGATCGACGACACTTTAATTTTGCTGCTAAAATATATACTGCCACATGATTTCTTGTCGGCATCCTTAATTTTCGCATCACAAATAACGTTGCCAAATCGCCATAAATATGCATACTTTTACAAACCGGATCTCAAAAAAAAGAGATTTTACAAATTATATATCAATCTTGCCTAATCTTTGTGATCTTCGTGATCTCCATGGCATCGCCTTTTTAAAGGTTCCATACATATTCGCCTGTTAAAATATACAACACTTGAATTTTTGAGTTGACAAACTTTTTGAAACTGAAACAAAATGCATAAATTAAGAGAAACCCTTTTATTTTCATAACATGAGCTTTAAGATATAGATAAATATAGGTAGTTGAAAATGTAATAACTCGTGTACGGACGATTTAAGGTTGACGCAATTTGTGAATTATCTAGATTCTTTCAGATGTTGTGTGCTCGAGAGTTGAAGAAGTCGGATGTGAATATGTGTATTTTTAAAAAATTGTATGTGTAATTTTATATGTGTATTTTTTAAAAATTATGTGTAATTTTTAAAAATTGTGTAAGTCATAAAAGATCTTGTCGGGTTATAATGGACCTTAATAAACTTCAGTAGTTCTTAATAAGTTGTAATGGGTATTAATGGTCTTATAGAGTTCAAGTTCACATGTTTTGGGAGCTAAAATGGACAACTTGCCATATTTAGAAGATAAAGAGAATATGGAAAGTGCTGATAGAATCTTTAATGCATATGTGCGGTGTTGCTAGTGATGCAAACTCCAACTCAACAACCCCGACAAACAATGATTTAGGTTAATTTTTATTTTTATGTTTTCCAACTTATTACCGACTTTTGTATTTATTTAGGAAAAACGTTATCAATCTTTTAATTATTGAACTTATTCGTTATGTTTGGTTATTGGAGTTGTTTGCCGATTCACACAAGTTTGTTTGTTTATGAGAGTTTGTAGAAAACATGCAAGTAAATAATTGCATCATGGTGCACAAAATGAGCGGTAATATTTTTTTTATATAAAACATCTTAGGCAACTTATCCATAAGTGTTGCCTAAGAGAAATATTTTTTTTAATCGTAGTTCAAAGGCAACATACGCAAATAGTATATGTTGTCTAAGTTGATATCTTAGGCAACATATGCATAAATCTAATGTTGCCTTAGTGTTTGTTTGGTGCAACATATGTTTTTCTCATAGGCAACATAACCAGTTGTGTGTTGCTTAGACAACATTTTTCATTTGTTACCTAAGTGACATTTGGTGTAGTGACCCCTGCGTTGCTAATTAATTAAGATTGTTGCAAATTTTCTACGTTTGGCAACGGATTTTGCATGATTACCTCAGCAAAATTGTGATTATAAATTGTTTATCTCATATGTAATATATTTTGTATTAAAAATGTATTAAAAAAAACTTGAATTTTGGAAATAGGATTCGAGAGTTACCAAAAAGCGGGAAGTATTAGAAGCATCGGCGACGGTGAAGCTATTTTTGCTGCTAACTTTTCCGATGTTATTATCAGCATCATCAAATGAAGAAGCACCGAAACTACCCCCCCACCTCCATGAACAGAATTTAAGCGACGGCGATCTCTCCAGTGCTGATGATCTATCATTATCAATATCTTTGACTTTGAAACTATCCTCATGACCCCACCTCCATGAACTGAACTTCACCGGCGGCGATCTATCCTTTTCCTTTCTCATTAGTTTCCTCAAAGGCATCCTCATCTTCCCCTTACTTTTATTACTAACCACCGGCGATCTATCTTTATAAGGTCCACTCAAGACGGTAGTCGGAGATGGTATGATCTCTATTCCAACAGTACCACTGAGGGTGGTGAGTCTTGGAGGGAGGTGTAGAGACCTGACTACTGTACTTTTGGAGTTTGGATCAGTGGATGTGAATGTGGGTCTTGGTTTTCCGGGAGCTTCTTCCCATAGGAATGGGATCATGGCCAGGGTGTTTATAGGCGGCGTAACCCCATGCTCATGATCTGAGGGTGGTTTGGAAGGCAGTGAATGGAGTGAGAGTTTAGGAGGTGTGGAGAGCGGTTGTTTGTTCAAGTACTCCGGCGTCATTATGATCATCAGCATCATGCATGTAATGTAATGTAGCAGCTAGGGGTATATATATATATATATATATATTTTCATTATTCAATGGTAAACGCTCCCAACACCTTCAACTTCACGAGAAAACCAATATCCCAATTCATACTCTTATACAATTAAATTCTACTTAATTACTACATTATCTACTTCTTCTTTTTTTCTTTTTCTTTTTGCTAATTTCGTAAACAAATTTAAAAACCAAATCTTAAGAAACGTGGTGTATAAACATCTGTTTTTTGATTTAAAATCTCCATGTTTTCAAGTCTCTTTTTTCTTTTTCTTTTTTGTAAAAAAATGAATTAACCAAATTTTATGGTGGACAAATAACAAAAAAGTTAAATCAATTTATATTAAATAAAATGAAGTTTTGTTTGATGTGAATGCTGAAAACAAATATATATATATATATATATATATATATATATATAATCATGTAGGATACAAATCATGTATTTGTTGCATCTTTTACAAACCAATATGTATATATGAACAATGTGTGCATAATCTAAAATGCATATATGCATTATTCCATATAAATGTATGTTCATTATATGTATATACATATTATTTACATATATACATTATGGTTTGTAAGATGTGTAACAAATACAAAAATTACATTTTATAGAGCCTCTGATCATGTATAATTACTAATTATAAACCGTCAAATGATCTAAAATGTGACAATTAATATGCATTGATACGTCCATCACCAAACTATGGACCACACTCATTGATTCAAGCTTTTTTTTTTCATTCTTAAATGCAAATTCAATACCATTAGCTCCTACCATGTGGGAAGGAAGTCACTTCATTTTAGAGTCAATACCCCCTTTACTCATCATTTAATTTAGAGTAAACTACACTTTTGGTCCCTGTGGTTTAGTGATTATAACACACTTGGTCCCTACAGTTTAAAAATTACACTTTAGCCACTACAGTTTGCATTTTGGTCCGGATTTGGTCCCTCGTCGTTAAGTTCGTTAAAAATCTCGTTAGATGAGAGGTATTTTCGTCTTTTTCACTTTCACTTTATTTTTTCTTTAATAAATAAATTGTAGGGACTAAATGTGTTATACCACAATTCTTTATTTTACCATTTTTTTAATTAACTATAATTCTTTTTCTTAAATATTCATCTTCAACAATAATAGCATGATGAACACCAAGAACATGAAAACCAAGAATAATAACTCAGATTTAAAAACTTAAATCAAATCTATATTTAAAAACCAAAACCATATCCAATAACCAAAATCAAACCCACTTAAAAAAAACTAAATCAAATAAAGATTTGAGAGAAGAGATCTGAGATAGATAGATAGATAGATAGATATATATATATATATATATATATAGAGAGAGAGAGAGAGAGAGAAAGAGAATAGATCTGTTCCATATATCTGAGAGAAGAGAGAGAGATCGAGAGAAGAGAGAGGGATTGAGATCGAGAGAAGAGAGAATAGAGAATGACAGAAGAGATCTCATTCGATCTGCTTCTTCTTCTTTCTCGACTTGCTTCGAAATCGTCGGAGAATACATCGGGCTTGCTTCGTATTTTCAACATCAAATAGAACCTGAAATCATTTAGTAAATGACCAATTGATTTCGTGGGTTTGCTTTTATTCACTAGGGCTTATTTCCATCGTCTTCTTCACCATCATTCTTTTTGGATCTAGGGTTCCGATTTGGGTTTCAGATTCTTCGATTTTCTTTCATGTTTTGTGTCTAGGGTTTGAATTTTCTTGAATCTTGATTCGAGGTAGGGGTCCTATTTTCTGGGTTTTATAAATTTGATGTGGGTTTTTTGGATTTATCCTCTTTCATGTTCTTCTTGATTTTTCTTCAATGTAACCAGCTGCATTGACCTCGATTTTTTCTCTCTAATTTCGAGGATTCAACTTTGTTTACCCAATTAGGGTTGATTTGTATTGTACACCAAATAGAAAACTTTTTTGGATATGCATTTGATTTAGGCTTCCATTTAAGGTTTTGAATATGAGTTTGATTGAGGAGATGTATCTATGTTTAATTTCAGTTTATTTGGATCTGAGTTTGATTCAGAAAATGAATCTGGTTTAATTTTAGTTTTTTTGGATCTTGATTGAGGAGATAAATATGGGTTTTGGTGTTCATCATGGTGTTCTTGATGAGTTCATTGGGGAAGATGAATATTCAAGAAAAAATATATAATTATGGTATAACACATTTAGTCCCTACAAAATAAAGTAAAAGTGAAAAAGACGAAAATACCCCTCATCTAACGAGATGTTTTGACGAACTTAACGACGAGGGACCAAATCCGGACCAAAATGCAAACTGTAGTGGCTAAAGTGTAATTTTTAAACTGTAGGGACCAAATGTGTTATAATCACTAAACCACAGTGACCAAAAGTGTAGTTTACTCTTTAATTTATATATATATATATATATATATATATATATATATGTGTGTGTGTGTGTGTGTGTGTGTGTGTGTGTGTGTGTGTGTGTGTGTGTGTGTGTGTGTGTGTGTGTGTGTGTGCGAAAATCGTGTCAGAAGTTCAGGTTAACGTGAGAAACATGAAAAGTGGGTTTGAATCGTTGATCCGTACTAAATTAAATGACTTCCTATGAATTGCAGCTTTGATCAGGTGCATCTTATCTTGGTGCATCTCATTCTAATGTATGTCCATATATCATCCAACGGTTGATAACCATTCCTCGCGTTAACCTCAACTTTTCACTGAAACACATATGTATGTATGTATGTATATATATACATATATATAGGGGTGGTTTATTTTGCAATCCGGTAAAAGATTACAACCCCATGCAACCCTCGTCTAAACCATTCTTTTAGCCTATTCATTATGTAGACATTGTATTGATTATCGGTTTCATGTAATAATCTTACTTGTAATGCATAGTATTTCATTAAATGCCATGAAATGAATATTGTTTCATGAAAGTACCATCTTCATCCGATATATCACATGAACAATTACGTGTATCGATATTTTGTAGAAATTCGACGAAATCAGGTAAATTCACTTAGAGAATCAATGAAAATCCCAGTGCAATGGACGGTGTAGATGAAGGTTGCACGGGTTTGAACATTTTACCAGTTGCAAAACAATTGTAACCTATATACGTATGTATGTATATATATATATATATATATATATATATATATATATATATATATAGAGTCCCACTAAAATGTAAACTATGAAAAAAATGTAAACTATGTAAACCAATCTTAGCCATTGATCATAGAAATTAATGGTGAAGATGAAAGCGGTGGCATAGTCGTAATATTCTATGAAAGCAGTGGCATACAGGGGAAATCGAAAGTATGAAAAGGGGTAAAATTGGAAGAAACCGACGGAAAGAGAATGAATTGAAAAAGGAAACCGTGAAATTAGGGATAACTCCCAAATCCACGATCAAGATATACGAAAACAGTAGTTAGAGATGGAATCAAAGAATCAGAGAAAATCTTCTTGATATTGAATCAAATATTTAGTGAAATCGTGCATAAAATTTCATATTACAGTAAAAAATCGAAGGCGACTAGGAGAATTAAAGGCAGAAGAACCAGGGCGATTTCGAGGTTGGGGTTCGTGAATATGTATGAAATAAGAAGATTTTGATGCACATTATGAAAACGATGAGGAGCAAAACTACTCGATTTTTTCATACATTCGTTGTTACTGTGTTCGATTAAGTTCATAGAAAAACTGTTCTCACATCAATGTGTTTAACAGCACATTAGAAAAGCGATATGATACGCTTGTTGAACTCGTTTTCGAAGTTCAAGAACACATGGGACAACCCAGTAGATGTCGAACTAGAGGACGTGAGCATTAATGCAATATGAAAACTGGATTTCATACCCAAAATGAAATTATTTATAATATTTCATATCTTTGTTATGAAAAAACATTCCTATGAAAACAGTAACATTGTGTGAAAATTGTGAAAATTGTGTGAAAACAGATTGTTGTTCACCCTTATATCTTATGAAAATTGTGTGAAATTGTTGTGAAAATTGGGGTTTTCATGTCAGAAGTGTGAAATTTGGGTTTTTAAGGTTGGGTTTTTCATATTAGAGTTGTGAAAATTGTGTGACAATTGTGTGAAAATTGTTGTTCATAACACGATTTGTGTGGAAAAAACACATGTTTAACTCAAGAGATTATGAAAACCCCACAATTTTTAAAGCCCTATGTGAAATTGTTATGGAGAATTTATGGATCGAATGTTGTTATGGAGATTGGGATGTTCTTCAAAAATGGTTGAATGATGGAGATGATTATCAAAAAAACGGATAGTATCAAGATAAATAAAAAAATTGAATAAAATCAATCAATTCCTAAAATAAAGGATACATATCATTAATTATTAAAATTCCGAAAATAAAAATAAAGGTATGAAAGACGGTTTTACCCTTATTGACATCTTAATCAAGATTGAGAATCAAGGGCTAGGATTAGTTTACATAGTTTACATACATTTAGTAGTTTACATTTTATTGTCCCTCTATATATATATATATATATATATATATATATATATATATATATGCATGGTTAGATCACGTAAGATCAATTACTTTTCGTGAGAACATGAGAATACTGTGAAAGTTCAGGTTTATTTTTCCTGTTGATGTTCGTTGTCTTTTATGCGAAGGTTCGGATTTTATGAAGTTTCAATGTTTTGTATTTTTAATAAACGTGTTCATAGTTTTTTCTACTATGAAGATTTGACAAAATCCAATGTGGTCGAATGAAAACCGGCAAATAAATGTTAGGCCTTGGCCCTTGAGGCTCCTTCTCATATGTTATCTATTCGAGTCTTCTCATGGTTTTTAAGGATTTTCTTGATTGTTATGTTCAAAGTTCCATGAGATTAGTCGATGTGAGCGCAAACTAGCCATACTCCGACGATTACAAAGTAAGTTTTTACTCTTGCTTAGGTAATGTATCATTATTAAAACGTTTATACTATATTGTAATTTAAGTCGGATATCCTTTATTTAAGTATGGAGAAATGGTTTTTCTTTACTATGGGTAGAGACACAACGTGATCGTAGTTCATATTACATGATACATGATTAGAATTCTTGATATTAAGAACTAATCTTGAAAATGACAGTAAACATGATATTCTCTTGAGAAGACGTGTTGTTTTTCGAAATATGACTTTATTAAGCTTTTAATAGTAGTAACATGTTGTGTTGACCTTTATGCATTTTGGGTATTGAGCATAATGTGGTGTGATGTTCATCTTAATGACGATATATATGTCTATTAAATCTTCTAAACCTAACAAATTTAGTGTGCCTTTTTGGTGTTTGGATGGACAAAGCATTAATGCCATATTTCTACTGTCATGATCATCAACGTTATTGTTTCCAAGGTTCAACAGTAGTAACATGTTATGTTGATCTTTATGCATTCCGGGTATTGACCATTCGAGAAAAGTAGTTTAAATTGAAAAGAAAAATAGATAAGATTCAAGATCAGTTTCTAAGATGGGTTTATCATATAAACCTAAAGAAATTCTAAAGAAATTACGAGTCTTTCTGATTTTCATATTAATACAAGAAAATATAAGCTACCCATTAATTATGAAAATGCATTATATTTAATATGCTTTGCGCTACATGCTATTTCCTTTGGAGCCACTGTAACGACACAATCTTCGTAAAGAAGTCAGACTCTGCTAGGATGTTGTTTGCTGATATACAATATTGAAGTTTTGAATGGGCGTTGAGACGAATCAATAAAAGAAACATTTCATGGAGTTGTGGGTCGAAAATTCACCTTGCCTCTCCCTTAACGGATGAGTTGCCCTTACAACATCAAGTTATCCTTCGTCGTGCCTAATCAGTGTCCTTTTAGAATTTTCTCTTTATATTGCTTCTTTTTATTTTAATAATATTTTGCCTTTGAATAGATAGACGCCCATTTTAATATTAAATGATTTTTATATACAAGTCGTATAAATATCTATTATATTACCAAAAAAGTAAGTAATGATATAATAAGTTAAGTTGGGATGTAACCTGTAAGCAATTAAATCGACCGCAACGTTTTTAGTCGACCATAAAGAATCCAATAAAAGTTTACAAAGTGGAATGATGGATGGTATTTACTAAAATGAGTATTTGTATTATAGCAGCACTAGGTAACAGCACCGCGCCTTGCGCGGTAAATACAAATCTATACATATAATAAATAAGTAACTAACATGCTACGTGTCGTCTTCTGGTGAGCCGACTTCAGTATTTTCCCGCCTAAACATGTATCTTGACGCAATTTACATTATAAGTTCAATTAGCACACCACATTCACTCCTCCTTAATTCAATTTTTTTAATTTATACGTTACATTTACTACCCTTATAATTAGGTATGTAGTTTACTTTTTATCTCTTTCTTTTTTATTTTTCATTTTAGACTCTTATCATATAAACACAAATAATGTATATGAACTAAAATGCATTAAAAACATTTCTATTTTTTACAAATTATACCATTGTAATCGCTTCGTCAATACCTTCGAAATGAGCTCAATATTGAATATTTTTGGATTTAATTATATTATTAAATATCATAGATATATACGAATTATTGTGTCGTGATTAGTATGAGATTTGTTGAAATTAGTATGGGATTTGATACAAATAATCACTAAATTGTCGTGATTTTCTTTTTGCAATTTCATATCAATTTTTACTTCAAAGTCGAATTCTTTCGATGAATTACAATTCTATCAAATTTCATTATGGCATAAGAGATTTAATTACTTGGAAACACCCTTAGAATTATCGTAAGAGATTTAATTACTTGAAAAAAAAATATATATATATATCACTTATCAATGACTTTTGGATTATGAGTTCAAACCTTTTTCAAAAATATAAATATGCAAATATTTTAGTATAGTATATTTAATTATTTATACTTTCTTAATCATGATTATATTATTTCTTCTAATTTTAATTGAACTACATAATATCAGTTATTAAAAGATGGTTAGTTAATGATACTTTTAAAGTCAAATTGTTATGCTTCTCATCAATTCATTTTAAATTAATCTTTCATAATAGTTGATAGGCATGATTTTTTATTTATTTAAATTACCCCGTGTAATACAGGGTTCGGATCTAGTATTATTATCTATACTATCTTATAATACATTTAACCCCCAAACTATTAAAAACAACCCTTTAAACTTTATATACAACCATTTAAAGTATAATTACTTAAAATTCCTTCTCTTTCTGCACTTCCATCTTCCCAAAACCACCTCTCTTATCCCTCCAATCAGAATTCAAACTGCAAAAAGCAAACCATTTCAATCGCTCTCTTCCCTCAGGTGTGTTTCAAACTCTTTCCCGCTTATCTTCCCTAAACTCATTTCAAATTCCCCGCTTCTCTCTCCATCTGTCTCTTGCTCCGATTATCCATCCATTCGCTCCATTTCCATAAACATTCAAATATGAGATTCAAAAATGGAACGACTGACACTGCTCTCGATCAAAATCAAAATATTTTTCTCCTCCGGTACGAATTCCAATCTAGACATGTTCTTCACTGCATAAATGTTTTTTTTATTAACTCAAGTGCATAAATAATCTATCCTAGGGTTTTTTGTTACTCCTGTTGGGGTGTTTTTGTTCCAGGTATCCAAGAGCATCAACAATTGTTCATCTACATTCTTGAACTCGTTTGTTACTCCTTTTGGTGGTTTGTTTCTAATTGATACAACTGTGTTCTTGATTTTGAACAATTAGTGAATTATTTTATTTTGGGTTGATTCTCATCTCCTTATGTTGGGTTACGGTTCCAACTCGATCAAAGACCAAGAGCTTTATTTTATTTTATCAAATCTTGATACCTATGGGTTTTTAGTTTTTAGTTTTTCAGTTTACCTTTTTACCAGATTTGATTTATTCTCACTCTTATTCTTGCGTAATAGGTTTTTGTGGATGCTTGGTTGATATGTTTGATCAATACCAAAGGCTTCTTGAAAATACGTTGTGGGATGTGAAACATGAGGTAAGTTCCACCCTCACTCTATACCCTTATGTCCATTGTGTTTTCTTGAAATGTCTGGTTATTTGGGTACCCACAATGTGTTTGAGATGGGGCCTTTCTTTGCTACAAAGATGTCAAGTGGGAGTTCATCTAAAATCACATAAAAATCCCACAAAAAAACCCTTATTTCTTGTTGATTTTTAGGTGTCTAATAGCATTCAAAGTCGTATGTCTTTTCTTCCCAACATCATGTCTATTGCTTTGATATGGGTTGTTTCCCCTAATTCTGAGGTCTGTAATGGATTGGGTTTTTTTTTTAAATAAATAGGGTATTAGATTCATCAAGATTGTTAGCAAAACAAAAGGGGTTTTTGAGGTTTGATAGAATAAGAATAAAAAACGTTGGTAGGAAGCATAAGTGTTATTCGTGGTTTCTTGAATTGGGGTTTTTTGGGTTTGAATAATGGGACAAGATCCAATGTCGTTTCTAACCTATCGGGTGGATTGGTTATTTCATCTGAACAATTGGTTTAAGTTGTCGTTTTGAAGCAAGTAGATTTGGTTAAAGAACAAATGAGATCTAGAGAAGAAGATATGGAGGTGAAACTAGATATTGTTCTTCCTGGTACACCTGGTTTATTGAAAGAAATTTATGGTAGATATGGTGAAATTTGTGATGAGTATGCTAATGCAATTTATTTAGGTTTGTCATATTTTTTAATCAATATTTCTATTTGATGTTAAAATTGTGATGTGGGTCAGAATCTGTTTATACCACATTTCATACCATAATGGTTAAAAATGGTGAGATGGAATAACCGTTTACACCAAATTTCATGTCATTTTGATGAAAGAAATGGTGCAAACGATCGTAAATGGTCTTTAATCTCTTGATTTATAAACCCACTATAATTTTATGCACAAAAATGATACAAATTGTTAATACTTTTTGTGTTGTTATGCACATAAACATTGCTGATGACACCCGAAAGGCGAAAACCGATATGGGCAATTTACAGTGAGATTTTTTTTACCACTATAAGATTTTTTGTTTGTAAATGTGTCATTTTCGACCATTTTAAGGTTTAGGTATGACATATAATAGTTAATGATCTTGTTTTGAGGTAAAAATGTAAAATCGGTTTAAAAAGTGGTAATGTTGACCATATAAGTTCTCTTCCAATTAAGCCTATTAAGCCATGTTTGTTTTTTCAGTTTTACTTCTTA
This sequence comes from Saussurea involucrata, assembly GCA_033807775.1. Lineage (NCBI taxonomy): Eukaryota > Viridiplantae > Streptophyta > Magnoliopsida > Asterales > Asteraceae > Saussurea > Saussurea involucrata. The sequence continues at coordinate 577,255 of CM066319.1, read as the reverse complement.
ATAGCCTCCTATTACTTATTAAATAAGAGGTTATTGTATTAATAGTGTTTGTTTTCATTAGGAGATAAGAGCTAAAAAACTCTTACCATCCTCTCATTTAATAAGTGAAAAACTTACCCCTTATTTTGCTCTTATCGACCCTCCCGTTCATCCCTCGCTCTGTGATTCAACGCTCTCAATTCATTGATGTGTGTTCATTCCGTGCTCTCGAGTTCTCCCCTGTTAATCGATCGAACTCTTGACCTTCCCCCATCTCTCAATGCAGAGATGAAGATAAGGATTGTGTCTGAATAGTTGGAGCTGAATTGATCAGGTTAGCTGTGTAAACGGATTTTTGTTTTTCAATTGAGGTAATACTTTTGATGTTGATTTTGTTCTTCATTCCATTTTCATCTGATTTTTTTTATTACTTGATTTTCGCTTCAGTTTTGTTTTTGTGTTGTTCTTAATTTCCAGTTCACATTATAGGCATGGAAGCTCAAAGAAAAAAATTAAGGAATTAATTAATGGCTCCAAGGTTTGATTAAAAAAACGAAGTTGTTCCAATATACTAGCTCTTAATCGGTTTGGTAAAATCTCATGTAGATTTGAAATAAAAAAATTCCAATGGTTTGGTCTCTTAGATTTATTGGACTGACATGGTGTCTTGATAAGGGATGCTTACTTTTCTTGATGTTGCTATGTAGTGTACCTGGATATTGCATTAATGTGTCTGCTTGTTTCTCATTTACAGTAGATTTATTCAACTACCTTTTGATAATATTATGCAGATTCAGAAGTGCAAAAGAAAAGATAAATGTGTAGAGACAACTTGTAAATGATGGGAAATATATGTACATTAATTGTAAATGATACAAATTTACTCTATCTCAGACATGTAATGAGATGTTTCTGTGTCACCAGTTGTTATTGTTATCATGCTTTTGCCTCCATTGATGCATGTCTCGAGCTCTATAAATGAAACAGGTAAATAGCAAGTTGTTGGTTTGGACAAAGGTTTTTTACCCTGTATTTTATCACAATGTAAAACGATAATTTCTTCATCGTTTCTCGGCCCTTGCCGTCTACCGGGTAAGATTCCTGGCTCTTGCTAGGTTTTATCCAATAAAGTAAATGATTTGGGTAAAACGTTTAGTAAAGTGTCCCTAAATTAGATTGCATAATTTTTATGCACAATTGCTTTCCATTTATTTTTCGTGGTTTTGTAATATGCACTAATCCTTATAGCTCCTGCTACTTTACATTTCTCATGTATTTTGGTTTAGCTCTCTTTGGGTTTAGATATAATGGATTTCAGAAACTCACATATTCAAGATGTATTAATTAATATGTAAAGACTAATGGACCGTTTACCGAGATACTTACCCGGTAAGCGTTTACCGGGTAAAAATCAACACTAACTTATTTTACCGGTATACAACAATTTACCCGATAAGTGCTTATCGGACAAGAGTCGTGACTCTGATTTACCGGGTAAGATTCGCGACCCTTGTCACGTTCATCCAATAAAGTAAGTGACACGAGTAATAGTTTAGTAAATGATCCCTAAGTGTAAATTATATCATTGTAAACGTCTTCTCTAACAAAACGACCAAAACTTCAAAATCGTTTACATTGACGACCCCCGGCGCATTGCGCGGGTACATGTTGTGTATTTGACTAATCGCTTGAGGCTAGCGGAAGGATTCAAGCCATCTCTTGCATGATTCGAACTTGAACATGATGTGTATTTGAGAAAAAAGTCACTCAACCCTGTTGTCGAACTCGAGAGCTTTTCATATTTCATTTTGCGATAAAATTTTCACACATTTCTCACCCCGTGCATTGCACGGGTACACTACTAGTAAAGATTAATATACATTACTAAAAAATTGATTACAAACAGTTGTTATCTTTCTAAAAAACCATAATTTATTAAAATTAGTATTGTTAGTTTACTAAAATAAAGAATACAAACATTGGTATAGATCTTAGTAAAAATAATAATAATTTAAAAGTTTTGATTTATAATCATTGTTAACTTATTAATAAAGAATACAAACATTTGGCTATGACCGGCCTTCTGGAACAGTGATAGGCTGGCAAAACTCATCTCGACTCTTTATAGATTTGTTTGTGTAATATGTTATACTGCCTCAGCCTGTAATAATGTAATTATAAAATATGATTGTTGGGATGCAAAGCATTACAACAGTGTGACGACACGACACGACAGGACATGATTGCCAAATTAGGCTTGTTTTCATCTAAGGAAGATATCACTACAAGTATATTTTGCTTTCTTTCATTGGAAGATATACACCTTTATAAGGTTTTTTTTCTTCCAAAACTGCCCTTGCTAATTAAAAAAACACGTCCCTTCTATCTATTAAAAAAAACCTCGTAGACAAAAACCTTCACAATTTTTTTTTTTATTTTTTTTTGAAGTAAACCTTCACAATTTAAACAGATAGATTAATACACACAACTTGATTCATTCAGAACTTAATAGAAAACCAACCCAACAGCCCCTTAGTTATGTAACTGTATAGCTTTGATCCTCTTCATGATTGGAAAACCTCATGGGAACAGGTGCCATTTTATCTTGCTGAATTGATGGAGAAAACTGAACAGGATAAAGCTTTTGAAGGTTTCCCAGGCCAAGTTACAGGTACTATTTTTCCATTCAAGATGTGCTTGTTGAATGCATGGTCTTGTCTTTTGCATTTGCATTTGCATTTGCATACATACTAAAAGTTGAATGTACATATATATCTCTAGGAATTTCTATCATTTTGCGAGGCAATGGGCTTGTACCTGAAGATGAGTTAGAAACATCTTTACAAGGAGGTCCTAACTCCTAATACTGTTACCGATAGGAGGGCTAGGAAGGTACGTAGCTCACTCAATTACCTTAACCCTGCGATTTCAGGCACGTGTCTCTTGTACAATGAAGCTGAACTGCATTATGAAAATGACTACTTACTCTTTTTTGGAAGATAGGAAGAGGTGTGAATCAGCTAGAATGCTAACTTTAGTTTGTGGTGTGATTTCCAGATTGCTCGGTTCAAGCGCCTACATGCTTCAGAGTCAAAGCTCTTAGAAATTAAGGAGCAGCAGGAACGACGTGGGCGCTCAACTAAAGCCACTGCCTTGTCCACTCCAGTTGATGCAAGAGACGATGACGTGCTGGATGATGATGGAGAAGAAGAAAGGGAGGTGAGATGTAGTATATGATTTCTTATATAGCTTATCCTCGTTAGCAAGATCAAAATCTTATTCCTTATGCTTCTCCTCAAGTACCACCGTATACCATAATACGCACCTATAACCATCTTTGGGGTTTAGTGGTTGGGCCCATTTCTGGGATTCATATATATATATATTCATGTGGACTATTTCGTATTTGGGATTCACTTAATTACTTTTTCGATTGTTAAATTTGTAGGCATGGCTTACCACAATCTCATTGGCTATCTGTAAGGTTGGTTTCCATAATTCTCTACCCTATCTACTGTTTGAAATTCTTGAATTCAACATTCTGTGTAGCTTCATATTTTAGGCTCTTCACCTACTGGAAATGCTGAAGAAAGAGGAGGAAATACTTTCTGCGATAAAAGAGAAGCAAAAACAGGTAAAAACAACATGGCTTATTGTGGGAAAAAGTACACACTTTTTTTGTTGTGATCCTATACTGTTTTCAGGAAGGGGATAAAGAAATATCACAGGCTGTTCTTGATGTTCGTGCCAAGACTGCAGAAGACTGGCATCGAAATGCTGCTGCTCGAGCCCGATACACAAAACCTGCACCACCTATTACCTGTGCTACTTTTGCTCAAGACGTATTGGAGGGGCGGGCTAAGGTTTCACAGGAACATGATCAGAAACACCAGCCACTGATGTTTGGACCAGCTAGTCTTGTGGGTGGAGGCCTAACTAGTGAAAGGGAAAGGATGGCTGCACAGGTGTTCCAACCAGGTCATAGGTATTAAATTTGATGACTAAACCACCAATAGCTAGTGGTGGCAGATGCTTTTTTCTTTGGTTGGGAAGGGCCAAAGGCGGCACTCAGTTCCTATAATTTTTTAATCAGTTTATTCGATTATCTATCCTTCTCATTGTTTATTCATTGTGAAAATCTCAGATTGCCAACTATGAGCATAGAGGAAGCTGGGTTAAAGGAAATGGAGATGATGAATAAGTGGCAAGAAAGAACAGCTAAGATGATAGAAGAAGCCAATACTTCATGGCACAACGACAAGTGGAAGCCAGGAGGCAGCGGTGATGACGATGATGCTGCCCAAGACAAGGCAAGGGCTTTCGATGACTGGAAAGATGACAACCCTCAAGGTGCAGGAAATAAGAAGCTCACACCTTGTGGTTAGGTCCAGCAAATATCAAGTGGATCTAAATTTTTGCTAATTGTGGGAACTTGTTTTTATCACTATGTCAATATTGTCAATGGAGACCATTGAGGTTATTTTCGGTTAAAACAGTGAGAAAATATGTATCTGAGAATGAGAATGACTTTTTGTTATTATAGAGACCCCCCAGTGGTTTGCCATAGAAATAGTTGAAGGAAGCATATTTCTTCATGTAAGAAAATATGTATATTGCTCAAAAATATTGTCGATAAGAGTGATGCTACAACCTATCTCCTTAAAATAATGCACTCAAGATATCTGGAATGCACTCACCTGTGGCCTGTTATCAAGTTCCAGCCAGCTCCAGATGCTCATAGAGAACAATAAGCATTGCTTGGTAGTTGGTAAAAGCATTTAGATTGGTTGCAACCAGAAGTCCGGAACTCAGCAACATAGTATTTGACCAACCGCTGCAATGAACAGATCGCTATTTCCTGTCTTGCATATTTCATTTCAATCAGCTGACATAAGGAGGATCGATGAAAGCCCATTTGAAAACTTCCTCATACTGGACTGCAGCATTATCCCATGAGGAATCCCTTTCCATTCCTCTCTTCATCAACCCTCTCCAAGAAGGCTTGTGTTTCCTGTAAGTCTCTATAGCAACCCTTAGTGCCTACAACATCCACCATTTCAAACTCTTAAGTTCGATGGAAGTTATTTTTGACATTTCATCCTCATGATCAATCATAAAAGAATCTATTTTTGACTCTTTTAAGTAGGCTGCAAGTAATAAAAGACATCTGGCATATTGTTTGGAATTCGAGGCAACTTACATCCAACATGCATTCTCTTGTCAAAGGTTTGAACGCCCACCTGTTAAGACATCGCTAATTAATGCCAGACCAGCAATAGGAATATATCATATATATAAATGCATTTTCTGGTTTCTTCTACTTGTTTCATCCTGTCCTATGTATAGTCGTTTTGAACAAATACATACCCGGTACCTTCACCTCTGCCTTCATCAGCAAATGGATTGAAAGTCTTCACAGTGTCCTGGATAACGTAAAGTCTGTAGTTAGTCATGGTCCCATGCCAACAACTGCGAGTCTTTAGAAAATGAAACTCAACAACCGACAGAATATTGATTTTAACTCACTCCAAGTCCTCCGGTTTCATGGACTACAGGTATAGTTCCATATCTCATTGCATACAGCTGATTTAGACCACATGGCTCAAACCTTGAGGGCATTAGTAGAATATCACATCTGCATATAGCGTAACGATAATATGTGAGCTTAACTTTATCCTCAAACTTTCAAACACTAGTGTGATTTACCCTGCTGTTATCCGGTGAGATATAGGAACATTGAACCCAACCCATCCTCGAAATTTATCTTTGAATGTTGCTTCCATGGCTCTCATCCATTCTTCATATTGTTTTTCTCCAGATCCAAGCATTATCTGAAACAGATTTAATCTTTATTCGTATGGAAGATCTAGTTGCAAACAAGTGCTACCTTTAAGTAAGTTACTTACAAATTGAACGTCATCTTGTAACAAGTCTGGAGTCCCCGATAGAATTATGTCAATACCCTTCTGGTAGTCCAATCTCCCAATAAATCCAACCTGTTAGGGGTGTTAACCTCATTCACTTGTATTGTGTTTTACCAAAATTCACAATAGGTGTGTATCTTAGTATCTTACCAATGGGCAATCTGGCCGAATTGGAAGACCTAATTCCTTTTGAAGAGCAATCTTGCATTCAATCTGCATTTTACAAACAGAATCTTGAAATGACCATAACCAAATATGTTCATAACTATTTTCATGGGTAATCTATAGTCTCTTATTTCCATCCTCTGTGCTAACCAAACATGAGAAGTGTTTCTCATTTCATTTTCTAATTCCCTTTCACTCCTGCCAAACACCCCCAGCGTTTTTTTGTAGGTTCATTGCCATCACTCCTTTTGTTAAAGTAAAAAAGAAAAGATAACCACCTTCCCTGAAAGGTCATCCAGAGAGTAATGAGAAGGGAGATGCTCATCAGAAGATGGATTCCATTCGGTTATATCAATTCCATTTGTGATCCCTGCATAACCATATAATCAGATCTCACAAGCAGATGATCAAAGTAAGATTTATCTATTTGAATCTATAACGACTCCATTTCGTTTAAGTTTTAGCTACATCAAAAATTTCTCACGTTTCCATTTTCATAGTTTTAATTCATCTATCATTAGTCATGTACATAACATTGTTAATTGACCAGCGAACCACAAAAATCTCAATGTTCTTCATATGTGATTATTCATCTTTTGCTTAGTTACCCCCAATATAATCACCATTGCAATTTTGGTTCAAACAGGTTAAAGTATTACAAGATAAGCACAACCTCGAGTCCTGGTGGACACCCAGCTGGCTCATTTTCCGCATTGGTAAGCTATAAACATTTGCTATTGACAAGTTAGTACTATATGTGGACTTCAAACTACAACATACCATTCACAACAGTCTTTCTACTAGTCAAAAGCTCATTTAGACCGTATCCACCTTCTGGGGTTGTGATTTCCCAAGAATAACCCTGATCAAAACAATCAAACACATAAAATATCCGAAGATGTTTATATTGCTGATTTACCTGATAATCACAAAGTTTCATTTACCTGGCTAACTGTCAGTATCCGATCAGCAGTTACTAGTGCACCTTTTAGAATATTGACAGCTTCACCAGTGTCAAGAGCATGTGTTCTTGCCCAAGTAGGAAATACCCACCCCAAAGCTCCATACCACTCTGGGGGCAATCCAAAATTACTATAAGTTGATGCAGGATCCACTCCCTACAATATTTGTCAGATTATAACACAAGAGAGAAATGAAAAACACTTGTCTAGCTTAAAAATGCCATAAAATTAATGCATCCCAGTAGGGTTCAACTAGTCAAGTAAGATATCAGGTCCAGCATTTTCATTTCATGTGCCCCATTAACAAAAAATAAATATGATAATGGGAAATGAAGATGAGACCCATGAAATGGAAACTAAACAAACCAATAGAACCTTGCGATTTTGTGTGCTGGTATTCTTGTCTTGAACAACATTGACATAACACAACATGGAATCAGAAACTTTCTTATGAAAGTAATAAAAGATGGTAAGTGGTTAGTACAAAAAAATTCCACAAAATGCACTTGATATGCATGATTTTGGTTGATTGGTGCTGAAAGTTCTGCAGTGACTACTACAATTTTAATTATGAAAAGGATCCTACCTGGTGTGCAAGATTATGTATGACAACAATACTCCTAGCATCCTTGTAAACTCCATAGGGGCGATACTTTGCTGCCAATAGTCTAAACAATAGTACAAGTTAAATTTTAGACTTTGCAGGTAATAACAGAGGACAAAATGCAGCTTTTACTACTGGGCAAGGATTTTTTTTTTTGGGGGGGGGGGGGGTATGAGCAATATACGAATACATAAACAAAAACTAGGAGTGTTGAGGACATACACTGGCACAAGGCCGGCATGCCAATCATTGGCAAGAAACAAACATTTTTCACCATATGTATACCCGCCCAAAGGAAGAACTAGAGGAGCCTCACACGCTGCATGACAAAGTAAGGTGAACCGGAACTGTTTAAAAGAAAAAAAATGTTATCATTATTAGAAGAACACATAAATAATCAACTGTAACTTTTCTTCAATTAGTACCTGGTTATCACCGAATGCACCGTAAGCATCACCATATGGAGTTCCAGGACGATGGAAAGAAGGGTGGTCCACAAACACCTGAAAAACACCAAGAAGATGATCAAAAGCTTACAGAAACCGATGAATAAGTAACTTAGAGAACCTTCTTACCCAATCAACACCCGCCCTATACTCATGAAAGAACGCAACATCCTGCACCCCACCAGAGCAAGAAACCTTGATTCGACAATCTTGATCAACAGCAGCAGCAAACTTCTTATCTGAAGGTCCACCACATATATATCTAGGCGAAACAACCATTACACGATGCCCACGTCCTGCAAGTGCAATCGGCAAAGACCCACACACATCTCCTAAGCCTCCAGTTTTCGAGTAAGGTGCTGCCTCAGAAGTAACAAAAACAATGTTGTATGTCACTTCTGCACGCCTTCTTTCTCCCAAGTCATCATCCACGATCACTTCTTCCTCTTTGTCATTTGTTGATATGTCGTCGTGAGAGTTTCTAATTTCAGTGTCATCTGGGAGTTCAAGCATTAGTTAATCGTCATCATCAACAACTAGTATTTCATCTAACTAATGCCTTTGAGAAAGAACCTTATATCATGAGATATTGACACTTTGGACATCAATCTTCTGTATGGAGGTTTCTGTTTCATACATTATTAATCATGTAGTCTAAATCCAGAAAGAAATGCCTTGAATCTAAAATTGGACTTTTACCCATGTATAGAGAGGGAATTTAGGCATGAAAAAAACTTATGATATGGACAGGTCACACAAATATACCTTTCAAATTGGCTTGAAAACATTTTGGTAGGGTTCTTTTAGAAGATGCTTCAAAGGGTTTCCACGTATTCGTACATGAGCTGGACATATGAACTAGACAAACTCTTTAGCCTCCATTTTTGAGGTCAAAGTCTAGCCTCGGGGTCGGACACTGACCATCAAACGTCTATATATATAAACCACCACCCTCTCGAGGGCTCTTTTAGAATTAGATATAAAATATAGTCATGTTCGAGATGCTTATCTATATTGTAAGACATGTCAAACATTCAGCCCAAATTTTACTATGAATTGAAGAACAATTTGAAATTCAACGATTATAGTTGTCCAATTTGGTAAATAGCCCCATAATCAATTACCAAATTCTACTGGAATTTATTCCTTCTAAACAATAAATTTGACATGAACTCAGATTGGCAACTGGATTATAACAACATTGGTACCGTAAAATGTAATCAATGGAATGGAATGAAATTAGTAAAAGTGAGAGAACATACCAACTGAGTGAGGAATGAAACGAAAGCCAACGACTGAACCAGATTCATCTTTCTCAGTATCCAATAGCACGCCATCCTTGCTTACAGAAGAAGATCCATCTTGCGAGCTCCTGCTAATCGCCCTCAACTTAACATTACAACTCCTCTGTTGTTTAAAACAAGAAAAAGCCAATTGCCTGGAGCAGACTCCGAATTTGAGTGGAGAGATCCATTTGGAAGTGAAAATGGGAGATGGCTGGAGCAGAGTCTCCATGGCCAGCGAAACAAAAAGGAAGATAGACCCAGTTGAGGACGTAAAGGATCGTTAACTTCAACGTTGGCCAGGAGATTCTAACTATGTGCGTGTGTGTGAGAGAGAGAGAGTCAGAGAGAGAAAGAGTGTGTTTGTGTGTGATTGAGAGAGATTTGAGGGAGGAGGAGGATCTCTAAATAAAAAGCGCCAAATCCAAAAAGAGATCTCTTATTACTCGGCCATCAGTACCCCATTCAGGAATCTTTCAAAAATTCCAGCTCTACATCAGCGCCACATCAGTTTTTCTCCCGTCCCTCACTCAATGCCTAACAATCTCTAAGGCCATCAGTACTCCATGGAAAGAATCTTTCAAATATTCCACTCCACATCAGCGCCACATCAGCTTTTCTCTCATCCCTAACAATCCCTAAACACCCGTACCCCATTCCCTCAAACCCTTTTGCCACCTCATTTATTTTAATTCTTTTATTTATACATTTAATTATTTAACAAAATAAAAATATTTATATATTTTTTAATAAATAAAAATAAGATAAATAATAAAAATTAAAATTCATATCATTCATTAAAAATAAAAATTACAAAATACAAAACACTACTGTTAGACAACCTAAGGGGGGGGTAAGGTTGTATTTAAAATCTTTTACTTTCAAAAATTCTTTTACAAATAAATACAGTACAGAAACAGTATAAATAAATCAGAGTATACAAATAATAACGAAGAGTGTAAATATAAACAAATACACAGAGATTATATAAATAAATATAAATACAAAGCAGTTTATATAAATAAATATAATAAAGCACAGCGGAATAAATAAAGAGATAAGGGATAGAGATACTTGACACAGAGATTTACTGATTTACCACCAACTGTGATAAACCAGCAGCCGAGACACTTCTCGACACGATCCAATAAATGTATTCTTTACGGTAGAACACAAACCAAATACAGAGCAAAGTAAACGGCTCTCAAGCTTTAGCTTATCGAGATATACAGGATCACACACCCGTTATTCAAATACTTACAAGAGGAGTATAACTCACAATGGGTAATCACTCTTGTATAATATCTCACACTTGGATATTTTATAAAAAAGGTTTTATAAAATATATATATTATAAATGAGAGAGATCAGATGAGCAGTGATGGTGTTGGTTGTATCGGTATTGTCTGGTCTACCTTCTTCATCACCAGCATGCTTCTTTATATATCAGCATCTCCAACGGATACATGAGGCGCGGTATACCGCCAAATGCACGCGGTATACCGTGCAGTAAAAAGGACACTGACACACAACGGCTCTCATGCAAAGTTGACTTCTGGAAAACGTACCCGCGGTATACCGGCTAGGACTCGCGGTATACCGCCGTCAGAAAAAAGGACTTTCAACCAATCAGAGATGCACACGGAGCCTGCCGCGGTATACCGGCTGAACACCCGCGGTATACCGGCCAATATGTACCCGCGGTATACCGGCTCTACCTTCGCGGTATACCTGCGTCAGAAAAAAGGTTGCAGAAACAGTACGCATGGCAGATACTTCTAGAACCAAAATTTTCTTATTTATTTAAAAGGTTTTTAGAAATATCCAAGTGGTATATTATTTTAGGGTGTTTATCATTATTAGTTATAAACAATGATGACGACGTAAACACTTCCGTCTTGAACCCTTCAGATTAAATCTTCGTGTTCTTCAACAACTGCACACTTGGATTAAATTGTTAGATAAACAATAATGCGGTGTGTTTGTAATCATCAAAATAAATATATATAAATATATAGAGATGTGGTACACTTGCACCAACAACTACCAATCATGAAATTTTTGAATTTGCTCTTTTCTCGCTAAAGTAACCCTCAAAGCTTTTCCCGTAAGGTGATCATGTGAGGCCATGAAAAACTCGAAGTCTTTATCAAATCGGTTTGCGCGTTCGATTTCGCGTTCTTGATCCAACCTATGTCGTTCGAGTTTTGAGCGTTCGATTTCGAGATCGAGTTTTTTCATTTTGTATTCCATTGTATCATCAATTTTGTCGTTGAACGTCGTCAACAACTGAGTAACATTTTCGTCCGTATTCACCCCGGACGTATTACTCGTTGATGATTTTTTTGCCTTGTTTCTCCCGATGGGTCGTTGAATTTGCTCGTCATCGTCATCATCGGAAGGTTGGGTACGTTTTGAACCCCGCGATGAAGTTGTCGTCATCGTTGGAACGGCTCCCCATTTTGGACATTTTTAGGACGTCCCAAGCTTGTTCGTGAGTGAAAGCAACTTTATGGCGTGCTAGATACCGTTCGTGTGCCGTTCGGGATATATCGGCCTCACTCATCCCGCTTGATCTATTATTGAGCAAGTTGTTGTAGATGCCGCCAAACGAATTAACTCTTTTATTGAGGTCGTTGAACTTGCTATTGAGTTGATGGGTTGATCTATAACCTGGTTCACGACCCATGCGAGTAAAGAACACATGCCCGATTCGGCCCCAAAAATTTCCTACATTTATGTAAAATTAAGTATAATAATAATAATAATAATAACAATAAAAATAATTACCACCGCTTTGTGCGTTACCGACCACGGGGTCCTCCGAAACGTCAACCCACGCCGACACTAACGCGAGTTCCTCGGCTTTACTCCACGTTTGTTTGGCGGCTTTCTTTGGTCTCGGATTTGATGGTTCCGGGTTAGATTGTTGTGTCGGGATAGATTGTGGTGTGTTCGGGGTAGAAGGTTGGGTTTCCGGAACAATGTCGTCGTCGAGATTGAGGTTGGCCGGAGTAAAACCTTGTTCAATCAACCCGGGACGTGTAAATTGGTAAGGAATTTGTTGGTGAAATTGTTGGGGAAATTGTTGCGGATATTGTGGCGGATTTTGTTGTGACCATTGTGGCGGAATTTGTTGCGAAAATTGCGGATGATAACCTTGTTGTGTAAACGCTTGAAAACCAAGCTCTTGATCTTCTTGCGATTGTGGTGTATTCGGTCGGTTACGTAAATATATTTGACCATACAGTTCAATAATACCTGTGCAGAATTTGTACAGACAATCTCGTGACGTTTTCTCTCCCATACGGATGTACTCGTCAAGTGCGTCAGCAGCTACTCTATACGCCAATTGCCGAATAGCGGAAGTACACTTTTGTATCGGAGAAAAACCTTGTTTGCCTAACCCGTCAAACCGAAGTCTAAAATACGGATACCCTACTTCTAAATCTTCAACTATTCGTTCGAATAGTTGTCTGCTCATCATGAACCGCCGCCTAAACATATCCGGTGTATAAATCGGGTTGACGCCAAAGTAGTACCGCATAAGCCGCTCGTTTGCAGTTACTCGACCTCTTTCAATGTTTGCGGCCCTCTCTCTTCTTGACGATGAGGCGGTGCTACCATACAGCGATTGTGCAGTCTGTCGAAAAATTTCCCTTTGTAGATTCAACAACTCGTCGGTGTCTACGGATGATGATGATGCGGTTGGTGAACCGGGTTGTGGCGAATCCATATTGTTTAAAATATAGAGAATGGAAGAGTGTTTGAGAGAGTTTGAGAGGTGTGAAAAATAAGAGGTTGAGAGAATTTGAGAGAGTTTGAGAGGTGTGAAAAATAAGAGGCTGAGGGTTAAATATATAGTGGGATTAAATTGAGATTTTTTTTACAAAGAGCCGTTCAACGGCATGATTTTTAAAAATTAAATAAATTTTTTTTAATAAAGCTTCGGGATGAATCGGGATCCCATCCCCAGAATCCATCCCTTCCCGCCGAACCCGCAAGGGCCGTAGCCCATCCCGCATTGAACCCGAGCCATCCCGAGCCCCATCCTGAATGGGGTACGGATGGCCTTAGGCCCTCCGCAGCGCAAGCCCTCAACGCCACATCAGCTAAGCCCTCAAGCCCTAAACACCCCCAACGCATAACTAAAAGCCCTCAAGCCCTCAATGCCACATCAGCGCCACATCATTTTTTTAATTCTTTTATTTATACATTTAATTATTTAACAAAATAAAAATATTTATATATTTTTGAATAAATAAAAATAAGATAAATAATAAAAATAAAAATTCATATCATTCATTAAAAATAAAAATTACAAAATACAAAACACTACCAATTATGAAATTTTTTAATTTGTTCTTTTCTCTTTAAAGTAACCCTCAAAACGTCTCCCGTAAGGTGATCATGCGAGGTCATGAAAAACTCGAAGTCTTTCTCAAATCGTTTTGAGCGTTCGATTTCGAGTTCTTGTTCCAACCTATCTCGTTCGATTTCGAGATCGAGTTTTTTCATTTTGTATTCCATTGTATCATCAATCTTGTCGTTGAACGTCGTCAACAACTGAGTAACACTTTCGTTCGTATTCGACCCGGACGTATTACTCGTTGATGTTTTTTTGCCTTGTTTCTCCCGATGGGTCGTTGAAGTTGCTCGATGGAGTTGTCGTCATCGTCATCATTGGAAGGGTTGGTACGTTTTGAACCCCGCGATAAAGTTGTCGTCATCGTTGGAACGGCTCCCCATTTTGGACATTTTTTGAGGACTTCCCAAGCTTGTTCTTTAGAGAAAGCAAACCCTTGTTGTGCTTGGTACCGTTCGTGTGCCACTCGTGAAATGTCGGCATCACTCATTCCGCTTGATCTATTATTGACCAAGTTGTTGTAGATGCCGCCAAAAAGAGCAAATTTTTTATTCAGGTCGTTGAACTTGGTGTTGAGTTGATGAGTTGTTCTATAATTGGCGCGACCCATCAAACTATAAAACACTTCCCCGATTCGGGTCCAAAAACCTTCTACATTTATGTAAATTCAAGTATAAGAATATTAACAAGAATAATAATAATAATAATATTAATATTAATAATAACAATAATAATAATAATAATAACAATAAAAATATTACCATGGGTTTGTGCGTTACCGATAACGGGGTCCTCCGAAACGTCAACCCACGCCGACACTAACGCGAGTTCCTCCTCGTTAGTCCACATCTGTTTGGGGGCTCTATTTTCATATTGTTTGCTTTTTCCTTTTCTCGATGGTCTCGAGTTTGATGGTTCCGGGTTTGATGGTTGTGTGTAGATGGATTGTGGTGTGTGCGGGCTAGTATGTTGGGTTTCCGGAACAATGTCGTCGGCGAGATTGATTGCGGGTGAAGGAATATTGTAGTTGGTCGGAGTAAAACCTTGTTCAATCAAACCGGGACGTGTAAATTGGTAAGGAAATTGTTGGGGAAATTGTTGCGGATATTGTGGCGGATTTTGTTGCGACCATTGTGGCGGAATTTGTTGCGACCATTGCGGACGATAACCTTGTTGTGTAAACGCTTGGAAACCAAACTCCGGGTCTTCTTGCGGTTGTGGTGTATCCGGTCGGTTATGGCGGGATGTAGGTGTTTTGTTTGGATTCATGATGAAATTTGAGAGAGTTTGAGAGATTGTTGGTGTGAAAAAATAAGAGGTTAAGGGTTAATATATATAGTGTGATTAAATTGAAAAAAAAAAAAAATTTAAATAAAAAGTAGCCGTTGAAAGAGAGCCGTTTGAATAAAAAATTTAAAAAAATAAAAATAAACAAAACACCATCGGGTTCCTCGGGTTTTCAAACCCGCACCCCGAGCCCGAGCCCTAAGCCCGCGTGCCCCGCACCGCTGCCCGCAGGCGAGCCCGAGCCCAAGGCGGTGCGAATGGCCAATAAGTCAATAAGCATTTGCCAAACAAGCTTTTTAACTTATTGATTTTTTGAAAAGCCAATAAGTCAATAAGCAGATTTAAACAAATCACAAATTAAAGGCGTACTTTGAAATACGGTGTCGTTTTAATGGCCGACCTGACCTGACCTGACCTGAACCAACCATTCTCACGTGAAAAGTTTTGCTTTCACGTGTATGAAGCCCTACAACTTTTACTTTATTACATTACAGTTCCTCTCCTGTAATATTTATAACTAAACTACCCTGTATATAAGAATGTTACTAAAGTTTCGTTATTTTTGTCCATTTATCATCAACTTTTTCAACATCTTCTCGTCAACTTTTTCCTATTCTTCTTTCTTATTTTATTTTATTTTTGTAAATCAATAATTAATGATTCATGCTAAACTCAAAATCATTTAAATTTTACATTAACCACACAAGTCATCATCGATTTCTTCTAATAATGTTAGTGATCATATTTAAGTATAATAATAATAATTAATATAAATATATAATAATGTTAGTGATCATATTAAATCATAAAAAAGTTTGTTATATATAGAAAAAAAATCCCAAATAATATTAGTTATGTGACTGATTTATATGATTAAAAATATAATCTGATTTGATTTAAAAAAAAAAACTTAAATTAGGACTATTATTTATACAACTTTATTTAATTTTAATCCATAATTGTAAAAATGTTATTGATTGCTTCTTAAGACAAATCTTGTAAATATCTTTTTTTTCAAACGCAATTGATTATTATGATGACAAACATTTCAAAAGCAAAATAACCAAAATGCTTTCATGTATGAGGTATTTGATGGCTCAAAAATAACGGTTGTTAAAGGGAGGTATTGAAACCAAAACTAACACCAAACACGTACAATTAGATTTGTTTTCAGCGTCGGAGAGTGTGCTGGATCATTAGACATACGGGACGAAACAGGGGACTGCTGTTTGATCGAGGGTCTTGGGTTTGGTGTGTAGTCGATAGTTACGGGTGTGCGTCGCTAGCTGTTGTGGTGCGGCGATAACTGCCGTCATACGGGTTGGGACAGCAATCTGGTGCAGGAAATGGTTTTGGGGTGGTAGACTGGTAGTTGCTGTTTACAAATTGCCAATACCCTACTGTTTGGTTTCGTGATTTTTGTTTGGTTGTGTAATGTTTGGTCCTGGACTATTGTTGTAATGCTTATGTTTTGGTGGTTTAATGATAAGGTTGCTTTCCAAAAAAAAGATGAACTAATTAGGAATGAAGAGTAGGTTAATAACTTGAAGAGAAGTATGCTACCCAAATTTATTTATGTCATGATTCAAAAAATAAGGAAGAAGGAATCAATGAAGTTTTACGTGGTCTTCACTGAAAACTTGAGTAAGGATTTCTATATTTTGAAAACGAAAACTCCTTTCATACACTTGTCAGTTGTCACACATGTTTTATTTGTATTGTACTTGTTTTATCAAAATGACAAAATGCACCTATAAACATCTTCTATTTTTTTCTTATAATATGAAAAGAGAAATTTGCTTACAATGTCATTGTTTTCTAACACACATTTTACGGTTTATACATATTTCATATCACGTAGATCTCCGTTTAACCACAAGCTCTTCCATTCACGAAAAAGAAAACAATGAATATTTAAAATACGCATCATTCAACAATCAATCTTACTCCTAAAAAACAAAACATGTGTTATATAAACGTGGAATATTAAAGGGAAATTAATTAAAATACCCCAAGTTTGACCAACTGTTACCGAAATACCCTAAATCTCTCCCAATTTGCAAAAATACCCTTTTTTCGCGATGGGAGCCCGCGATCGCGGGCCAGGGACCATTTCTGACACTTTTTTAAACTTGCAGGGACCATTTTTGAAAAATGGAATCCCGCGATCGCGGGCTCATCCCGCGATCGCGGGCTCATCCCGCGATGGGATACTTTTTGTGACTTTTCAATTGCAAGGGACCATTTTTGAAAAATTCCAGGGACTATTTTTGAAAATTTGAACCGCGTTTGACCCGTTTCGTCGAATTTTATGAATTTAAAATGAAAATGTTACACTTTCAACCCCTATACTTATTTACTAAACTTACTTTATACCTTTTAGTTTCATTATTTTAATTTTACATTTAACACATATAATCGTTTATTAACTAAAATACGTTAAAAAAATACGTTTTAATTTTAACAAATTACACAATTATAATCGTCTCTTCGATACGTTCGAAATGAGCCCAATCTTGAATTTTTTTGGATTTATATATTTTAATATATATCATATATAGTTATACACTACATAAAAAAAAATTATATTTAAAATTCATACCCTTATAGTTAATTATTTAATTTATGGTACATCTCTTATTTTTTTTTCAATTTTATTTACACTCCTATCGCATTAACATAATAATCATATATTAACTAATTCATTAAATCATTTTAAATTGGTATCACTGGACTCATTTAAGAGTTGTGAAAATGGGTATTTGACGAATGATGATTCATGTGTGTTTGGAGCTGAAGTATTTGCAGTTACAGAGTATGCACAAAAGGATCGATAATAAAATAAATAAAACGTATTTTAACTATAAGGGTGCGTTTGGTACGCAGACTGGATGGGACGGGACGAGACAAAAAAAATAGTTTCATGTTTGGTATGCCATGGGACAAAAATCAGATGGGACAACATGGAACAAAAACAAGTTTTAATGGGACAAAACATAAGATTTTTTGTTCCACCAAAATAGGTGGAATAACATGGGACTAAAACATCAGATTACTAAAATACTATTTTTTCCAACGTAACTTAGATTAAAATTATCTCCTCCAGTTCAGTCCCGTTTCGTCCCATCCAGTTCAGTCCCGTCCAGTTACGTCCCGTCTCATCTAGTATGCGTATCAAATGCTACCTAAAAGTACAACTGTATATGGTATATATTAAAATATATAAATCCAAAAAAATTCAAGATTTGGCTTATTTCGAACGTATCGAAGAGACGATTATAATGGTGTAATTTGTTAAAATTAAAACGTATTTTTTAACATATTTTAGTTAATAAACGATTATATGTGTTAAATGTAAAATTAAATTATGAAAGTAAAAGGTATACATTAAAGTTAGTAAATAAGTATAGGGGTTGAAAGTGTAAATATGAAATCAAAATCACAATTTGAAATTGAAATTTATACTTTCAACCCCTATACTTATTTACTTACTTTACTTTATACCTTTTACTTTCATAATTTAAATTTTACATTTAACACATATAATCGTTTATTAACTAAAACACGTTAAAAAATACGTTTTAATTTTAACAAGTCACACCATTATAATCGTCTCTTCGATACGTTCGAAATGAGCCCAATCTTGAATTTTTTTGGATTTATATATTTTAATATATATCATATACACTACATAAAAAATATTTTATATATTTAAAATTCATACCCTTATAGTTAATTATTTAATTTATGGTACATCTCTTATTTTTTTTTCACTTTTTTTTACACTCCTATCGCATTAACATAATAATCATATATTAACTAATTCATTAAATTTTTTATAAATTATTATTATTTGAATGTGTTTATAGATATCGTGAATGGCAATAGGAAAAGGTTTCACGAGAAGAATATTAAATGGGGTTTTGACAAGTTGGTATCACTAAACTCATTTAAGAATTGTGAAAATGGGTATTTGGCGAATGATGATTCATGTGTGTTTGGAGCTGAAGTATTTGCAGTTACAGAGTATGCACAAAAGGATCGATGTATTTCCAACGTAACTTAGATTAAAATTATCTCCTTCAGTTCAGTCCCGTCCCGTCCCATCCAGTTCAGTCCCGTCCAGTTCCATCCCGTCCCATCTAGTATGCGTACCAAACGCTACCTAAGAGTACCATAAATTAAATAATTAACTATAAGAGTATGAATTTTAAATATAAAATATTTTTTATGTAGTGTATATGATATATATTAAAATAAATATATCCAAAAAAATTCAAGATTGGGCTCATTTCGAACGTATCGAAGAGACGATTATAATGGTGTAACTTGTTAAAATTAAAACGTATTTTTAACGTGTTTTAGTTAATAAACGATTATATGTGTTAAATGTAAAATTAAAATAATGAAACTAAAAGGTATAAAGTAAATTTAGTAAATAAGTATAGGGGTTGAAAGTGTAACATTTCATTTTAAATTCATAAAATTCGACGTTGGGCGAACAGTGGTCAAACGCGGTTCAAATTTTCAAAAATGGTCTCTGGAATTTTTCAAAAATGGTCCTTTGCAATTGAAAAGTCACAAAAAGTATCCCATCGCGGGATGAGCCCGCGATCGCGGGATTCCATTTTTCAAAAATGGTCCCTGCAAGTTTAAAAAAGTGTCAGAAATGGTCCCTGGGCCGCGATCGCGGGCTCCCATCGCGGAAAAAAAGGTATTTTTACAAACTGGGAGAGATTTAGGGCATTTTGGTAACACTTGGTTTGACTTAGGGTATTTTAATTAATTTCCCAATATTAAATGAATTGAATAGTAAAACAATTTTATATATGTGAGGTCCAATCATTGACTCATTAACATTTTATTAATTTTATAAATAATTAATAGATTAAATATGATCATAAAAATGATATAATTGAAATGAATATGTTTTTTAAATAAATAAACAATATGATATTAAAAAGGGAAATTAATTAAAATGCCACAAGTTTGAAAGTGACTTACCAAAATACCCCAAATTTTGAAAAGTTTACCAAAATGCCATAAATTCCCGCGGTGGGAGCCCTCTATAGCGGACAAGGACCAAATGTGAAAAAATTTGCAAGATTATTTACACTTTCAGTCCCCACCGCGGGCCGCGATCGCGAGCTCCGCCGCGGGCAGGGACTGAAAGTGTAAATAATCTGCACATAAAATTTCAAAAATGGTCCCTGCCCGCGATCGCGGGATTCCACAGCGGGAATTTATGGCATTTTGGTAAACTTTTCAAAATTTGGGGTATTTTGGTAAGTCAACTTCAAAGTTGTGGCATTTTAATTAATTTCCCTATTAAAAACGTTATTATATATTTTAGAGGAGTATTGTAAATGAAAGACATAGTTGAAAAAAGTTTAGAGTAAATTACACTTTTAGTCCATGTGATTTGTTGAAAATTTATATTTTCATCCTTTTGGTTTTAAAGTTGCGATTTTTATCCCCGTAATTTATAGTTTATCATTTTTTTCGTCCTTATGATTTAAATTTTATTGCTAATTTCATCCATATGGTTTACAATTCATTTTTATTTGAGTAAACTACAATTTTGGTCCCTAAGGTTCACACCTTGATACAAAAATCGTCCCTAAACTTCAATAAGTGCAAAAATCATCCCTACTGTTTGCATTTTGCTTTGAAAATCGTCCCTTACCACTAACTCTGTTAAATTTTTTCTGTTATATTAAGGGTATTTTCATCTTTTTCTTACAAGGTCAAGCTATACACTTGTATTTAAACTAGAGGGACCAAATTATAATTTACTCTAACTTATATTAATATTATACTAATATTATATTAATATTATATATATATATATATATGTGTGTGTGTGTGTGTCTGCACGTATAATCAGACTATCACCGACGAGCAACCTTTTCTTCGACTCCCGGCGACCACCCCTTCCCGTGAACCACCTCCATCGTCCCTTCCCCGTGAACCACCTCACCGAAACTTACATGTCGACCAAACTCACCGGCGGCTACCGTATACTATCCTACCTCGACCCATTGAAACCAAGACATGCTCAGCTTAAACACCTACTGTTCTTCTTACTCATAAGAAACGAAGCTCGAAGCTGATTAAGACATGGGTTTTATTCAATCTTGGTGTACGAGGCCCTCTGGATCGATCCACCGGTGCCAAACATAACACACACACACACACACACACATATATATATATATATATATATATATATATATATATATATATAACCTTAAACACTCATCATTTTTTCCCTTTAATTAATAAAACCTTTAAACCCATGAAGTAAACACCAATTTGTGAAAAATTATCAGATTTCTACGAGAAGTGGGTCTTTCAAAATGACAACCCACCACAAGAATTACTACAAATTCAAATGGGCAGCTATCCCATGAACACATCTGCCCCTTTTCACCCTCGTTTGGCTCACCCCATTAGAAACCGCTTATCTTTGGTTCAACTTCATCGACCCTCCATATACATAAATATATACACAGGCACACTGCACACATACAACACGTATATATCTATATACAAACCCTATATATATATACATACAACATATATGTATATACACACACTGTATGCATACACATATATTTCCGATGGTTACAACGTCGTTGTAGGGGATGATAACAAATTCAAAGCCTCGCCGGAGATGGTGACCGGAGCATGTGAGGTCACCTGAGATTGTTCCTGCAATGGGTGGTGCGATGGGGAAGAGGGAGAGATAAGAAAAGGATAAAAATAAAAAAGACAAAAAATGTGTAAAATGACGAAAGTATCCCTCACTTAACTGAGTTTTTTAACAGAGTTAACGATGAGGGACCATTTTCAAAGCAAAATGCAAACAATAGGGATGATTTCTGCACTTATTGAAGTTTAGGGACGATTTTCGTATCAAGGTGTAAACCTCAGGGACCAAAACTGTAGTTTACTCTATTTATTTTAGTCCTTCATACCTAAAAGTAGTGGTTTGGCTTCAGGGTCGAAAATAGAAAAGAATTGCGAACATAGGGACCAAAACCAAAATATCGAAACCACAAGGGTGAAATCTGCAATTTGTAGCAAACCACAGGGACGGAAAACGCAATTTACTCAAAAGTTTATTATTATAAAAAAAAGGTCCTACCGAGATTTGAACTCGGGTTACTGGATTCAGAATCCAATGTCCTAACCACTAGACCATAGGACCACTTTGCGTATAGTGCGCTTCTCTTTATTTGATATTAGTTTACTCAATTCACATAATTTTTATGAATGATTATTAATATAAATTATACATACAATTTACAATTTAATTAGGTATACGGGAATGATTATTAATATAAATTCTACATACGAAAATGATTCATTTGGTATTTTATTTTTATTAGGTTATACGAAAATAATTCATTTGGTATTTTATTTTTAACGAACCAGATAGTTAAAAAAAATAGTTGAAAGTCATTCCTCGAAATGTACAAATGCTTACAATCTCCTATATAATTAATGAGGTTGTGTGAATGAAAAAAAATGTTTTAATTAACAACTTGCTTGAAGAATTGAGTTTATTCAAATGAGTAGCTTAAAATAAGCTACATTTGGGAGATGGAAGTTTGTGTCAGAAAATTGGGATATGTTTCGAAAATAATGAACTTTTAAAAACAATGTGGGTAATACGGTGCTCAATAAGTCAATATGGTGAATCATCCAGGTGATCAATCGCTTTCTCATTAGCTTCAAAGAATTTGGCAAGCATTCGTTTCGTTTGGGCCGCTCTTTATATAACTTGGGGTCACATAAATAACACAACTTTTCGAGGCAAGCCGCTTTCATGGGATGCCTTATTTGTGGAAATAAGAGTTTTGAGTCTTCGAATGGATATCGAGACGATCCCACATAGAGTCTCTGAATTGGAAGCAGTGGATCGTGAGGCCTCATAACCTCACTTACCATCTCGTAATTCCCTCTAGGCTACTCTTTTTTGTGCCGAGTTTCGTTCCGCTTCTGGTATCTTTATTTTATATCTTGTCACTACTTTTGTTTTGTTGTTGCTTCGTTTTGCCACTACACCTTGCAATGCCCTGTTCTATATCCATTTTCTGCTTAATAAATTTTGGATGTCTTTCGAAAATTAATAATCTTACATTCATTACTCTGTTACTTCATGTTTTTAGCTTAAAGTAATATTACATTTAGGTTATCCTAGTATGTTGGACCAAACAAATTAAGTGTATTCTACTTGGAGATATGTTTGCGACGTAAAATGTATACTAACATTTTCCGTGCCTTAAAAAACATAAAGACGGTTTCTGAAATAAAAAACCCTCACTTGCAAAAAAGATAACTTTAACATGTTTAGGTTATCTTGACTAGGCTTTATATATATGAGAGCATACTTTAGGGAAGATTGATGCCCTTTAAACAATCAGAAGGACAACTTTCAAATGTTACATGACTAGATTTATATAAATATATGTTAGAACATTAATTTTTTATATAAAGACTATTAAAAAAACAAGGTCATAAATTTCACAAATTCTATCATATGGTGTTCTCATTTTTATTGTGCCAAATTAGGTTGTATACTCACATCCCTTCATGTTTACTTCTCTCTCAATTTAATTATCGACCTTCAAATGTTGATTTGGTCATGGGTTAATGGCCCATCACAATCACAATCACGATCACGATCACGATCACGATCACGATCACGATCACGATGCGTTGTGTGGTTCCTATCACATGCCTAAAATATTACATAGTATGGATTAAATTAAAATTAAATAACAACATAATTTTAGTTAAAAATAATATGTTAATATTTTCAAGCACGATAACAATTAGACAACGTATGCTTATCTTCTGTAAACCAATTTTATAAATCATGAAAATTAAATTCACTTTTATAATTTAGACAAATCATTTGTAAAAATGATTTTTTTACTGTTACCTCTAATCATCACCACCACCAATATCAAACATATTAACAACTGATTTATTTACAAAACATCAGTTAAAAGATAGAAAAAATACGATAAAAATTACATCAACTTCAAATAATCATTAACTTGTTAATCAAACAAAATTAAATCCTACGACCATCAACAACTGTTCTCTACATACATGTAAACAAAATTCAATCTAAAATCCATCATTTAATCGATTTGGTGATTTTAAGATTTCTTGATTTCCTTTGATCATAACTTAGTTATGTTGAATAATAATTGTTTTTATATTTACCTTGTAGAACAATATATTATTTGTTTATCTTAAACAATTAAACTAAATTAATTTACTAAAATTAAGGTTAAAAGCAGAGACTGCCTCGTAAATTCCCATGTTTGTTACATTGTGTCGGTTGTTTCCCTCTCTCTGCTTATATCATCCCCCTTCATTGCCTTCCATTTTTGTTTCCACTCCCATTGATTCAAGGTGCAATAATCCTCCTCTGCTCTCGGTGTTTTCCCCGGTGAAGATCCAGTTTATCGGCCGTCCGAAGGGATTTCCTTCACCGTTGGATAACTCGGCCCTTTTTTACATCATTTCAAATTCTATATCATGAATCATGAGTAGTAAGTCCGATCTCTGTTTTCTTCTATCGTCTTTCAAGGCGGAGGATTGCCAATTTCTTTTTTGTTCGTAAATTATTTGCGTGCTAGATCTGCTTCACTTGGTAATTGTCGGCGATTGTTTATGCTTGTTGATTTGGTTAATTTAATTGGATCTCTTTTATCGTCGAAATGACTTTGTGAATTGTGATTGCTGTTGTTTGTATTCTTATTTACCAAATTTAACGCATAAATTCCAATATTATGTGCGAAACCTTTGTTGATCTTCGCTGGATTTGGAATCTATTAATGGTTGTGATTAGCAATTTGTATGTATCATGAAGGTCTGGAATCAGACGAGCATATACTGATGCGATTTCTAGCTTTCAAATGCAATTATTCAATATTAATAGCAGTATGAGTTTAAAGCATATGATGTGGTTAGTTATTTGGGGCATGTGACTACTTACATTTGAGTTAAGGGTGAAGGTGGGCATGTACCAAATCCATCATGGGGTTCATAAACTATAACTTAGAATAATTTTGTCAATTGTTGACGCAGTAGGAATGTGCGGAACGGATCGACAAGCGTCAAATCCCAATAACGAACGAGTTTACAAGCGTAGACCCGAAAATAATGAGAAAACTCTCAAACGTAGAGATAAAACTCTAAAGGATTGATTAATCAATAATAATTCAGAATGGAAAACAATGAAACCTAATAGTCCTATTTATACTAAACTAGATAGGAGATAACTATAGAAACTAATCATAATCTTAATCCAACTAGGAAACTAAATTGAGACCAATCCATAAGGGAAAGAACTCTTATTGGAACACAACTGGAAAGCATAAAAAGAATAAAATAGCTGATAGGTCGAACTGAGGAAGCCGCGCGGTTTATGCCACGGGTTGTAAGCCGCGTAAGAAGTCGCGGGTGTCGCTGTTCGTTTAGTCATCCAGAGGACTGCGCGGTTTGTGCCGCGGTTTCAAGTCGCGGGCTAAACCGCGTATGTCTCTGTTTTGGTTTTCTTCCGGCTTTGTTCATTTGATCCTCGAAGTGGGTTGCTAGGCGCTCTGTATCAATTGTGGCCTAGCAGAGTGTTAAAACATGTGAAACCCCCTTTGAATCACCCTCCAAAAGAGACAAGAGAAGGGAGCAACCCCCCCTATATATATATATATATATATAGGTTTGATGGCCCATCTCTAGCTGATGTGAGACTCCACAAAGAATCTTGATCATTATGCAGCTGCTACAAAAGCTGAAAGTATGTGAATATATTATGTATTTGCTATGAATGAGATAGATTGAAAAGAGCTCTTGTTAACAAGGGTTTGACTTGATTATGCATTAGCTACAAGCATTCTTCCATTACGTCAATCATCATGTTGTTATGCTTTGTATGAAGTACTATGCTTATTATAAATCCATTCAATTTTGTTCAAGAACATATGATATTTCTATTCTGACTGTAATACTTGCCATGACCATTGCAGTGATTACTTGTTCAAGCTTTTGCTGATTGGGGACTCAGGAGTTGGCAAATCATGTCTCCTGCTTAGATTTGCTGTAAGACGATATACCACTTGTATTAAGCATTCAAGACGGTTTGCCTGTTTGACATGTGCCAATTGTTTATTTAATGTCATGTTCTGGTGCTTTATTTTTCTGTTTGACACAACATCGCACTTCCAGTTTGATCATTGATGAATATAGTCCATAGGATCACTTACTTCAGTACATAGAATACATTTTTCCCATATTTAGTATCCTTTCTTACTCCTTTTTGTTGATAGTTGCTTACTATTTACTAGTAGTCTTTGTTCGTCTTACCTTTTGCTCACACATTTTCACAAGCCGTCTTCACGGAAACAATTGCTCTACCCTTTGGAGGCGGATCTAGAAAAATTTCCAAGTGATAATTAGCATAAATGCATAATATAAAAAAATACGGTTTAATTAAAAATGACATACGGTGGTTTTTTGCAACATCCCAAGTGGTATATACTGGGTTCATCTGGTTTGGTTTCATCTTATTTTCTTCTAAGTTAGTAGCTAGGTAAGATAAAAGGTGGGTTTGAACAATCTGCTAAAATGTAACCAGTTGTGGTGATAAATTGGCTGTTTTTTCTCTTTTGCTAACACACACATCTTCTTATTTCTTGTTTTGATCTCTGTGATATAGGATGACTCGTATCTTGACAGCTACATCAGCACAATTGGTGTGGATTTCGTAAGCACCTAGCATTATGTATTTTTTTATACATCATCTCAAGTAAAACATGTGTACAGTTTATCATTGTTACTTTTGTATTATTGTATAATGATGGTTTTATTTTCTCGTCTATTCTGCACAGAAAATTCGCACTGTTGAGCAGGACGGAAAGACCATCAAGCTTCAAATTGTGAGGGATTTCTTCTGAAAATATGTAAAAAATTGCTTTAAATGATATTTGTATCACCTAATCTTCCATCTCTGTGGACAATGCAGTGGGACACTGCTGGACAAGAAAGGTTCAGGACAATTACCAGTAGCTACTACCGTGGGGCACATGGCATTATAGTATGCTTTCCAATTCTTAGATCTCTTTTTTAAGAACTACAAATTATAAATTGATAGGAGACAAGTGCTGGGGTCGCACATCAGCAAGACACGGACCATTAAACCTGAATATATGTAGGAACCTCTCCTATATCTATAAGGGATCTTTTTGAAAGAAAATCAAAGGGGTTTTATGTATCCTAACAATAAGTGATAGAAAGACATCAGAAGCAAGATTTGTTAGGGTCCACTGAATGAATTTTGGGTCCTCTGAAAGTTTACCTTTGGCCTTTTTCTGCAGATAGTTTATGATGTCACTGACCTGGAAAGTTTCAATAATGTTAAGCAATGGTTGAGTGAAATTGATCGCTATGCAAGTGAAAATGTGAATAAACTTCTTGTTGGAAACAAATGTGATCTTGCAGAAAGCAGAGCTGTGTCGTATGACACTGCTAAGGTACGCATTTATTTTGTTTTGGTAATTCTAATGTTGGAGTCTCACATCGTACACGGACCATCAAACCTGTATATATGTAGGAACTTTCTCTCTCTCTCTCTCTCTCTCTCTCTCTCTCTCTCTCTCTTTGTGTGTGTATTTAACGGCTCTTTTAGAGAGAGAATAAAGGGGTTCCACATATCCTCACATCTAATATGCATGTATACATATTGTTTTTGTTTTCTTCTTTTGTGTTTCAGTAGATGGATGGATATGTTTTAAAAGGAAGCTAAATCTGGTGGTTCTCTTTTGTGTTTAGGAATTTGCCGATGAAATTGGCATTCCATTTATGGAAACTAGTGCCAAAGATGCTACCAATGTTGAACAAGCTTTCATGGCTATGTCTGCAGATATAAAAAATAGGTACCCAATATTTTCGTGGCAATTTTCACCTCCCTGTTATTGATTACTAACTCATCATATATAATTCTACTTTTGAAGTCAAGCAAATGGAATCCCTTTTTAAGATTTTGAAAAAAATACGTTGAGGCTTGAATCCTTTACAAATTGAAAGCTGGCGTTAGATTTGTAACATGATCTCTCTCTCTCTCTCTTTTAATGAATGAATGGAGGATGATCTGTTTTGGTGTGTAAATCATGGTTTGCTGCAGGATGGCAACTCAGCCAGGAGCGAACAGCACGAGGCCACCTTCTGTGCAGCTGAAAGGGCAACCCGTTGGCCAGAAGGGTGGTTGCTGCTCAGGCTAGCTTACGCTTGGCTACATTAGAATTACACCGTTATTCCTTTGAAGTTTCTTGCTCTTTGCTTTTCATATAATTGGTCTGTAAGGTATTATAGTTGCGAGCGTCTGATTCTGTACAAATTGCAAGGGGTTACTGCTAGTGTTGGTTGGTTTACTATTCTTTACTTTGGCTGCAGTTGTTAAGCCAAGATTCATTTGGGTTTAAATGTTTAGCATTTAGACATACATATAACATACTATTGTATTGTTTGAACAGTCCTTCAAATAATATACCAATTGGGTAGTGTTCTTTTGTGTCCATAGCCATAGCCATCCCTTTATGTATCATCTTCTTCTTGCCTGTTCTTTCTCCTCTTTTTAATTATTAGATGTTTTTGAGTTATGTCCATTCTGCCCTCAAGTACAAAATTATCATTTTATTATTATTATTATTATTATTGATCTTAGTTATAACAATGGATTATGTGTTTACTTCAAGTTCATGGTGATAGGGATCCTTCTGATATATTACATATGTTTCCTAAGCCCAACATATGGAAAGTCTATTCCAGGAGGCCCAAGGCCCATAGAGAGAGAGTTAGCTGTTAGATATATAATAAGGAGGAGCGTCATGTGGTAGGGCATGCGAAATAATATGAATTCTGTTAGACTCTTAGTTGTGCTTTGAGGAGGGAGTTATTCCATGGGATCCATTTTGGATTTGTTTCCTGTATCTTCTTCTCCATTCCTTTACTTGTAACCAGTATATTTCCTTTTAATCCAAAAACTATTACGTAATCAAGTTGATTACGTAACATTGGTCCGACCTACCTTGAACTGCTGCTGTTCATTCATGGAAACTCGAGCACAACAAAATCGTTTGGATCAACATGAGGAACAACTTCAGAAGCTTCAAGCGGATATTGTGGAGATTAAGACGGCATTTAAAACCTGGGAATCAGATCGTGAGCAGGAGGAAGAATTTCGCAAAATTGTGATGTCATGGGTTAAGCAACAAGGAAAACAATCGACTACTGAAAGTGGGGGCCGTCGATGGTTTCTCACGTTCCTGTAACACCTCAGGGGGTGCGATTCCAATAAACCCAGGAGGTAATCCGTTCGTTCCTCCGATTCTCCAGGGCGGGGGTGTTACGACGATGCAGGGAGGTACGTCTCCTGTTTCTAGCTCACAATTGGGGTCTACTCAAGTGTTTCATTGGGCTGCTAAGAAGGTCAAACTTCCAGAGTTTTCTGGTTTTGATCCTCAGGGATGGATTAAGAAAGCTGAATTGTATTTCGAAATCCATGGTACTCCATCTAATCTTCGAATTCATCTGGCTCAGTTGAGTATGGTGGGAGTTGCTCAACATTGGTTCACGATTGTCAAACAGATTTACGATTCACTGACTTGGGAACAATTAACCAGTGAGTTATTGCAACGTTTTAGTGGCTTGGAGATTCAGAACCCGTATGAACAGCTAGCAACGCTTCAACAGGTAACTTCGATCCATGACTATATTGATGACTTCGAGTATTTGTTATCATTGGTTCCTCGTTTGCCCGAATCCCAAGCTATGGGGTATTTTGTGGCCGGTCTACGGGATGAGGTGAAACGGTGGGTTCGCCTTCATCGACCACAATCACGTTTGGATGCTATGTATTTGGCCAAGGACGTGGAAGAAATGTTGCGTCCTTCTTCTATGAGTGTTTCCCAATCTCGTTTTCGCTATCACAATCAGGGGGATGGTTCTGGATCGTTCCATCGATCAGATCTGCAAACGTCTTTGGACCGATCGGATTTTAAGAGTCCTATTCCTACTGGGCTTAGTGATAAGGGCCCAACCACTCGTTTTGAGTCCAGTCGTTCGGAGCCCCCTAGAACGATTCCTTTTCAGCGACCCATTTCAGTTCCTTCTTCCGACTCTTCCCCGATTAACAATCGCAATAGGGGATTTCGTTCCCTGTCTCGGACAGAATGGGAGGACCGCAGAAAAAAGGGGTTATGCTTTCGTTGTGGTCAAGCTTTAGGTCCAGCTCATAAATGTCCAGAAGGTAAGTTGAGGGTTTTATTATTGGCTGATGATGAGAGGATCGATGAGGAAGGAGAAATCAGGGTTATGGAGACAGCTGAAGGATTTTTGGATGACGTGGTGGAGCCTCTACCAACAGGGATGTGTTCTGTATTGGAATTCCAGGGGTCTTTAGTGACATCAGAATCAAAGTCTGGTGGGGAAACATTGAAAATTGAGGGTGCAATTTTAGGAATTCTAGTAGTAATTTTGGTGGATAGTGGAGCCACGCACAACTTTGTATCCCGTAAATTGGTAACAGCCTTGGGAATGTCTTCTCAATTATTTCCAGGTATAAATATTAAATTGGGGAATGGACATATGGTTTTCGCAAACAATCGTTGTTTAAATTTACCTGTGTTGATTAGCGGTTGTGATTTTGAGGTGGATGCCCTATTGTTCGAAATGGGCCAGTTGGATTTGGTGTTGGGAATCGAATGGTTGAAAACATTGGGGGAGGTGGTCCACAATTGGAAGAAACAGTCGATGCGTTTCTTGTTTGGGGGAAACTCAATGTGTATTCAGGGGTTATCGGACTTGGAGGTCAAACAAGCCGGGTTATCATTGGAAGATACAACGAGTGAAATTTCGATTGGCTTAACTGGGGACAATTCGGAGAGTCGGGAGGAGCTGCTGTCTAAGGGTCAACGAGCAGAACTACAACGTTTATTTGATAAATTTGAGTCCGTTTTTCAGGACCATCGGGCCTTCCTCCTAGTCGCACTTATGACCATAGTTTTTCCCTGGAGTCAGATACTGGCCCGATTTGTGTACGCCCATATCGCTATCCGCACATTCAAAAGGCTGAGATAGAACGACAAGTGAAGGAACTTCTTTCCTTAGGAATGACTCGTCCTAGCAAGAGTGCGTTTTCGAGTCCAGATATTTTGGTTCGCAAGAAAGACAATTCGTGGAGGATGTGCGTTGACTATCGCGCTCTTAACAAGGCCACTATTCCCGATAAATTTCCGATACCGGTTGTCGAGGAATTAATTGATGAATTGACCGGAGCTAAATTTTTTACAAAGTTGGATTTGAAATCTGGATATAACCAGATTCGTATGAAAACCGACAACATTGAAAAGACGGCGTTTCGTACTCATGATGGTCACTATGAGTACTTAGTGATGCCGTTTGGTCTCACTAACGCTCCAGCCACTTTTCAAGCCGTAATGAATGACATTTTACATATGTTTCAACTGTTATCAGGGGTCAATTTCCTGATGCAAGTCTTGAGGACAAGACTTTATTGGAAGGGGGGAGTAATGATAGGGATCCTTCTGATATATTACATATGTTTCCTAAGCCAACATATGGAAAGTCTATTCCAGGAGGCCCAAGGCCCATAGAGAGAGAGAGTTAGCTGTTAGATATATAATAAGGAGGAGCGTCATGTGGTAGGGCATGCGAAATAATATGAATTCTGTTAGACTCTTAGCTGTGCTTTGAGGAGGGAGTTATTCCCTGGGATCCATTTTGGATTTGTTTCCTGTATCTTCTTCTCCATTCCTTTACTTGTAACCAGTATATTTCCTTTTAATCCAAAAACTATTACGTAATCAAGTTGATTACGTAACACATGGTTTCATAATCTAGATGCTATGTGCGATTAAAACTATAAATTATTAAACGTTTGTTACATAATGTACATATATTATAATTAATGCGTATTTTTTGCACGGCATGTTTGCTTATTGACATTTCAAGTAATATCTTCTGTATTGCTTACGATATTTTACTTTTTGATTTTGTTTAAATATAAATTTGAATTTTATTTTTTAATTACAAATTGTAAAAGATAGAAGTCACTAATACATCAAGTTGGTCTTTATAAGCATAGAACAATAGCCGTTATGGGTTCGGAAAACTACACTATCCCGTTATGGGTTCGAAAAACTACACTATCCAAATTCGGTTTAATCGCATACAATGCTAGTGTTGTGTGTGTCTACACACATACACACACATCGTAGAGTTTTGATTGAAATGACTAGGTTGAAGAAGGTTCATATGTGAATTATTAAAAAAATTCATTTGAAAATGCATATATAAACTCATGAATAATCAATAACGTCGATTCACATATGCATCTTTATATAGACTTTTCTAGGATTTTTTTTATGATTCATATATAACCTTCATCTAAACCCTCTATAGTCTTATCTTCTCGCATTATTTTATCTTTTTATTTGAACTCTCAATATATAATATCAAAATCATAAATTCACAAAAAAGACAAAAAGATATTTGACGAAAAAGGTTGATTACTGACAATTCCGACAAATCCAACTAAGAACCAGTTGTGAGGAGGTATTTCAAGGTTGACTCAACGACTGAGGCTAGCAGAGGGTTCAAGGTCACCTCCCGCAAGATTCGAACTTAAACCTATTGTGTATTTGAGCAAAGTCGTTCGACGCACTTTACCAACCGAGTTACTTCGCCCGAGGGCAAAAGACAAAAGATTTAAAAGACAAAAAAATTAATGTTAAAATAAAAAAGATGAAAAGACGAAAATGCCCTTGTAGTTAGAGATTATGGATGACCATTAGGGTGAGGGATCAAATCATTACAAGCATCCAAAGACGAGTTTGATGTGGTTGAATATCCCATCTACCCAGTGTTCGATTCCAGGCGTCCTCAACATTGATAAGACATCTTTAAGTTTCAAAATTGCCAGGGATTAGTCCGGGCTGTGCCTGGGATACCCTTTAAAAAAAAAAGACGAGTTTGATTCCGCAATAAATAAAATATAGGGACCAGTTTCGTAAAAGCCATCAAACTACAGGGACCAATTTCGTAAGTAACACCAAACTACAGGGACCAAATTCGTAATTATCTTCTATTAGCATTATTTCGAGAGTCGAGTCGCACAATCAAGCACCCCAGAAATGCTTTGTTAAGCGGCAATTAAGAAACGCATATTGCAGTATAATCACCTCATCGACGCAGTTGCTCTCCGTGATCTGAACTCGCTTTCTCCCTGGAACAAGATTAGGGTTCAAATCCGAGGTAATTATCAGCTATGTTCAGTTTAGTTTTGATTTTGTATGTTAATTTCAGGCTTTCAGCTGCCAACATACAACCATTCATCAATCATTTACCTTATTGATCTTAATCGAATTATTCTGTACTCGATGTTTGTGCCTGTGTCGCTGTTTATTTTCTGGTTTGCTGATTCGATTGTGGAGTTGTTTATTTGTGTTTTCTCTGTTGCGTTTGAGTCAGTTTACTGACTAAACAAGGAGACAATGCCACTCATATACTCATCGGGAATTATATGCTTATACCATAATTTCCTAGAGGAATTCTCGTTTAATTACACGATTCTTGTCAGTTTAGGTTAGCATCTATAAATGTAACTATGTACGGCATCATAAAATTTGAAGTTAAGTCAATCATAGATTATATGGGTTAAGGTCGATAAGACTGCTGGGTTTTGAAGTTCAGCCTCTTAGCTGGTGGATGAGTTCATCTAATGTCAGAACGTAAATTTACTTGAGCACTAGTGGTATTTTATTTTGTGCTATATGATGATGAGCGTCAAGAAGTGAAGTGTTCTATGTAGTTGTAGAAGGTATCAGCACGTGATAAAAGGAAACTCTAGGAAAGGTAAACTTGAAGGAAGTCAGGAACCCAGTTGTTTTACCATAAAAGTGGAGAACCTGGGGAGTCATGCCGAAACTTTTACAATTTAGACCGTTGCACGCGAGAGCATGACAGTACTGGAAAGTTTCACAGCTGAGTGGAGATTTCAAGGATCTGTGTTTCAAAATTTCAATGCGTGGTGATGATTAGGCATCATTGTCATCACTTAAAAGCTTCATCAGAAGTATTTGCTTTAAACTGGACTAATTCACTAGCTTTATTTAATGCAGGTCTGCAGGGGCCAAAACTGACTCGCTGAATAGGTGCAGATAGCTATGAGTTTGCAATTTGACATTGTCTAAAAGAATGCCTGGCATAACTTTAGTTGCCCGAGAAACCATGTATGATGCCTTGCCTCTGTGTATGGAATTAAGCATCACTTAGATAGCATATGTATAGTTATCTTCATCTTATGCAATTTCATGGAACAGGAATTCTGTTTGCAATTGCAGTTACTCCAGAGGTTCAGGTCAGATGTGCCGCCAAGAACCTCATATTCAATTGTCTCAGGAGGAGCAAAATGCAGCTGAAGAAAGCCTTTCAGTTTACTGCAAGCCTGTTGAATTATACAACATTCTTCAACGCAGGGCAATAAAAAATGTGACCACTTAATTTAACCTCTCTTGTCTATTTTTATTCATTTACCATCTTATAGGGTATGATTGGTTGATGTACATTGGAGATTGTGCGACATGTTAATTCTGAAAAGAACCAAATTTACTAAATAATTAAAATAAAAGAAATGTAGAAGAAACAATAGTCGGATGCTTGATTAACAAGAAAAAGGATAGATAACTAGCTATTTGAGATGCTAGACTCTCCCATCCACCCCGGGTTCGAGTCCAGGCGTCAGCATTCTGTGGCCAGGTTTAGTCTCAGACGGCCGCTTTGTATGTTTGTTTCCAAATTGCCAAGGATGTAGTCTAGGCAAAGCCTAGATATGAACCTTATAAAAAAAATATTTTTCTCCATACCCTATTCTCCCCTCTTTCCCTATTTATTAACAGCTATTACATAATCAATACCATAATTAGCCTTTCTAAAATATGCAATTTAGTAATTGGGCTTGGGCTAAGGTTAGTGCCTATCATTACCCCCGCTCCCAAAGAACCACCTTGTCCTCAAGGTGGATAGAAAAAATAAAGGAAACCAACCGGAGATGGTGAGAAATCCCCATCTGGTGGTTCTGGGTCTGGCCCCGGGCGGAACCCTAATTTTTTAGACTCTAAATGGTCCATGAAAACTATCTTTGTCGTTCGGTAGCCTCCAACGTTGACTAAGTAATCCGGAGACTTTGTTCCTTCTTTAATTTCTCTCTTCTCCTTGATCGGTAGTACTTTCTTCCCATTCTCTCTTTCCTCTTATTTTCTTACGGTTCACTAATGATCGTTGTCGTGACCACCGGACTGTAAAAGCTGAGATCCGAGGTAATTCCATCTTCACGAACTTTCTGTGTCACCTCCGCCTGTTTCTGATTGAGA
This sequence comes from Saussurea involucrata, assembly GCA_033807775.1. NCBI lineage: Eukaryota > Viridiplantae > Streptophyta > Magnoliopsida > Asterales > Asteraceae > Saussurea > Saussurea involucrata. Next base: position 541,768 of record CM066319.1, on the reverse strand, counting down.
ATCCAATTGAAGATCGTCATCCGATCTCGGTACTGTCGTTGGAGATCTGAAACCATGGACTGGATTTATCGCCATCTTTATGGATTCAACCTCATGTGAATTCAAAGCCATGGATTCGGAACGGCTCTGATATCAATTGATAAGAACCAAATTTACTAAGTAATTAAAATAAAAGAAATGTAGAAGAAACAATAGTCGGATGCTTGATTAACAAGAAAACGATAGATAACTAGCTATTCGAGATGCTAGACTCTCCCAAGATCAAACTCAATATTTTTCTCCATACCCTATTCTCCCCTCTTTCCGTATCTATTAACAGCTATTACATAATCAATACCATAATTAACCTTTCTAAAATATGCAACTTATTAATTGGGCTTGGGCTAAGGTTAGTGCCTATCAAATTCATATCTTTTATTAATCACAGATTTCATGCTTTATCTGCATGTGCTTAGTGGTTAACATTTAGTGGAATAACTTACTGTCGTTGTTAGCTTTTATGTCGGTCACATTTGACATTCCTCAGCTGCACATATTAATGAGATAGTTTCCATATGTTGATGCCTAAAACATATCGTATCCATGAGTTTAAAAGTTATGATTTCATATGCTATAGATTTTTTTTTGCAAGCTTTATTCTTTTTTCCGCACACTTTGCATCGAAGATTTTCACGGAAACAAACACTCTAATCTTTGGGGTGGAGCGCAAGTTTGCGTACATCCCACACCTTCTAGACTCCACCTCCAGATGGGATTTACTGGGCTTGTTTGATTTGGTTTGGCTTGGCTTATAGATATTGTCATGATACCTTTATGTTTTGTTTCTAACTGATGGTTTAATCTCATGCAGCCATTATTTCTTCAAAGATGCTTGCATTACAAATTACAAGCGAAGAAAAAAAGAAGGCAAGAATGCTACAAAATAATGCCAGCTATTTGTACATACAATTGACTTTTACATTGGAGAGGGTGAAGGGATACTGTTCGTATTTCAAAGTGTTTATTGTTTCATATTTTTTCCCTATCATTTTAAGCCCAACTAGTTTGGGATAAAAATGTTTGCTAATTGTAATTAGGCTGACATGATTAATCTTGGTTGATAACAGTTATGCCTCTGTTGATTCTAGGATTCAAATATCAGTATCCATATCTGGAGCTATTAATGATGGAATGTATGCTCAGAGCCTTTTTCCATTGTACGTATTATTGGCGAGGCCACTTTCTACCACAAACATGGAGGTAGTGCTCTTGATTATACTTTAGTGTGAATTCTTATGTTTATTTTAGTACCTTCACCTGCTTTTTCTGACGCCATATGGACTTTTTGGTCCTTGTCTATAGACGCAGCATTCAGCCGTTTATCGCTTCAGTCAGGCTTGTAGGTTGACTGCTTTTAATGGAGCTGAGACTCAGAGTGCTGCTCGAGCTAAATTTGTTCTGCCAGAGATTAGCAAATTATCAGCAGAGGTCAAATCTGGCTCTCTTGCTATGTTGTTGGTGAGCTGTGGTATGGCATTGTTTGCAATTTTGGTCATATCCAGAGGATGTGTATGTTCTGTTTGTTTCAGTTGGTAACACTCTTTCTACTTTACAGCTGATATCACAAATTGCCAGGGAATTGATCTAACCATGGACCACATGTTTTCTGCTACATGTAAGATGTGCTTTCAATAAAATATATTTTAATTTAATCCAATGATTAATTTAATAAGTTATTGTCCCCCCTAGAGCCACACATACTATGAGCTTCTTTTGGATCATCATTTGGATATAATGATATTTTATTTTTTGCTTTTTCCTTATACTCCCTCCAACCCATGGAAATTGCAATCTTGGATTTAGCTAATAGTTTAGTTAGCGTTTGACTATTAGTCAAATATCTTGGCAACTCTTTAATGATGATAAGCAGGGTAATCTTGTGGACCATATTAATGTTGGAAGAAATAGAAGATAAAACAATATATATATACTGAAAATATGATCTTCTATTCAACAACTAAAACTGACACATACATAAGTATATATACTACTTGAAAAGTCACTATTAATCAACACATCGGTTGGGATATAACCGACCCATAATTTACGAACTTGACACACAAACTCTAAACTAATTACATAACACACCCTAAACTTTAATTACAACATAAACCTCTAAAGTTTAACTTATGATTTCTAACATTCCCCCGTAAGTTAAACTTTTGTGTAATTTCCATCTTCAACAAACACATCTCCAAATTCTTTTCCTTTGGAGACTGAATCTTTCTCAAAAAACAACTTGACTCAACCTCTTTTCCAACATGTTGAGTTTCATCACTTTTGGACGTAAAACCATAAAACATTTTTTTCAATCTTCGATGCCACAAATTCTTCACATCACTATCGTTTCTCCCGGGCAACCATTTTGCTATCTTTGCCCACTTATTTCCGAGATGTTTTTGTAACCAAATCACCGCCCGTTCTTCCTCTTTGGAGAATAAAATTCCCTTCTTCAAATTGGGTTGAAGTCCATTAACCCATCGTAACCGGCAAGACTTTCCTGATCGATTTAACAATCCTTGGGAGAGAAGAAGGTTCCACTTTCTTGGTCCATGAACCCTTACGTGTTCATTCAAGATTTTATCTTCAATATCATTCCATAGCCCTTTCTTAATTTTTTCTTGAATTCTTGGTGACTTGATCCATCCAACACTTTTGTTCATCCTAGGACTTCTCATCCTTTTAATTGAATCCCATCCAATATTATCCATCATACTCAATCTATTTCCCTGGTATTCGCAAATCTTTACAGCAATACAGACTTTGTATCTTCTATCTTCTACCTTCTGTTCTTGCAACCCGTAACCCACAGTTCTTGTTTTCTCTTTTCCTTCAAGATCCACAGAATATTGTGGCTCTGATTGTTTGAATACTTCAACAGAAAAACAGCCCCTGTTTTCCTGTTTTCTGCCTTCTTCGAACACCAACAGCAAACAGAAAACAAAATCACTGCAGAACTTTTATCTTTCTGTTTGATTTCAATGCCCCAGAATCATCAAAGCCTGAGGCTCTGATACCACTTGTTGGAAGAAATAGAAGATAAAACAATATATATATACTGAAAATATGATCTTCTATTCAACAACTAAAACTGACACATACATAAGTATATATACTACTTGAAAAGTCACTATTAACCAACACATCGGTTGGGATATAACCGACCCATAATTTACGAACTTGACACACAAACTCTAAACTAATTACATAACACACCCTAAACTTTAATTACAACATAAACCTCTAAAGTTTAACTTATGATTTCTAACAATTAATGTCATCAACTCTTTTAGTGATGCAATGAACAACTAAGTACTATTAGTTTCAGAAGTTACCAAAAGAGGAAAGCAGCACAAAACATCAACATGCACTTTCGATTGGACAGAGGGGCCAATTATTTTTCACATATCGAACTCCCTTGCTATCCTGCGGCTGGTATTTGGATATCATGTAACAGAAGGACCAAATCTTTATCCAAGGACATGACCTCTGATAGGAGTTAGTGGAAACACATAACGAGGGTAGTAGATTTAGGGTAGGGATTTGTACTTAGTGTGGATAGGAAGAAGGGAGTTAGTGGACCCTAAACCCTAAACCCATTCACAAGCTTCCCTTTGGAATAGATAGTGAGTTGTATAAACAAAGCTTTCTTCTTACGGCTAGATTCAATCTCCTGGTTTTTTCCGTTGTATTCTTTTCTTAACCTTTATATTGACAACATCGTATCGAACCGATCCAATCGGAAGATCGAATTGATTATAAAAACATTTGTGTGTATCTCACCAGTGGATTTAAAAAACCTCACGTGAAACATCTTAGTATCCAGAGGAAAAGAAAGCAGCAGCGGTTCCCGGGTGATACACGTGCTACAATGGCTGGGACAGAGGGTCTTGCGGGACTTGCATGTTTCTCTCTCTCTCTCTCTCTCTGTATATATATATATATATATATATATGGGGGCAAGTTCAAACGAGAAGCTAAACATTTTGCGAGAAGGCGAGAAGTGTGATATCATATATGATACACAAGCTTAATCATATATGATTAACCACACGTTACATTGACAATATATAGACGCTTAATCATATATGATTAAACACACCCAAAGGGCGTGTAATCATATATGATATTGAGATTTCTCGCCATCTCGCAAAATGTTTAACTTCTCGCATGATTCTTCCTCTCTCTCTCTCTCTCTATATATATATATCTATATATCTTGGGAGTCCATTTTATTATTCTGGATTTAGAGACTGTTAATGCGAGTTGTTTCCGAGTGGATCATGTATTGGGTCGTACCTCTATGACAGCAATGAACAAGATAACAATTAAAAGGAGGCAATCCCTTGGTTAACTGCCACCCTCTGTCTGAACTCACTATAGTGTGTAGCATCATGAAGCATGTTATTCAATCTTTTAGATCTTATTTTGGTCTCTTCATACACTGACATGAATCCCTTTATAAATATTTGTTTATTGCATCTGTTTTCTCATCTGTACATCGTTGACAGCAACTTTTGAAGGTCACTGCTTGTTGGGGAAGATCCCGATGGATTTACTTCATCTGTCATGGGAGAGATCTCCAAACTTAAATTTAGGGGGGAGAGCTGAGATGATGTCTAGTGTTAGCATGCGTTACTGCGATATGAAGGTATGCTTGCTTTAGGGTAGAAAAATTACAAATTGCACAATATGGTAAAGAGTGGTTAAAATGAGATGCTCTGAAGCTTCTATGCATTTTATTGTTTAGTTACATTTGTTCTACTAGGAAATCATTATAATAATTCATTCCCTTTGGTCCACACTTGCGCTTACATATGCACGTCCACAAATTGCTTTTATGTAATTCGACAAAGATGAATTAACCAATACACAAATATATTTGTTTGGACTCACATGAGATAGAAAGTCAAAGGATCAGCTTACAAACATATACGTTAGGTTGTATTTGTATGCTAGTGGCAAGTGAAAGATGACCTTCTATCATGTTCCATGTATTGTTCCAGATTTGGATTAGTTTGTTGCTTCTATGTCTTTGTGTTTTTCTTTCTCATTTTCATCACTGGGTCTGCTTTTGCAGTTGAGTGGTTTGGACGAGGAAAAATGTGTATCTTTTCAGTTCCAGTATAATTCAGAAGCTGTGGTATGTTCCCTTGTAGCTATGTGATAAACTTATATTAATGATTATGTTCTTACTGCTCTTAAATTCATTTTATGGTGCCAAAGAATATATTGCAACAGGTACCAGTGATGGTCTCTGCAGAGGAGCTTGGAGCAAAAGATATATCGGCTTACGATTTGTATTCATACAGTGATATTCCTGATAATTCCCTGCCTCATATTGTGAGGTAGATATGGTTTTTGTGCAGCATTTATCTTTCTAAATTGCATTTTCTCTTTGTTGTGGTATTCTAAATTGCATTTTCTTTCGCAGCTCATAACTTCTTTGTAGTGGCTCCCTTCCATGTTTGATTTCTTTTCTTTGATATGTTTTCCAATTAAATACCGATTCCTATTTAATTATTCGTCACTGCCTCCATGTTTCGTTTTGTTTTTTTTTTTTTATTTATTTCCCCTTTGGTTACCTTTTGTTGCTTTTGGAGTTGCAATTATAACTTCTGCTGCTTTTATTTCCAGGTTAAGAACTGGAAATGTCATTTTCAAGTACAAGTACTACAACGATATGCTGCAGAGGAGTGAAGGTATGGGAAATTATTGGCTCCACTTTTGCCATCAGAATAGATGCGTTGAGTTGTAATTTTTGTTACTAGGTGTTATCTCTACTTGCACAATTCACAAAAATAGTCTGACTGTACACATGTTTTGCTGCCTGAGTATATCATTTATGTGCTTCATTGTGAAAAGAATTCTTGCCTACAAAGTACTAATCATAGGTTGCCATAATCATACCACTCACGATGCAATTATACAAAAAAGCATCCCATAGGAACTTATCAAAGGATAGGAATCCTGGTTGAGTAGCCTTTATATTGGTAAACTGCTTTTTCGAAATTGTATAAATATAAATTTTAATATATATTGATTGGAAGTTTTCCTTGTGTGTTTCATGGTCTCCACTCTTGTGATGATTTCACTTCATCCTAGCTTGACCTTGATTGTTGAAAATATGAGGGGCACTCTTCTCTTTTGCTCTTTTCTAGCAACTTTGGCAAGGGGTTCAGGGCACGACTTCGGCAAGGGTTTCCCATCATTTCTGCATACCTGCTTTCTTAATTTGTTTTCTTAGTTTTGTTGTGTTCTTTTCTCATACCAAGAAATCCACACATAAAGAGAAAGGGGAGGGTAGAGTTGTAAAGAACATGAACTAGTGCATTAAGCAAGGGGGATGGGTGTCCCAGTTAAGCAAAATTGGTTGATGGCTCATTAAGCCACAAACAAACTGCCATATATGGTTTAACAAATAAGCTCCTCAAATCTTTAAACAAACTCCCCCTCAATTTTCATGGAAGGCAAGGGTTTGCCAAGCAAAAAGAATTTTTTTTGCCATCTCACAATGAAGCTGTATCATCTCCTTATAAATGTATGACATTTGTTGATGCTTTTGGTGTCTTTAGAACCTAATTACTTGTTCTGAATTTGCAGTTACTGAAGATTTTACATGTCCATTCTGCTTGGTGAGATGTACAAGTTATAAGGTAGATATTGCACTGATTTCGTTTATATCTTTTCTTAGGATGCACTTTAAGTCATTTGTTTAATGCGATTATTTTATGATTATCTCAATGTCATTCAGGGTCTGAGACTTCACTTGACTTCGTCGCATGATCTATTTCGCTTTGAGTTCTGGGTTGGTAAATTTAAGTAAATCTTCTACAGTTTTGTTGCCATCCTTGACCATAATTTTTACCATCCTGCTTTTTTGGGAAAAAAGAATAGGCCGTAAGTGTACTTTTGTTACTGTGTTCGTTTGGTTTGGTCATACTTTTATTACTATTGTGTAGGTAAATGAAGATTATCAAGTCGTAAGTGTATCCGTGAAGACTGATATATATAGTTCTGAGGTAAGATTAGGAGTATCACCCTGAAGTAGCTTCTATGGGGTAGTATTTGTTGCTCACCATATTTTCCCATTCATAGAAAAAACACTTATATATATATGTGTGTGTGTGTGTGTGTCCTATTTTCTTGTTTGTGGACATCACTTGCTCCTATTAAGTTACATACAGAGATGGTTGCCTCAATTTATGGAATTGCTGAAATGATGTTTTGCTCTATTAACCTTTACATATACAAAGAAACACTTTAGGGTTTAGGTGGGTTGTTTATGTTCCCTTGATCAGTCCAAGTGGACCATGGTTGCTAATTTTTACTTTTGCTCCTCATTCTATTGTGTCTTCGCCATCACTTCGGTTTGCACCTTCCATATATTGCATACTGTTTTCCTTTTGTGATTTTTATTTATTTGAAATCAACTAATGTATTTTTCTTGTCGAACACTCTGTTTGCCTTGAAATGCATGCTTCTCAGATTGCTGCCGATGGTGTTGATCCTAGACAACAGACATTTTCATTTTGGTAAGTTATGAACTTTTTACTTGCTACAAATACAATTTTGGATAAATTTAATTTTCATTAAGAGTAAAGAAGTTTACTAATATGGGTGTAAAACACTTTATACAGCCATAAGCTAAGGAGACACCGGAAACCAAAGAACCTAACTCAAAATGCAAATCATGTGCATCCTTTTTTGTTAGATTCAGGTATGCCTCCAAAGCTCAATGAGCTCAAGGAGAAGACAGATTGTGTTTGACTTGTATCTGTGTTTAGTCACTTGCAATCTTTTTATTACTTCTCCTGAAGATGCAAACATATTGTTTTCTATGAAGTTTACAAGTGGAGTGTTTTATCCGCTGAAGCTAAGATGTGGGATGCCATTTAGTCATGCTCCGCTCGCATGAGTTGTCTACGCCTCTGGGTGCTTCTGTGGATGATATTGGATAAATGAACATTATTTGAATGATAGATACTTTAGGGTAAAAAAAGGCTATTTTCATCTGGCATTGTTTGATTGGTTACAGATGTTCCTGAGGGTGCAAAATGCGATGCTTACAGTCCTAATGGAACGTGTGTATCAAATGCTACTGGTGTTTCATTTGCTGAACCTGAATCTGGCCAATCTGTACCTGGAAGCAACCTTGCACCTCCTGCTATGCTGCAATTTGCAAAGACAAGAAAGTTATCTGCTGAACGATCTGACCCTAGAAAGTATGCTCTTTCTGTTTAAACTTTAGCATCTTTTCGATCAACTGGCTTGTGCCTGGTTTCTTTTTCTTCTTCATCTGGTGCTTTTTTTGGTGGTAAGCACTTATTGCTCTTCTTTTTTATTGCAGCCGCGCACTCCTGCGGAAGCGGCAGTTCTTTCACTCACACAGAGCTCAGGTTACCACCTAACATTTTTTACTAATTTATAAAAAAATGGTTGTGCTATGGTCTTATAGGTAGATATCCATGGTTACTATTGGTAGATACCTATAAAAAATGGTTGTGCTATGGTCATATAGGTAGATATCTGTAGTTAGTTTCAATTGCAATTCAATGGAAATCGGCGGTAGCTTATCATATTATTTATGCTTACTTTTTATGTTTCTTGTCTGTAGTTCTCTGCTCTGGATTCTTTAGGAAGAAAATTGCATTTTTTTCAATTGTAGTAATTGCAATCCACCATCAAGGCATCAAGTATCCATATTTAAGATTTTGTTTCTACTACTGTCAGCCAATGGCTTTGGAGCAAGTTTTTGCAGAGCAAGATAGTGAAGATGAAGTTGATGATGATGTTGCTGATCTCGAAGACAGAAGGGTATGTCTGTTCTTCTCTGGCCTTAGAATATAATATAAATACTTTCATTGTATATACTTAAAGTGTGATTTTGTGATCATCTTTATGCTTGTAAATGAGTGAATTTATTTCAATGTTCAGATATCACTTTTATTGAGATTGTATATCTGCTTTACAAATTTATAGCCCAGGAAACAGGAAAAAAGTTGTGTCTCACAACTTCTCCCCCCTTCTTTCAACACCTTGTACTGCTATTCCTCAACCCTTGAAAATCTGTCCCCTGAAGATGATCACAATAGGTGTTTCTAAAGCCCTAGCTTTGTATCAACACATTAATCTCGTGAAGCAAGCATGATATCGTTGGGAAAAACATACACCATGGAATTTCATATACACTACTCGTTGATAATAATAAAAAAGGGACTTGAGAGCATATTTTTTCATACATTACGTAATATGACAGGTACTTTCATATTTTTTCAGATGCTTGACGACTTTGTCGATGTTGCCAAAGAAGAGAAGCACATGATGCATCTCTGGAACTCCTTTGTGCGAAAACAGCGGTAATTTGTTTCTTGCATATACATACATATATATATATATATATATATATATATATATATATATATATATATCACATGATGTTGGCCGTATGAGGAGGGGATTTATCGTGAGAAGTGGTTATCAACCGTTGGATGAGAAATGGACGCACATTAGGATGAGATGCACCTGATCAGTTCTCTTCTAAGGCGCAATTCATGGGAGGGTATGAGATCAAAAGTGATCAACGGTTCAGATCCACTTCTCACGCTTCTCACGTTAACCTCAACTTCTCACACGACCCTTCGCCTTATGGATCAAGTATAACGAGGAGATTGATGGATAAAGTATAAAGAAGGGATTTACGGATAAAGACATCTCAGCAGTTTGCAAGCTTTCAGTTGCATGGGCGATTGAAGTTTTAGAGCACCATACTGGTCCTTTGAGTGCAAATTAACCACCGTTTTTGTGAACATGCTGAACAGAACACTACAATTTGCAAGAATATGATTTTGAGGACATTATACTTGGTAGTTTCTGGTCAAAAAAATTGTTGGTTCTTGTAAAAACAGTATTTTCTTTTTCATTTTCAGAAGAATGATGTTTTGTTTGTAATAAAAAGTGAAATACAAAGGTTTGAAAAGTTATTCAATCGCTTACCACTTGAGAGTTGTTTTTATGATGGTGTCAGGGTGCTGGCAGACGGCCATATTCCATGGGCATGCGAGGCATTTTCAAAATTGCATGGAAAAAACTTCCTGGAGAACCCAAAACTGCTCTGGTAGCCATCTCTCTTTTTCTTTCTAATTTTACCTGGCCCTTCATCTTTGTTGCAAAAATGGATGGATGTTGTGAATGAATGAAAATGTGTTAGGATCATGACATGATTAATAAAATAATGGTAGGAGAATATATAGAGTGTTGAGGTGTTGGTTACTAGTCGTATATATTTATTTATTATTGTTGATTGGCATTGGCATTGGCATTGGCATTGGCATTTGACAGGTGCTGGAGATTATTGATCATCAAACTCTGGAATCATGGTCTTGTGGACTCAATAACCATGAATAAATGTAACCTAATACTTCACCACATTCATCCTACTACAAGTCAAATGTAAGTCAAGATTTTGCTGATCTACTGTTCCTATCAATTGTATTCCTTATAATAACTTCACTTCACTTCACTTCACTTCACTTCATCATTATCCACCTGTAAAAACAATAAATAAGTACAAATAATTCTTAACACTCCTGGATAATGTTTTCAATTATCTATCTTAAATTAGTGGATAGAATGGATCTCATGGATTTTTTAGCTCTCAAATGATTAAACCCCATATACAACTATACAAGGGCCATAACCAGAACCAGAACCAGAACCAGAACGGTGGCACCATTTGACTATAAATTTAGTGTTTTGTTTCACTTGTTGTTATTAACCTAACCTATAAATGTGGCACTTGAATTTCAAATTTTATGTTATTGTTTTAACATTAACAATAACAAATCCAGCAAGCATTTGAAACCGTGAACCCATCCATACTAGAAGGTATTTAACAAATTAATATTTGGTGGTGATTGATGATCTAATAAGTCATAATGCCTTTGATTCCAATTGATCTTAAAGAAACCTTTAATGTTAATGTTAATGTTAATGTTAATGTTAATGTTAATGTTAATGTTAATGTATGTAGTTGAGCACAAAATGTGAATTCATCTTAAACAAACCTACTTACTTTTAATTTTGTATATATTTATCAAATCCTTCCATATTCATTGATTATATTTCTAACTTTTTACACTCATATCATATCTAATCTACTAATACACACATGTCAAAAAAACATTCTACAAAACCTCACCTCTATTATTTGGCATTTACGAAATAATAATAACTTTGTTTTCGTAATCTATTAATAAATAATAACAACTAGTAAATTGCCATTTCCGATTGTACCAATTGCTCTGCAAATTTCAATTTATGACAAATGCTCCACCTTCACCTTGGGGCAAATTCAACAACGGCTACATCCGGCCTCCGCCTGCATCATTTTTAAACAAGAATTTGGGTTTTTGAAGGGAGAAAGAAAACGATAGAAGAAGACAAGAATTTTGAAAGAAAGAAGGAAGATAACGGGGGGTTTATATACAGCTAATGAACTCGTGGGGTAATATGGTAATTTTTTAAAATGGAGTAATTCAATTGTAGTCCCCTACTAATATCTGTATTTACTTTTCATCCATCCACTATTTTCTCTGATACATACGGTCCCTAAAATTAAATAAGTATTCTCTAGTTTTATTAGAGATAGGGATTGGAGTGGTCCTGAATCTCTTGATGTTACCATAACTAGAGTCTAGAGAATTGAATGATAGTGCATTAATTACATATTAATTAGTAAAACATAGTAGGTATTACTAAGTAGCCACGGGTGTTTCATTTAATTATATTTAGTATATTATTCCATTTCTTTCCTTGTTTAATTATTGATCAGGCATTAATTGTTGGTTTAATAATTTAAATGATGAGACTTTTCCATTCCATTTTCATTTCCAAGCCACTAATTAATTAATTAATTAATTATACTTTCTATTGTAGTTATTCATGCATGAATGGTTTTGTTGTTTTTATTGGATTATGTAATTAATAAAAAATAAAGATTTAACAATTATTCTCAATTATCAATCAATTTATAAAACATATATAGAAAACTCATCATCTCTGTATTAATTTTGTATCATGTATAGGAAAAGTGGAAAACATCAAAAACAGTATATCAATATTTTTATTGCTGAAAAACTTTGTAAAAATATATAATTAATTGCAATTTATTATAATTAACTTATGTAGATTTTAAAATGGTTACAAATGTATAAGTTGTTTAAATACAACATATTCTAGATATTTATAGATTGATGTAGTGAAACTTTTACATCTAAATCATGTAAAATTGCTTTAAATATTGATCACTCTAACGAAAATTGGAAGACTGAGAATTGATTGTATCATTGTCATTAAATAATGTTAGAATAAATGAATATGTGTTTTTCTTTCTTTATGTTAGAATTAGAGAATCGGAAGATTGATAGAGAGACTCGAGATGGCTGAAGTACGGCCGGCTTGCATATATTGAGAGAGAGTTTACAATGGAGAGTCTAACCTAATAATGAAACCCTAAGAGACTATTTATACAGAGAGAAGTTACACATAATTACAGAAAAGACCTGAACTATACATATTGACATTTATACTCTAACACCCCCCCTCAAACTCAAGTAGGGGAAGAATGAGACAAATTGAGTTTGGAAACAAGGGCCCGAAAACGCCCTGAAAGATGAGCTTTGGTGAAGATATCTGCAGTCTGATCAATGGTTGAGATTGAAAAAAGTTTAACCGTCTTGCGAAGAACATGTTGACGAGTGAAATGACAGTCAATCTCGATGTGCTTTGTGCGCTCATGAAAAACATCATTGTGAGCAATCTGAATAGCACTAGTGTTGTCACACCATAATGGTGTTGGGGAAAATTGATGAGCACCCATATCAGATAGTAGCCAGCGTAGCCAGACGAGTTCCTGAGTAGTGTCAGCTAAGGCTCTATAATCCGCTTCAGTGCTGGACCGAGCTGTCAGCGATTGTTTCTTGCTGCGCCAGGAGATAAGAGAGTTACCAAGGAAGAAACAATAGCCTGTGGTGGAACGGCGGTCGGTTATGTCACCATCCCAGTCAGCATCTGAGAAGGCACGAAGCTGTAAGGATGAAGTGGATGAGAAATGAAGTCCATGAAACATCGTCCCTTTGAGATACCGAAGTATACGAAGAACAGCGGCATAGTGGTCTGAGCACGGGGCAGCCATGAATTGGCTAACTATATGAACTGCATAGGCAAGATCTGGTCTAGTAACAGTCAGGTAGACCAGAGATCCAACTAGTTGACGATACCGTGTAGGGTCTTTTAACGGGGTTCCGGCATTCGGAGCAAGGTGCAGATTTTGCTCAATGGGTGTAGATGCAACTTTGTTGTCCGTGATCCCAGTCTTGGACAGCAGATCTGAGATGTATTTGGCTTGACAGAGATAGATGCCAGAAGAGTCTGACAGAACTTCAAGGCCAAGAAAGTAGTGTAGCTTGCCAAGATCTTTCATCTCAAAACAAGAGCTGAGAGACTTTTTGAGATGGATGATACCTGTAGAATCACTGCCGGTAATGATCATATCATCAACGTACAACAGAAGTAAGATAGTACATGCAGCAGTAGTGCGAGTAAACAAGCCAGAATCATAATTACTCGGAGAGAACCCCAAAGAGATGACAATATTGCTGAATTTTTCAAACCAAGCACGAGGAGCTTGTTTGAGGACATAGAGGGCTTTTCGTAGTCGACAGACATTACCCTGACGCGAGGTCACACCTGGAGGGAGTCTCATGTAGACTTCCTCTTCGAGATCGCCATTGAGAAAGGCATTCTTGACATCCATCTGATAGAGTGGCCAATTCTTGGTGGCAGCGATGGCTAGAAGACTACGGACCAAGGTGACCCGAGCCACGGGAGCAAAGGTTTCCTCGTAGTCAATGCCATATTCTTGATTGAAGCCTTTTGCCACAAGACGTGCTTTGTAACGGTCAATAGATCCATCAGATTTGGTTTTGATTTTGAAGACCCATTTGCAACCAATGGGTGACTTGCCCGATGGAAGAGGAACAAATTCCCATGTATTGGCTTTGTCAAGAGCCTGAAGTTCCTCAGTCATAGCTTGCTGCCAGACAGGGTTAGAAGCGGCTTCCTTATAGGAAGTAGGTTCATGGGTGGACAACAAAGTGGCATAACAATGATAATCACGAAGGTGAGTAGGAACTTGTCTTACCTGATCGGAGCGTCTTACCTCATCTTGTGGTTGAGAGGAGCCAGGATCCAGAGACTCGGTAGATGGCTCAAAAGTAGTCCTTGGAGTTGGTGCAGATGATTGATCATGGTCAGCTGTCATAGATGGAACATATGACTGCTCAGATGAGACAGATGGAGATTCAGATGATGCGGAAGATGGTGGATCAGATGATGAGGAGAGTATGGGATCTAATTGGAGTAAATCCAATGAGATAGATGTGTCTGTGAAGAAGGAAGTAGACGGAGTGATTGTGTCCTGAAATTTTGACACCTTAGAGAAGGGAAGATGTTCCCAGAAGGTGACATGACGGGATATACGAAGTCTCTTAGAGACTGGATCCCAACAACGATAGCCTTTATGTTCAATACCATAGCCAAGGAAGCAGCACAGACGAGAACGAGGTTCAAGTTTGGTGTGTTCATGAGGTTGTAGCTGAACAAAGCAGGCACAACCCCACACTTTAAGTAGTTCATAGGGAGGAGAGACTCCATAGAGTATTTCATACAGAGACTTTTGATTGAGAATAGGAGTCGGGTGTCGGTTGATAGTGTAGACACCCGTGAAGGCTGCTTCACCCCAAAAACGTTCTGGGCACTTGGCTGATATTAATAGAGTACGGACAGTGTCGAGGATGTGCCTGTGTTTTCGTTCGGCACGACCATTTTGTGGAGAGGTTCCGGGACAAGAGTACTGAGAAAGAGTGCCCTGAGATTGGAGAAAAGAGAGAAGAGACGATTCTTTGTATTCCATAGCATTATCTGCTCGAAGAACCTTTATAGGTTTTGAAAATTGGGTTAGAATCATTCGAGCAAAGGTGATATAAAGTTTAGGTAATTCTGAGCGGTTTTTCATGAGATAAATCCATGTAAATCGTGTGTGATCATCGATAAAGATTACAAAATATCGAGCACCTCCCATAGATGGGTGTGGTGCTGGTCCCCATACATCAGAATGAATAAGATCAAAAGCAGAAACAGATTTAAAATCATTAGTTTGAAAAGGTAAAGCATGATGTTTGCCAAATTGACAAGATAGACAGTAAACATTTTCAGATGAAGTGTTTCCTAACAGCCCTGAACCAGCTAAAACTTTTATTTTTGCTAAGGATAAATGGCCTAAGCGCGCATGCCATAATTCAAAAGAAGGAGTACTGGAGACTGAAGCAGCAAAATTTGATGAAGGGAAGGGAAGGCGGAGATAGACCACTTCAACCATCCGACCAACTTTACGGCCTACTCCAAGGATCTGCTTGGTCTTTGGATCCTGCACAACACAACCAGAAGAGTGAAATAAAACGATTAGACCGGCTTTCATAAGTTGAGTGATGGAAATCAGATTCACAGATAGATTAGGTATATGTAGCACATTAGGTATTTGAATATCGGGGGTAGATACAGTCCCATTGAAAGATACCGGTAAACGAGTAGCATCAGCAGTACGAACTGATGAAAACATGCTGGAAGTTTGTTTAGAGACAAACCCATCAGCCTTATGTGTCATGTGATTACAACATCCAGAGTCAAATAGCCAAGGGTTACCTGATGTAGTGACATTGCATTGAGAATTCATACCCATAGAACCTGTCATGATTTGCTCCATGAGCTCTTGATTTCGACGCATGAGTTCCATGAGGTCAGGTGTTGAGTGGTTGTTGTGCTGTGCCATAGGTGTTGGTGAAGAGGAGTCCTGAGTGATGGAGCCAGCAATTGGTTGGGGCCTGGACTGTTGCCTTTGATTACCAGAGTTATTTGGATATGGGCATTTGGAGCAGTCAGACGCATAGTGACGTGGGTGTGTGATCCCACACCAACGACATTTTCGAGTTGGGCAGTTGAGGAGAAGATGGGAAGTAGAGTGACAAAAGGTACATTCACTATTGTTCCCCTTGCCCGCAGATTTTGACTGGTCATGGTTGCCCTATTTACCTTTTGGTTTCCCTGAGTGGGGAGTGTAGAGCACAGTGTCTGATGGTAGTGGAAACCGCTGTTGAAGACGAGTTTCTTCACTTAGCAGTTCAGTGATGGCTTGTTCAAGGGTAGGCAAAGGATGTCGATGTAGAAGCGAGGCTCGAACGGCTTCAAAGCGATCAGTGAGACCCATGAGGATGGTAATCAGATGCAATTGGCTGAAGTAAGCAGTAAACTTCCGAGCAGTTTCATCAAAGACTTGAGGTGCACCCAGACTCAGATGATCTCTAAGAGCTTGCATCTCAGAGATGTAGGAGTTGACAGACTGATCAGGCAGTTGTCTTTTGTTCTGGAAGGTAGTCCACAACTGATATTGATGAGATAAGCCTGTAGAAGTGTACCTGTTTGCAAGGAAATCCCATAGTCCTTTTGCTGTGGTATAGCCGAGGAATTGCTGATTGATCTCAGTAGTGGTAGAAGCGTTTATGAAGCCGAGGATGCGAGCATTGGCGATATCCCAATCATTCATACGTTTTGCGAAGTCAATTGCACTTTCTCCTTCCTTTTGAACAGGAGCGGTAGATATACCAGTGACATAGGTATAAAGTCCATGAGACTTAAGGAGAATGGACATGTGGTGATGCCACAGGACATAGTTGTTCCCATTGAGAACAACTGAGATGGGATTGGAGTGACCGGAATTGAGAGCCATAAAGGTTTAGTTGAAACGAGATTTCAGAACAGGTTGGTTTTGGAGGCAAGTCGCAGTGGTCAGTTGCGATATGAAGAAAGTCGCAATGGTCAATTGCGATATGGAGGTAAGTCGCAATGGTCAGTTGCGATATGGAGGTAAGTCGCAATGGTCAGTTGCGATATGGTGGTGAAGTCGCAGTGGTCAGTTGCGATATGGAGGTGAAGTCGCAGTGGTCAGTTGCGATTTGGAGGTGAAGTCACAATGGTCAGTTGCGATTTGGAGGTGAAGTCGCAGTGGTCAGTTGCGATTTGGAGGAGTGTGTGAGTTGCGGCAATGATGAGTGTGTGAGTTGCGACAAGTATGAACGTATGATGTTTTTGAGTCGGATTTTCAAAACAGATCGGTTTAGGCTGAAATTTGGTACGAGGGTTCGTGATGATATTCTGAACAACTTTAATACTTGGAATTTCGTCAAAAAAACAACAGAAAATGGATTGTCAAGGCAAAAACGACTGCAGCAAAATAAGGAAAAATATTCGAGAATGCAGATTTGAAAGATGGTTGAGGATGTTTACCTAGAGCTCTGATACCATGTTAGAATTAGAGAATCGGAAGATTGATAGAGAGACTCGAGATGGCTGAAGTACGACCGACTTGCATATATTGAGAGAGAGTTTACAATGGAGAGTCTAACCTAATAATGAAACCCTAAGAGACTATTTATACAGAGAGAAGTTACACATAATTACAGAAAAGACCCTGAACTATACATATTAACATTTATACTCTAACACTTTACAAGATTACTGTCTTATTAACTCAATCCTTAAAGCAACGGTTGTTTTTATCTTAATTTATGCAATGGCTAGAATAAATGACTGAATTGGAGAAGCCACTATGTACCTGCAGTGCTTTCCATGTTCAACAATTTATTCAGACATATCTTAATATAATAGAAACCTCCATTAACCAGTCTCACACTTTCATCCCTAATCTCTTGCATACACAACCATTTGAACGTGTTTCCCCCCTAGCTTTTCAATTGGGTCCAAGGGTTACACTTAATAACCCTCCTGCAATCACTACAAGAAACTGCACTTTTACCGGGGGGTTTGGGAAACCCGCCGGTAAAAGTAACTTTTGCCGGTGACTTAGACGAAATCCTCCGGTAAAAGTTTAACTTTTTGCCGGAGGAAAATCCCGCCAGCAAAGATGCACTTTTGCCGACGCATTTCGTATAAGTCGCCGGTAAAGTTACCTTTACCGGCGGGCTTCCTAAACTCCCCAGTAAAAGTACTTTTAAAAATTTTATGTAACATTTTTACCAACGAGATTCACCAACTCGCCGACAAAAGTTATTTTATTATAATTAATATTTTTTTCACTTAAACTTTTGCCGACGGATTTCCCAAACTCGCCGGCAAAAATATATTTGTTTTATTAATAAAAAATCCACTCACATTTTTTAAATATTTTTTTTTAAATCCGCCGAAAATCTTTTTTTAAAAAAATAAAAAAATAATTTTTAAAATCCGCCGAAAATCCATCAGAAATTTAAATCTCATAAATTTAAATGAAATTTAATTTTTTAAAAATCCGCCGAAAATATTTTTTTTAAAAAAATAAAAAAATAATTTTTAAAATCCGTCGAAAAATTAAATCTCATAAATTTAAATGCGTAGTATATACATTCGGTTCACAAAGCTGAAGTATACATGTATATATATATATATATATATATATATATATATATATATATTCGGTTCAATGGACCGTTATGGGCTTATGGAACGGTTTGGGCTTTAATGTACCGTATTGGGCCTTTATGGATCGTATTGTGCTTTAATGTACCGTGTTTGCCTTTAATTGATCATTTGGGCTTCAATGGACCGTTATGGGCTTTAATGGGACATATTGGGCTTTAATTGACCATTATGGGCTTATGGAACGGTTTTGGCTTTAATGGACCGTATTGGGCTGCCAAATGGATCTGACAGGGGTTTGTTGGATCCAAATGGTGGTTAATGAGTCTGACAGGGGTTTATTGGATCTAAATGGTGGTTAATGAGTCCAACAGGGGTTTATTGTATCCAAATGGTCGTTAATGAGTCCAACATGGGTTTATTGGGTCCAAATGGCCGTTAATGGATCCTATTGGGGTTTCAGTGATCTACTAGGTGTTTAATCAACTCAATTGAACTTTAATGGGTTTATTTGTGGTTTAATATATTCTTTTAAGCTTTAATGGATTGTATTGTGTTATAATGGATCTTACTGTGCTATAATGGATCGTATTGTGGTTCAATGGACGGTTATGGGCTTATGGAACGGGTTGGGCTTTAATGGACCGTATTGGGCCTTTATGGATCGTATTGTGCTTTAATGGACCATATTGGCATTTAATTGAGTTATGTTTGATACAATGGGTCGTATTAATCACATGTGTCATGTGGGGTCTTGAGTCATTTGATAGAATGGGTCATATCAATCAGATGTGTCATGTAGGGTTTTAGTGACTTGTATGGGTTACAAGTCCCTGATTACATTGGTTCATGTTGATTATAGTGACTCATTTGGTTTATAATTTGTTATATTCGGTCACGTTGGATTATAATGCTCATATGGTTACATTGTCATAATGGGTTACAATGAGTCTGATTTTGTAACAGTGGGTTACACTGTGTCATGAGTATGGTCATTTTGTGTTACAATTTATTACGTTAGGTTACAATGAGTCATATTGACCTTAGGTCGTATGTTTACGCTGGTTCATTCAGACTGTTTGTTTTTTCCAAACTTTCAGAGCCACTTATGTCTTATCGTCGTCTTATCTGGTAAGAGGTAAACCAACCTCTTATTTGCGCCACTTTTTGTTTTCATTGAATTAACCTTGATAGATCTTTTATCTCAATCGATTCATTTTATATAATAATAAAACTCAATTTACTAAAATTAGGTGACTTTCTGTAACGCCACAAATTCCGGGCTAATTTGAACCTTAAAATTTCAACAAGTTATGATAAAATAAACTTCAACATTCATATGTATAACAAGTGAATTAACCACTAGGAGTACATTTACAAGTACAGAATCCTTCAAATAACCTATTAATCTAATTATGCCACTATAATCAGATTAACTAAGTTATCTAAGCAATCCTTCAAAATCTCCTTCTGTTAATTGACTTTTCCGCTATTCCAAAACGCTCGTCCCACATCCCTTTTACTTTCCCGAGCTGGTACCTGGTAAGAAAACATTATATTGAAACGACTAGGCCAACGCCTAGTGAGAACATTCGTTTCCACAATAATATTTGCAAAATCAATGTAAACACGTTATAACCAACCTGATTACCCTTTTCCTACCATACGTGTAACTCTTTTTCGTTAACACAATTTTACCTAAGTCCATGAATATGACTGACACACATTCCATCGTCATATCATGTCTCAGAGCTATACTACGAATCTTCACTGATTCTAGATTGTGCTCTTATTCCGGAAATCGCAATATACACATGTCCATTTCCACTTATATCATTTTTCAGAAATCGCAATATACACATGCCCATTTCTGTTCATGTCTAAGAAATAACAATATACACATGCCTATTTCTTAGAAAGGAAATAGAGGTTACAATATACACATGTCAATCTCTTTCTTTCCTTAGAAATCGGGAATTACGTTTATTCCATGATTTCTTACACACATCAGAATAATGATTAATCTTCATCTATTCTACGTGTACATAACCATTAGTGCCTATGGATCCATTACACTTTACTAACGTATATGCATAACAACATATCACACCACATCTCATATCATATTCTTAACTCTGAGAATACTAGATAACCTATCGTATTTTCATCCTCAAATGCCCCCCCCCTTTCGGCGACTTAGCACGGGGGTTCCGCTAAACTTTTCGGATAAGTACAACTCACCGGATACATTCATAATCCGGACAATATACTTTCCGGACCATCATCTAATCCGGACAACACCCGGAAAACTTAAGCAACCCGGATACTATCCGGTAACTATTTTTATCCGGAAACTTACAATAAAACTAAAACTTACCGGATACTCTTCTGCGTCCGGATACATTCTTCACAGGGGTTTTCGGATACGACTTTTCATCCGGAAACTTCAGTCTGCAGCCTAAAATTCGATCTAATTCGATGTCTGTTCTATTCAGCTCAGTCCAGACCATTCCATACAGTCCACAAACAGTTTATACAACTATGACAAGATTTAATTTAACATATAAACACTGATTTATGCAAACAACAAATGAACTCACCTTTTAAAGGAGATAACCCACTTTTGCACAATCTGATGCTCAAATCTGTTGTTAATGATTCTGAAAACCTATTCAACAACCATATTCGTTTACAATCATTCATCTACAACAAACTATATCTGAATTTGTGATAAAATTCTTACCAATTGAAGACAAAACCCTTGTTTTCTTCTTTTTCTTCTTTCTCTCTGAATTCTTTCTGCCGACTCAAACCACAAGAAATGAGATATCATCTCATTCAGTCAGCCCCTTATCCATACACACTTTCAACAATAACCAAATGCACCCTTAATTTTTCCAATGGAACCAAATACGCCCTCTAGTTCCAATTCTCAAAGTTAACATAAAACTTTGTTTAATTACCTTTTAACCCCATTTATATATATATCTTCAATACACTTCAAGGTTTAAACCAAAATACAATAGATCCCAATTCTCATTAAAATATTATTTAATAAAAATTTGGGATGTTACACTTTCAAATTTAAATTTATATAATTTAAATGTATTATTTTCGATTAACCATATTTGTTTAAATTAATGCTAGTTTTATAATTTACATGTAAATTTCATAATGATGATACATTAACATTTACTTAAATATCACAAAAATTATTATAATAACCTTTAAAGGGTAAAATAGAAAATAAAATAGTTCAATATCAAACTGAAATATGTCAAGATTTAATAGTTTAGTGATATTATCTAATTATTAAGTTAAAAAATATAGATAAAACGTAATAACATAGTAAATAAAAGATAAATGTCATTAATTAAAATTATAATATTAAAACCACAATAAAGCTACACAAGGGAATGAAATTGCAATTATCCCCACGTCTCTTCTTTACAACTATTCTTGCGTCTCTTCTCCCCCAATTTTTTCAATTCCCGCCTCAATTTTTTTCAATTCCCGCCTCAACTATTCCCAATTTTTTCAATTCCCTCCTTTCATCAAATTGAGCTTCTTCACCTCTGTATCTTGCTCATGAAATTCTCTAACCCTTTTTATCATCTCCTCCAAAACGCTACTCGCAATTCCATGATAAACGCTAGTAGGCTTAATTATTACAAAAAAATTACCGTTCTCGGCCTCTCTTGCTGCACGATTTTTCACCTCTGCACTCACCCTTCTCGCATCTCGCCTTTCACCTCTGTCTACGTCTAAACCCTGCCCTCTAACCCTCACGGAAGTCACGACGTGCAACTACTCGACTGGAGCACCTGCTTATGCCTTCTGGGCTTCTACTTTCTCACCTATGGGATTATCAGGTGTTTTCTTTTGGATTTTACTTATGCAGTTATTAGTTAATATTTATTCGATTTGCTTCACTGTTTATTTTTCTTAGTTTCTTAATGTGTATTTGTTTCTTAGTTGGATTTACTTATTAGGGTGTTTGCATATTTTGTTATTTGTTAATTTCTTGTTTATTATCATCAATTGTGTTTTGGTTTGATTTCCCTTTGGTTAATTAATATTTTTCCGGTAGGGATACCCAGAATTATGAACCATATCTCTAGTATTTTGGTGATAGAAATTTGATATAGGATTTGTTATCAGTTTATTGCAAGTTGTGGGTTTTTAAATTAAATTTGGTTTGAAAAATATGGTTGAGAATACTCATGTGATTTTAATAGAACACAATGTTTTGTTTTGTTTTATTCTTGAATCTTGACTTCTTGTAATAAATTAGCTTCCATTATACACTGAGAATACCTCATGTCTTTTTAATAGAACAAAATGTTGAAATTGTTAGAGTTACTATGAACTTTAGGACTTCTTTGTTAATGCAACTACTAATTTCGTTCTAAGCTTTAGTTTAGGTTTATCTTCTATTGCTAAAGGCTGCTCAGGTTTAGTTTCTTTAGCTTACTTTGTTGTAGAAACTTCATCTTCTTTGATATATTCTTAAGTACTTCTTTCTCCTCCATCCTTTTCTTCTTCCTCGTCGATATTCTCTATACACTCTTTAACAAAATTGAAGAAAGTGATTGGGAATCCTTTTTTTGCTTTCATTATACACGGTTGATTATATAGTACAAGCAC
Source organism: Saussurea involucrata (assembly GCA_033807775.1). NCBI lineage: Eukaryota > Viridiplantae > Streptophyta > Magnoliopsida > Asterales > Asteraceae > Saussurea > Saussurea involucrata. Next base: position 518,554 of record CM066319.1, on the reverse strand, counting down.
CTAATAGCATTCCCTATCTATACAGAGAATCAACATGATGAAGTTATAAGTTTTCCTTAACAATGTTAATAAAAATGGACTGAAATAAGATAGAGATGGGTTTCAAGTGGTCAAAAGAAAAGCTTGGTGATTGATCCGGGATGTTTTGTGATTTGGAGATGGACTATTTTGTTCACTTTGATTGGTTTGTGTAAAAGGTAAGTAGGGATGAGAGTTACACACGGGTGTAAGAAGAGCATCAAACGTCATATAGTACACAAGTTTTTTTTCATCATGAATTAGGCACAATCAACTAATTACTTTTACAAATTGGTTACAATATGTTTATATTAAAATCATTACATATTTTTTGCACATGGATGCTTCACCTTTGTATGCTCACTTGATTGCTTCCTCCATTGTTCAGGTTATGCTAATCAATTTTGTTCATTAGTGAAGACTACACTGAAGATTTTTTCAAGTATTGGACTATAATGGGTGAGATGACCCACCTGCTTTTACACCAACGTCAACATCAGGTAATCATTTGCCTATTGTTGCATTTGGTCGTGGTACTGTTTCTTTGCGATCTGTTGTTGGCTGGTGTTCATCGTGTGGGAGTTAGGCTTCTGGATCGATCAAGTTTGATAACTTTTAGGCTTGATATCGTTCCTGATATGGATCAAATGATGGAATCAAATTTGATGGATTTTTGAAAGTATATATACCATTACCAAATGATGGGATTCAATTTTTACATACTCATCTGAAATATAAATGGGCCATTTCTCTATATATATTGCAGTTGTTTCACTAATTTAATAGTTTTAATTTAAACATAAATAAATAAATTTTGATATTTTTCTATCATAAATTATTAGTATTAACCAGTTTAAAATGTTTAAGAATATGAAACAACAATTATGTGATCATTGGTCTTCGGAGGCACAATAGGTAAAACAACAATTATTTATACACTTTTTAAACGTGCAATTATTTATAACATTATCATGTCTACATGTAAAATATGCAATATCTAGGAGGAACAAGGCAAATAGGGCCAAAATGCGTATGTTGGGAGGACATGGCTCCAAAACAATTGTCGCACATTTTCGTGAAATTGTAAGTTATATGATTTACATGTATATCTTGTTTTATTTTAAGAGTTATGATTATGTATAATTATTTTTTTCAATCTAGGCTGCAAAATCTGGTCAGCCCCCAAGCACGATCGACACATTCGAAAGACTCCACCGAAAGCAAGATGGTTGGCTTAGTGAGGAAGCGGAGAAGGCGCATGTAAGTTCTCACATTTTTCTATCCAATCTCTATTTATAATAAATTGGTTCACTGAGTTTAGATTAAACACAAAATATTAACTTCAACCAAAAGAAACCATGGGTGCACTAAGCTGAGTTACTTCTCCTGTCCTTTGCAAGTACGCTTATTGTGACCTTCTTTACCACAACTTAGACACCTCACTGTCTTGCCCATCCTTCTCATCTTCTTTCCACCTTGAGTCACCTCCTCTACAGTCTTCCTTCTCACTTTCCTTGGCCTACCAACTGGTGCATGATGATCATGTGGTGTAAGTTTTGTTGGGTAGTCAACAACATTCCACAATTTCCTTCCATTAATGGGATGAATCTTGAAGGCATACATTTGTCTCCAAGTTTGCAGCCAATAGCATTGGTGTACCAATCTTTCAGGGATGTCCACAGCCATGCCATTGGTCTGCATATCCCATATGGCTGCTACAGCATGCTTGCATGGAATGCCTGTCAATTCCCAATACCTACAAGAACACACCCTCTCTTGCATGTCAACAATACACTGGTCTGACCATGGTCCACTAACATGGTACTTGTTCTCTCCATCCCAAGCCACAGTGTAATTCACAGCTTCTTACTTGATGGCTTCAAACACTTTAGTTGCAGTAGGTGTAAGAGGTCCTGCAGCTTCATCAATGGCCTTCTGAACAGTAACAATCCTCTTCATCAGGTATGCACGTACAAACTCCAATGCAGTGACTATTGGTTTGTCCCTTCCTTCCACAAGTTGCCTATTGAACACCTCACATATATTGTTCAATGGGACATCTGTATGGCTTCTTCCTGGAATAATGTAAACCACAGTTAATTAAGTGCTTAAACCACAGGGATCATGTAAACCACAGTTAATTAAGTTCTTAAACAACATGGATCATACCTGTGAAATGTGCCCTTGACCAGTGTTGTGGTGGAATCTTATTTAGATAATCAAAGGCATCCTCATTCAATGCCTTAAGTTGATCCATTGTCCTCTTCAGTTGTTGTGTTGTACCTGCAGTTGCACACTTCCAAAGAAGATCTTTGTATTGTGTTCCCCTTCATCTAAGTTTCATGTTTTCATGAACATGTATCAAACAGTACCTATGCTCTGCAGAAGGAAACACCTTTGATATGGCAGGAATTACACCCTTTTGTCTGTCAGTTATAAAGGTGAAGTTTGACCTTGCATCCAAATCAAAGTCATCTCCCAAACACTCTAGAAACCAGGTCCATGAAGATGTTGTCTCAGCATCAACCACTGCATAAGCCACAGGGTATATCCCATTGTTGGGATCAATCCCAACAGCAGATAGGATTTGACCTGAATAAGGTCCCTTCATAAAAGCACCATCAAGACCAAGGAATTCTCTATTGCCAGCTCTAAATCCCTGTTTCAATGCCCCTGATATACACACGCTTGAACTTCCTTGTATCACTTGCAGGGTCACTTTCACACTCAACATCTAACTTCACAGTGGTGCCTGGATTAGTCCTTTGTACCTCACCTAGGTAATCTCTCAAATGGTTGTACTGATCTGCAAAATCTCCACGCAGCTTAGCCATTGCCAATGCTTTTGCCCTGAAAGATTTCATCTTTGACACCTTTACCTCATACTTTCTCTGCATGTCCATCTGAATAGCTCTAACAGGGACATCTGGATTATGCACCAATGTCTCTGAAATCTGTTGGGACAAGAATCCTGCTGTACAAGCCTTTATTTCTCTAGATTGCATGCATTTGTGTGTATCCACATAGGTTTTTACCATCCAGGATTCATCATGTTTTCCTTTGGATATATGTACAACCCAGGGACATGAGGTCTTGCCTTTACTACTATCACCAACATCTTGAATCAATTCTGGCATTGATCCTTTACATACAGCTCTAATTCTAACCTTATCATTTTTTACAACCACCAATTGTCTCCTAGTCATAATTGAATGGGTATCTATCATTTGCTTAATACCTTCTTTAGTCCCAAACATTTTCCCAACATAAAACTGTGGAACATTCTCATTACCAATGTCTCTTCTCACCTTCCTCAATGCTTTGTTCATTTCCTTCTCTTAGTCTGAGTCATCTGTATTGCTTTCAAAGTCCTCTATGTCAACTGCCTCAACAACAATGTCTGCATTAAGGTCAGTATTCAAACCCATGCCTTCCATGTCTACCTCAACCTCAGGATGTATGTTGCCTTCATCAACTATGGTATCATCCTCATCAACTCCTTTGCCTTCATCAGGATGTATGTTGCCTTCATCAACTATGGTCTCACTAGGTTGTCCTGCATTATCATCCCCAAACATGACCTCCAAAGGATCAAAACCTTCTAAATGTTCAAAGTACTCTGCAATGTTCACCTCAATCCCCTCACCCACATCATCAGTGGCGTTGTCATGATCCTGACCACTTTTGTTCAGATCAATCCCCTCAACAATGTCATTAGTGGCCATGTCATGATCATGATCACTTTTGTTCAGATCAATCCCCATTAATATGGCATCACTAGTGTTCACATCAATCCCCTCGCCTTCTTGTTCAATTTGAGGTATCCATTCTAGTTCAAGTTTCTTTTTTGACTTAATGTGTTGGGATTTAAGAACCTTTTTACCTATGTTGTACTCTGGTGAGTTGTCAACCTCTAGTTCTTCTATCACTACCTTACTAATTGCACCATGACTTCTTAAGTAAGTTCCCACAGTTGGTTTCCAATGTTCAACATATATGTCAAACACTTTGGTCGTACCAACATATTTCAACAGACATCTAACATTATCATCACTACCTAGAGCTTGTAACCCATAATCTAAGCTTAAACCAGGAACATTATAATGGTAAAATGTAGGGATGCATGTTGAATACCCTAATGTTTCCACCATGTATTCCAACTCATGAACTGAGAACTCATCTGTATCAACCAAGTCCACGTAGTGCATCTTACCTTGCACATACTCCCTACCAGGTGCCTTTGTGAAAAACCCTCCATGATATACCTTCAATGTAACTAGGGTCTTATAAATATCTGCAATGGAGAAAAAATTGGTTTTAGTAATACAATGGAGAAAATATACACAGATCATGCCTCTTGAGTTTTTCAAATATGATTCACTTACCATAAATTTCAAGATAGTCAATGGTATCATTGTTGGTGCGTACTTGCCACTGTGCACCAACCATCTTCCTAAACTTAAACGTGCAATGCTTTGATGAAATAGTTTGTTGATGATCCAGTTCTTTCTTGATGATGCTAATTTACTCAGACAAGATTTGTGTATGGATAAAGATGAAGAAGATGAGAAGTTAGAAGGACGTGAGAAGAAAGGTAAATAAATGAATGATGAGGTTGGCTTAGATATACAAAAGAGAGGGAAAGACTAAAATGTCTAAAATACCCCTCACGTGCCGTGCACGGGGTCACACTAACGGAGGAGAAAGAGACGGAGTTAGAGCCAGGGACTTCTTCCATAACAAAATGCAAACCACAGGGATATCTGGTGTAATTATTTCAAAATAGGGACGAAATCCAGATTTGGACCTAACCACAGGGACGTCTGGTGTAATTTACTCATAATACTATTTATGGTTATAAGTAATAGGATACAACTCATGTATCAATACATTGTCTTTTCAAAATTTATACTAGCTAGTAGTGCTTTTCTTTATTTCTAAATTCTTGCTTTGACGCACCATTTATTGCCATTTTCGTCCCTTGTACTTAATTGTAATGATTGCTAAAGAGATGAAAATAGTTATCAATCAAAAACTCAAGAACGAAAACTATAATTTAAAAAGTATAAGGATGAAGATTGCAATTCTAATCAAACCATAGGGGCTAAAAGCATAACTTACTCAAATAGTTTAAGCTTTTTATACACAGAATTCATTTATTTATTTATACAAATATAATTTAAGTTATACATATGTTATAAGTTTTATGATATAAAACAAGTATGTTATTGTATACAATTCTATTTATGTTGAATAACTCTTGATTTTACAATGTATAAAATAATAAATATTTAAAAGTTAAAGCAAAGAGAGAAAGAAATGAATGAATGAATGGTCAAACGTTTGAAAAATTGGAGTCTCCATGGTTTTGGTCTTCGACTTTGACAATAACAACAGTAGTGTGCGTATGGCAATTGCAACCGCGATCTTTTATTTTATCACATCTTCTATCCCATCTCTTAATGCACCTCAGACTATTACTTTCTTCCATATATAGTCCCTCGGCTTTTATTTTATCCATTCTATTTTCGTTTTCATAAATTATTTCAACTAAGGTTCTTGTTGCCACAACCTTTTAAGGTATTTGATCATCTATGTGGAGAAGAGTGCATATGATCTAGATATGCCATGGTATTTGATCATTTTTGTCACAGTGTTTAGTTTTATAAGGTTTTACTATATATTATTCAGATTGAAATATATAAGTGTTAAATAAATTTGACATAATTCTTTTATTTTATTTTATTCTAAATACAAAAATTTTAAAAATTTGATTTCACTTTTGCAATTTGGAAGAGAGGAAGGAAACTAGGATTAATAAGTATTAGGCAACACCAACTGGATTAGTACAATTTTTTTAAAATCGTCTAAAAACTAATCTTTGTAAGGGATGTTGATATGATCATTAACCAATTAAGCCTAGAAAATGAAGATCATTTAACATCTAAGGATCGAGTTTTTAAAGAACCAGTAATTTAAAAAATAATAAATAAAAAACAGGCAATAAAATATGTGTTTATGCAATTTCATTTAAATTAAACGTGTAATATAATGTATCTATAAAAATTTAGTGATTAGACTATATTAAAGAGGGAATTTAATTAAAATACCCAAAGTTTGACCCTGAGTTACCAAAATACCCAAAATCTCGTCAGCTTTACCAAAATACCTAAATTTTCCGCGGCCCACGCCTCTTTGGCCAAAAGTCCCGCGGAGCCCCTCAACTATGCCCGCGGTGGCATCCCGCAGTGGTCCCGCGGTAAGCCGAAATTACGTTTTTGGCCGCTCAAGTTTGGGGCAAAAAAATTACATTTTTGGTCCATGTAGTTTTTAGGTTATCATTTTATGTACTTGAGGTTTTTAATGTATTGTTTCCTTTCCATTTTAATGTATTTAATATAGAAATTAATTAAAGAAAATGTTTTCCCCATTTTAATTTATTTAATAAGCAAATTAATTAAAAGATCAGTTATTGCAAATCATCTTCCCAACCGAAACGGATACAGTGCAGGTAAACAAAGAAATATATGACTGGAATGCGTCCTGGATTCCGGTGATGAAGTCAACCTTTTCCTTGATGACGTCATCCATTCCCGTGTAGTCGTCTTCGATTTCATGTAGTTCCTCTTCTACTTCCTTAATTTGTCGTTGCACCTCCCGAACGTGAGCCCTAGCCATGGCCAGTTCTCGTTTCTTCTCCGCTAGATACTCCATTTTCCCCTGCTGAATCCCCCTGTTATGGTTCCACATACATTTTACCTTTTCGATATCGGCGTTCGCCTTATCAATTGATTTTTGCACTAAGGGAGTAATTCGTTGACTTTGTGGAAGACCCGTCGGCTGGGTACAATGATACATTGGTGGGCTTTTCATGTCATTATCGAAGTGGTAATTCTCCCATGCCATCTCCCAGTCTTCTGCCTCCTCAGCCGTGAATGGATAATCTGTCGCAGTTCGCCCATGGTTTCTCCACTCCCCGTCTGTTTCCGGTACCTTCCAGGTACTCCGGCGAGCTCCATCGTTCAGTGGTTGGTAGGCTGCCAAACGTGAAGTTCCAGCCCCATTCGCCGGCCTGTTCCCCCTTGATCTTGAACCTCCAGCCATAGTGTTAAGAAAAGCGAGAGAATGTTTGTAAACAGTGTAAAAGAATGTATAAAAGATAGATAGCAAGTTGTGAATTACTACTTCATCATGCCATCTACTTATAGCCGTGAAAATGTATGTTCTACATCAGGGATGTGGATATGGTCAAAGATTTCGTCTGAAAAGTTGCCTGCATGATTCGTCTGAATAGTTCACTGCAAGATTCGTCTGAAAAGAGTGTAACACCTCGAAAATTCCATTGTAATTAATAGTAGATAAATTGTATTTGGTACAATTTATTTTTGAGAAAAATTAACTTGGAGGGTTGATTTGTCTTTATTTGAAAGTTTGGGGTGAAAGGTGTATGTTGGGTGATGACTCATGTTTATGACATGAGGTATCACATTAGGATTTAATCAGTATTTGGTAATACTGAGTTTTGTTTTGTATTCTCAAAGAAAGGAAACAGAGAAATAGAGAGAGAGATAGAACGTGACAGAGAGATAGACGAAAGGAAGAAAAGAAGAAAAGAAGAGGAGAAATCAGTTGGTGATTTTGTGGTAAGAATTTGTTTTCTTATCTGTTTTGTTCATCTCCATAGATTTTTTAAGTGGTAGTATTTTGTCCAGATTTCTTTAAGCTGTGGATTAAGCTGTTCATTAAGCTCTGTTGTGAAACAGTGTTCAAGTTAAGCCAAAAAGTGTTCAGATCATCTTTTAAGGTGAGTTTATTCAACTCTCTTTAAAATTAAGCAATTAGAATGGTAATAGATATGTTTTCCTTAGGATTGAACCATCTGTAGACTTAATTTGCTAAGAAAATCGATACTGGTTTAAAGTTTGTGAAAGAGACGATGAACAGTACACTTTGCGCAAGCTTTGGATGCGCAAAGTGATAGAATTCGCAAGCGTGGCTTGCGAGTTTTGAAGAACTCGTAAACGTGGCTTGCGAGTTTTGAAGAACTCGCAACAGTGGGTTGCGACTTTTGAGCTTTTCGCAGCTTTGGCTTGCGAAAAGTGTAGCTTTTCGCTACAGTGGCTTGCGACTTTTGTGGACTTTCAGTAGCAGTTGGAGGCTTTTATATGGAATGCAATCTGATATTTATATTATTTTTGATATATGATTATAACTCATATTTTGATACGAAAGCCATGTTATGAATATTTGTAAAGGACTTATTTATGAGTCCGATCATATAGTTAACATTTGAGATGTTGATCCCCGATGCTATTTGGCAAAAATGGGGATAATTGTTGTACATAATATTCTGTATATAGACATATAGAATATATGATATATCGTACATCTTTAGTATACGATAGAAAGAGTGATGATACACAGTTATTGTGTTACGTTGGCTAGAAATATTCATCCGGTCGTGGGGGCATTTAGTACGGTCTAATGGGAACCGTTTACTAGCCATTGACCATTGGGATGTTATTTCTAGTTGTTGGAGTAAATCTTGAATCATCTGTGAGGGCCCTTGTTGTTGATCGCGATATAGAAATAAAATCCCATTTGGGGGCCAGTGTTTCAAGGTGGTGAGAAAGTGAAATGCGGATAGTAGACATAGAGTTTGTAATTCCCATTTCAGACGGAAGATTTGATATCTTCATTGTTAGGAAGTTCAGAGATATGCAGATATTGAAATTTGTAATCTCTACTTCTGAACCAAGAAATAAGCAGGTGTAGAAACTGTAATTTCTTGGGAATGAGAACTATTTAAAATCTGGTACGATTTATAGTAATTCTTGAGAATAGTATTATAATTTGATGAATTAGTCATAAGTATGGGAATGAGGTAGATTCCTGTTGTTGAAAGGAGCTTCGGTACGGTAAGATGGTTGATAACAGGTTTAATATATCTGTTAATATTTTAGTTGTTAAATTTTAACTTGATTTGAATATTATCACTAGGCGAAAGCCTAATGTTTCAAATTAAAATTTTCTTATCAGGTACAGGCTCGGGGAAATAGTCTGGGGAAGTGAGATGCAGTAACTGGAAGAAATCAGACTTATAGTTGTTAAAGGATCAAGATCTTCTTTTGATGATTTTTGGGACGCAAGCTTAGATAATCTAGTAATCTGATTATGTTGATATGATTAGATTAGTAAGATTATTCAAGTTAAATGTTTATGTACATATAAAACTTTACTTTTGATCCTTTGGTTATAAAAGTCTGATATTTTGATGGTCATAACTTGTGAATCTTGAGGTTTAAATTGGTCCTGGTTTTTAGGGTGTTACAGTATGGTATTAGAGCAGTAGTTTAAGTGAACTAGGTATGATATTGAGATGCCTAGACTTAAGCTGTGATGAAATTAAGTTATGATCTGCGAGAGATGGGTAGAATTGCTAAGACCGGGTAGTCTTAGGGTTGATAGAAATACACGAAATTAGTACTGTAACGATGGTAACGAGAATTCTCATGTATAATATGTTCGCAATTTCAATTAGCTACTGTTATTATGGATATATTGTTACATAAGCATGCTTGTTTCTCAATTGTTACATTGGCTAATTAGTAATAAAGTATGTTTAGTATGTTTAGAATTCTGTTTAACCATTTGTATGGTTATTTGTGTCTGTTCAGAACAATGGTGAATACGCCACCTAGAGAAAGAGTTGGAACTGATGAAGCAGAAGTGAGTAATATGCATAATACACCAAGAAATTTTCTTTCTTTGGGTGGTATGCATACTCCAGCCCAGAGGGTGGGTACAAGTAATGTTAGTCAGACGGCAGAGTCTAATATGGAGACAAGAATAATGGAGAACGTATCAAGAATGATGAATGCTTCGGTAGAAAGACAAGCCGAGTTGATGAACGCCTCCATGGAGAGACAAACCGAAATGTTTATGAAGTTGTCCAATGAAAGGAATGTAGAACCGAGACGTCAAGTAATTGATACTGGAGTGATAAATCCGACTGGTAATCCAAGGCCAGAGATGGAACGAAGGGTAGAAAGAATTTGTTCTTACAAAACATTTCTGTTAGACAACCTAGGGGGGGTAAGGTTGTACTTAAAATCTTTTACTTTCAAAAATTCTTTTACAAATAAATACAGTACAGAAACAGTATAAATAAATCAGAGTATAGAAATAATAAATATACAACAATTATATAAACAGATATAATTAAAATGCACAGCGGAATAAATAAAGAGATAAAGGTTAGAGATACTTGACACGGAGATTTACTGATTTACCACCAACTGTGATAAACCAGCAGCCGAGACACTTCTCGACACGATCCAATAAATGTATTCTTTACGGTAGAACACAAACCAAATACAAAGGAATTTGTAATAGTTTCTCAAGCCTCTGCTATGAGATAAACAGGATCACACACCCGTTATTCAAATACTTACAAGAGGAGTATAACTCACAATGGGTAATCACTCTTGTATAATATCTCACACTTGGATATTTTATAAAAAATGTTTTATAAAATATATATATATAAAATAAGTGAGAGTGAGAGAGCTGAGAGTTTGGATTGTTGATGTTGCTGTTGGTGTGTTCTCTTACTTCCATCACCACCAGCATGCATCATTTATACCAAGGAAGCTCCAACGGCATTGTGAGTTGGCGGTATACCGGCTATCCCCCGCGGTATACCGTGCAGAGGAAAAAGCACATCAAGATCAGAAAGTCAACTCTGCAAAAACCAACGGAAACAGTACCCGCGGTATACCTGCTAGTCCTCGCGGTATGCCGCCTGTAAAAGTAGCTTCAACCAATCACAAATGCACAGCAAACTCTGCCGCGGTATACCGCCTGTACCTCGCGGTATACCTGCGTCAGAAAAAGCAACTTCTTCATGACGCAACCAAATCTTGTAGGATCTTCTCAAAAAAAATATTTAATTAAAATCATTTATTTGGTTTTTAGAAATTATCCAAGTGGTATATTATTTTAGGGTGTTTATCATTATAAATTATAAACACTAATGACAACGTAAATCTTCCGTCTTGAACTCTTCAGATAAAATCTTCGTGTTCTTCAAGAACTGTACACTTGGATTGGATTGTTAGATAAACAATAATGCGGTGTGTTTGTAATCATCAAAATAAATATATAAAATATATAGAGATGTGGTACACTTGCACCAACAATCTCCCCCTTTTTGATGATGACAAACACAACCGCTAAGCAAGAGCATATGCGGTTTCTCTCCCCCGTTTGTCGAAACAAAAAGGGTCAAGAAAGACGGTATGCTTCCCCTCGAGAGATGCTCCCCCTCAAAATATGCATATATTTGAGAGAGCATAATCTCATGGGTAAAAGATAAAAAAGCTCCCCCTCAAATTAATAACGATATTAAATTGATGATTTTATAAAATTTGAGGGATAAAATAAGCATAAAAAAATGACATGAAACAAAATAACCAAAAAGAAACACTTGCACCAAAACGGATCTTAAGGCTTCGATTTTCGGTTAATTTTATGTGATTTAAAAAAAATCACCACGTATTATGACCTCGTCAGGTAACCACGTATTATAACCTCGGCAGGTAACCACGTATTATAACCTCGGCAGGTAACCACGTATTATAACCTCGGCAGGTAACCACGTATTATAACCTCGGCAGGTAACCACGTATTATAACCTCGGCAGGTAACACGTATTATATCCTCGCCAGGAAACACGTATTGTATCCTCGTCAGGAAACACGTATTATATCCTCGTCAGGAAACACCTACAAAAGGCAAAGAAAATATTTCGTGGTACCCTTTTCTTATGGGTCCTTTTAACAGTTAGTATAAAACATAAACTGCAAAAAATATGTTGTCGACATAAAACAAAATACGACAACATATAAAACCATAAAAATGGTTTAAAACCACAAACGCATCCCACCGGGATTGTCAACATTAAACATTCCTTTCGGAATCCATTTTCTAACCATTTTTATTTTACGATCGTATTTATCATAGACGTAAAATGAAGCATGCAAATTTACATTATTCTTTGGTCTAGAAAATTTGCTATTATACATGCAAGCATACGGTTTCCTCGGCATATAATTCACATTATTCATTTTGGATACATACGGAGGTTTTTGCACATAAGGTTTTCTCGTTTTAACTTTAGGTGGTTCAAAACACCTTTTAATTTGAATACACGAGCACGTATCAATACATGTATTAGAACCAATGCCTTTTCTACAATTAATGCGATTAGACATATTTAGCATTTTTAACACTTTATCATTGCTATTTTGAAATGCATTAGCTAACAGATTATCTTTTTCATATAAATCGCATTTAGCTTTTAAACATGCATTATCATTTTCAAGTATATCGCATTTTGTACATAAAATATTTTCACATGTTCTTTTCTCTAAACATGCAATTTTATCATTTAAAATAACACAAGATTTACAAATATCTTTTTCACTTAATTTATTTTCTAATTTAGTGATAACATCTAAATCATGAGCAGATTTTTGTTTACCGTCATCTATTTCCTTTTTATATATAGATACGGTTTCTTTTAAATTAGAAATTTCATCTTTATATTTATTTGCGAGAGCAGCCATATCATGAAATGATTTATATAATTCGTCAAGATTATTTTCATTGTCACTATAATAATTATCACTATAATTACTATCACAATTATTTTTAGAAGAATATGATGAAGATACCTCATTATCATGGTCGGCCATGAGACACGTTTCTTCATTTCTTTGATCTCGGGTTTCGTCTCTCTTTTCTTTTGAGTTTTCACCATAGGTGATGTTCAAGCTCTCCCAAATATCACGAGCAGTTTCAAAGAGATAAACACGCTCAATATCATCGTTAGTAAGAACCGAAAAGAGAAAATTTTTGGCTTCATAATTTAAACAACAATTATCCTTATCTTCGTCGGACCATTCCGAGCTAGGTTTTTCAACAACTTTGTTGTTTTGAAATTTTGTGGGTTTGAAATCTCCTTTAATAATAATATCCCAAATATTTTGATTTATCCCACGAACATAACGTTCAAAAGAAATTGCCCAAAGATCAAAATTTTCGAAATCAATAAGAAGAGATTTAGAAAACCAAGCATTTTGTTGAGCCATTAAATAAAAGATATAACTTTAAAAAATTAAACAGATAATTTTTTGAAAGCCCCGCTCTGATACCAATTGTTAGACAACCTAGGGGGGGGGGTAAGGTTGTACTTAAAATCTTTTACTTTCAAAAATTCTTTTACAAATAAATACAGTACAGAAACAGTATAAATAAATCAGAGTATAGAAATAATAAATATACAACAATTATATAAACAGATATAATTAAAATGCACAGCGGAATAAATAAAGAGATAAAGGTTAGAGATACTTGACACGGAGATTTACTGATTTACCACCAACTGTGATAAACCAGCAGCCGAGACACTTCTCGACACGATCCAATAAATGTATTCTTTACGGTAGAACACAAACCAAATACAAAGGAATTTGTAATAGTTTCTCAAGCCTCTGCTATGAGATAAACAGGATCACACACCCGTTATTCAAATACTTACAAGAGGAGTATAACTCACAATGGGTAATCACTCTTGTATAATATCTCACACTTGGATATTTTATAAAAAATGTTTTATAAAATATATATATATAAAATAAGTGAGAGTGAGAGAGCTGAGAGTTTGGATTGTTGATGTTGCTGTTGGTGTGTTCTCTTACTTCCATCACCACCAGCATGCATCATTTATACCAAGGAAGCTCCAACGGCATTGTGAGTTGGCGGTATACCGGCTATCCCCCGCGGTATACCGTGCAGAGGAAAAAGCACATCAAGATCAGAAAGTCAACTCTGCAAAAACCAACGGAAACAGTACCCGCGGTATACCTGCTAGTCCTCGCGGTATGCCGCCTGTAAAAGTAGCTTCAACCAATCACAAATGCACAGCAAACTCTGCCGCGGTATACCGCCTGTACCTCGCGGTATACCTGCGTCAGAAAAAGCAACTTCTTCATGACGCAACCAAATCTTGTAGGATCTTCTCAAAAAAAATATTTAATTAAAATCATTTATTTGGTTTTTAGAAATTATCCAAGTGGTATATTATTTTAGGGTGTTTATCATTATAAATTATAAACACTAATGACAACGTAAATCTTCCGTCTTGAACTCTTCAGATAAAATCTTCGTGTTCTTCAAGAACTGTACACTTGGATTGGATTGTTAGATAAACAATAATGCGGTGTGTTTGTAATCATCAAAATAAATATATAAAATATATAGAGATGTGGTACACTTGCACCAACAATTTCTAAGCTGCAAGCCGCCTGAATTTAAAGGGGAAGATAGTCCAGTTGCATGTATGAATTGGCTGCGGGAGATAGAGCAAGCTTTCCGAGCCTGTGAATGCGAGGAAGGATCGAAAGTCAGATTTGCCTCTCAGATGTTAAGAGGTAATGCTTTGAACTGGTGGAATTTTCTGACAGCTTCTTTGGCGACACCTGTGTTAAATGCCATGACATGGGGAATATTTAAAGAGAAGATACTGAAAGAGTATTGTAATGAACATGAGATGGATCGGATAGAGGAACAATTTAGAAATCTCAAGAAGGGTAACATGTCGGTGAGAAGATATACAGAATTATTTATGGAGAAACTGAACTTGGTAGGGCACGTGGCTCCTGCTGAGAAAGATAAAGTTAAAGCATACTTAAAAGGGTTGTCGGCCGAGATGATGTCCCGAGTGCGGAATTCAAAGGCTGTAACACTCAGGGAAACGATTGAAGAGGCCAAGTTGATAGAGGAGATGTATGCCAGAGACAAGGAAGAGAAAGCTCAGGTTGGAGATAAAAGAAAGTGGGAAGGTCGTTCTGATTCTTCTCAGAAACTTAAATTGTTTGGTAAAAACATACGTTCGGATTCACGAAAGGAACCCAGCTGGTGTCCGAAGTGTAAAAGTAAGCATTTTGGGCAATGTCGAGCAAGCGGACCAGAGTGTTTTAAGTGTGGAAAGACGGGGCACATTGCAATCAATTGTTCTATTCCGGGTGTGATGTGTTTTGAATGTAAGCAGCCAAGACATATTCGGAGGGATTGTCCAAAATTAAAGAAGGAAGGAGAACAGGGAAGGAAGACGGTTATTCCTAAACCCACAGGACGAGCGTTTAATATGACTGCTGAGGAGGCGAAAGGATCCAAAGATGTCGTCTCTGGTACATTTCTTATAAATTCTATTCCAGCCCATGTGTTATTTGATTGTGGTGCAAATTATTCGTTTGTATCCAAAGTGTTTTATGGTAAGTTAGCTATGCCTATCACTACTATAGGAGATGCCTTAGTAGTTGAGGTAGCTAACGGAGGTCTAGCTTTGGTTAATGAAAGAATAGATGGTTGTAAAATTCAGATAGAGGATACGCAATTTCCGATTGACTTGTTGTTAATGGAAATTGGAGGGTTTGATGTGGTTGTGGGAATGGATTGGCTGACTACAAATCAGGCAGAGATATTGTGTGCCAAGAAGTTGATCCGAATCCCTAGAATTGATAAGGAAGATGTGCTCATTTATGGGGAAAAACAGAAAGGAGAAGTACAGTTGATTTCTGTGATGAAGGCACGTAAATACTTAGCAAAAGGATGTTTGTCATATCTGGCATATGTTCTGGAGGCTAAGGCAGACAAGAAGCAGATACAAGACATCAAAGTAGTACGTGATTTTCCTGATGTATTCCCAGATGATCTTCCAGGTTTGCCTTTGGAAAGGCAAGTAGAGTTCCGTATTGATCTAATTCCTGGAGCAGCACCAATAGCTCGTGCACCGTATCGTTTGGCGCCAGCAGAGATGAAAGAGATGATGTCACAATTGCAGGAGTTATTAAATAAAGGCTTTATTAGACCAAGTTCTTCGCCTTGGGGAGCTCCGGTGCTGTTTGTTAAAAAGAAAGATGGAACTATGAGAATGTGCATAGATTATCGAGAATTGAATAAAGTGACAATCAAGAACAAGTATCCGTTGCCACGAATTGATGACTTGTTTGATCAATTGCAAGGTGCGGGATGTTTTTCTAAGATTGATCTGAGGTCGGGGTATCATCAAGTCCGAGTAAGGGATGAAGATATTCCGAAGACTGCTTTCAGAACAAGATATGGGCATTATGAATTCCTCGTGATGCCATTTGGTTTGACTAATGCTCCAGCAATATTCATGGATTTGATGAATAGAGTGTGTCGGCCCTTTCTAGACAAGTTTGTCATTGTATTTATTGATGACATACTAGTCTATTCAAAGAATGAAAATGATCACGAGTGTCACCTTCATTAAGTTTTGGGAGTGTTAAGAAAAGAGAAATTGTATGCAAAATTCTCAAAATGTGAATTTTGGTTAAAAGAAGTACAATTTCTAGGTCATGTAATTTCTGCTGAAGGTGTGAAAGTGGATCCAGCCAAGAAAGAAGCAATGATGAATTGGGAAACTCCAAAGAATGCATCTGAAATAAGAAGTTTCTTGGGTTTGGCTGGGTGTTATCGGAGGTTTATCCAAGATTTCTCGAAGATTGCTTCTGCTTTGACAGTGTTAACTCGTAAGAATGTAAAGTTTGTCTGGACCGAAAAGCAAGATTCAGCCTTCAAAACTTTAAGGCATAAGTTGTGTGAAGCTCCCATTTTAGCATTGCCGTAAGGAACGGAGGATTTTGTAGTTTATAGTGATGCTTCAAAGATGGGTCTAGGATGTGTATTGATGCAAAGAGGCAAGGTAATTGCTTATGCATCAAGGCAATTGAAAGAACATGAAAAGAATTATCCTACCCATGATTTAGAATTGGCAGCGGTAGTGTTTGCTTTGAAATTATGGCGTCATTATCTGTATGGAACGAAGTGTACTCTTTATACTGATCATAAGAGTTTAAGACATGTCTTCGATCAGAAAGAGTTAAATATGAGGCAAAGACGATGGCTTGAATTACTTAAAGATTACGATTGTGAACTGCATTACCATCCTGGTAAAGCAAATGTCGTAGCTGATGCCTTGAGCAGGAAGGAGTATAATGGTTGTCTGAAGTCAACTAATGCTAGAATTGATGTAATGTCAAGTCTGATTGAACGAATAAAGGATGCCCAAACGGAAGCTCTTTTGGAAGAAAATTTAAAAGCTGAAGTTATGGTCAAACAACGGTTTCAACTGACAGAAGATAGCCGCGGGGTGAAGTTATTTCGAGGCCGTGTTTGGGTACCAAGAATAGGTGGGAATCGAGAATTGATTATGGAAGATGCTCACAAATCTAAGTATTCCATTCACCTTGGGAGTACTAAGATGTATAGAGATCAGAAGCTACACTATTGGTGGCCAACTATGAAGTTAGACGTGGCTCGATGTGTAGAAAAGTGTGGAACATGTTCTTTAGTTAAAGTTGAACATCAAAAGCCATACGGAAGTTTTCAATCTTTGGAAATTCCGGAGTGGAAATGGGATAAGATTACTATGGATTTCGTGACGAAGTTACCAAAAACGCAAAGAGGTAACGACACTATATGGGTAATTGTTGACAGGTTGACAAAGAGTGCTCATTTCTTGGCTATGAAAGAAGCTTCACCGATAGAAAAGTTGGCGAAGTTGTATATTGACGAAGTGGTGTCAAGACATGGTATACCAGTGTCTATTGTTTCTGATCGTGATAGTTGGTTTACATCAAGGTTTTGGCAGTCACTGCAAGAAGAGTTGGGTACGAAATTGAATTTGAGTACCGCGTATCATCCACAAACGGACGGTCAAAGTGAAAGAACTATTCAGACGTTGGAAGATATGCTTAGAGCATGTATATTAGATTTTGGAGGTAATTGGGATACGCATTTACCATTAGTGGAATTTGCGTATAACAATAGTTATCATTCTAGTATCGAAAGAGCACCGTTCGAAGCCTTGTATGGTAAAAAGTGTAGAACTCCAGTATGTTGGTTAGAAGCTGGAGAGAAACAGTTTGTCGGGCCGGAAATGGTGCAACAAACGGCTGATAAAGTGAAAGAAATCCGACAACACATGAAAGCGGCTCAGGATAGACAGAAGAGTTATGCTAATCTAAAAAGGAGACCAAAAGAATTTCAAGTTGGGGAGCGAGTTAT
The DNA here is from genome assembly GCA_033807775.1 of Saussurea involucrata. Classification (NCBI taxonomy): domain Eukaryota; kingdom Viridiplantae; phylum Streptophyta; class Magnoliopsida; order Asterales; family Asteraceae; genus Saussurea; species Saussurea involucrata. The sequence continues at coordinate 500,380 of CM066319.1, read as the reverse complement.
GCTGAAAGTATCTCCGTGGAAAGGTGTAATTCGTTTTGGAAAGCGTGGGAAGTTAAGTCCTCGTTTTCTAGGACCTTTCACTATTACCAAAAGAATTGGTCAACAGGCTTATCAGCTAGATCTTCCACCTGAATTGGAAGGAATTCACAATGTGTTTCACGTGTGTTATCTTCGGAAGTGTTTGGCCGAAGAACAAGATGTGATTCCGATAACTGATGTCAAGGTGGACGAGAAGAGTCAATGTGTTGAAGAACCGAAAGCGATTCTAGAAAGATCGGTTCGGAAGTTAAGAAACGGCAAAGAGGTGCCTATGTTGAAAGTACAATGGAAACATCACCGAGGCAGTAACGTGACTTTAGAGTCGGAGGAAGAAATGAAGAAACGATACCCTCAATTGTTTGCTTAGTTTGATTTCGGGGACGAAATCCTTTTCAAGTTGGGGAGTATTGTAACACCTCGAAAATTCCATTGTAATTAATAGTAGATAAATTGTATTTGGTACAATTTATTTTTGAGAAAAATTAACTTGGAGGGTTGATTTGTCTTTATTTGAAAGTTTGGGGTGAAAGGTGTATGTTGGGTGATGACTCATGTTTATGACATGAGGTGTCACATTAGGATTTAATCAGTATTTGGTAATACTGAGTTTTGTTTTGTATTCTCAAAGAAAGGAAACAGAGAAATAGAGAGAGAGATAGAACGTGACAGAGAGATAGACGAAAGGAAGAAAAGAAGAAAAGAAGAGGAGGAGAAATCAGTTGGTGATTTTGTGGTAAGAATTTGTTTTCTTATCTGTTTTGTTCATCTCCATAGATTTTTTAAGTGGTAGTATTTTGTCCAGATTTCTTTAAGCTGTGGATTAAGCTGTTCATTAAGCTCTGTTGTGAAACAGTGTTCAAGTTAAGCCAAAAAGTGTTCAGATCATCTTTTAAGGTGAGTTTATTCAACTCTCTTTAAAATTAAGCAATTAGAATGGTAATAGATATGTTTTCCTTGGGATTGAACCATCTGTAGACTTAATTTGCTAAGAAAATCGATACTGGTTTAAAGTTTGTGAAAGAGACGATGAACAGTACATTTTGCGCAAGCTTTGGATGCGCAAAGTGATAGAATTCGCAAGCGTGGCTTGCGAGTTTTGAAGAACTCGCAACAGTGGGTTGCGACTTTTGAGCTTTTCGCAGCTTTGGCTTGCGAAAAGTGTAGCTTTTCGCTACAGTGGCTTGCGACTTTTGTGGACTTTCAGTAGCAGTTGGAGGCTTTTATATGGAATGCAATCTGATATTTATATGCTATTTGTTATATGATTATAACTCAGATTTTGATACGAAAGCCATGTTATGAATATTTGTAAAGGACTTATTTATGAGTCCGATCATATAGTTAACATTTGAGATGTTGATCCCCGATGCTATTTGGCAAAAATGGGGATAATTGTTTTACATAATATTCTGTATATAGACATATAGAATATATGATATATCGTACATCTTTAGTATACGATAGAAAGAGTGATGATACACAGTTATTGTGTTACGTTGGCTAGAAATATTCATCCGGTCGTGGGGGCATTTAGTACGGTCTAATGGGAACCGTTTACTAGCCATTGACCATTGGGATGTTATTTCTAGTTGTTGGAGTGAATCTTGAATCATCTGTGAGGGCCCTTGTTGTTGATCGCGATATATAAATAAAATCCCATTGGGGGCCAGTGTTTCAAGGTGGTGAGAAAGTGAAATGCGGATAGTAGACATAGAGTTTGTAATTCCCATTTCAGACGGAAGATTTGATATCTTCATTGTTAGGAAGTTCAGAGATATGCAGATATTGAAATTTGTAATCTCTACTTCTGAACCAAGAAATAAGCAGGTGTAGAAACTGTAATTTCTTAGGAATGAGAACTATTTAAAATCTGGTACGATTTATAGTAATTCTTGAGAATAGTATTATAATTTGATGAATTAGTCATAAGTATGGGAATGAGGTAGATTCCTGTTGTTGAAAGGAGCTTCGGTACGGTAAGATGGTTGATAACAGGTTTAATATATTTGTTAATATTTTAGTTGTTAAATTTTAACTTGATTTGAATATTCTCACTAGGCGAAAGCCTAATGTTTCAAATTAAAATTTTCTTATCAGGTACAAGCTCGGGGAAATAGTCTGGGGAAGTGAGATGCAGTAACTGGAAGAAATCAGACTTATAGTTGTTAAAGGATCAAGATCTTCTTTTGATGATTTTTGGGACGCAAGCTTAGATAATCTAGTAATCTGATTATGTTGATATGATTAGATTAGTAAGATTATTCAAGTTAAATGTTTATGTACATATAAAACTTTACTTTTGATCCTTTGGTTATAAAAGTCTGATATTTTGATGGTCATAACTTGTGAATCTTGAGGTTTAAATTGGCCCTGGTTTTTAGGGTGTTACAAAGAGCATGTAAGATTCGACTGAAAAAGTAACTACAATATATAACAATTCTTGGGGAACGGACCTACCAAATATTATCAGTTTCATCAACATTTTATTTTCCAACTTTTTTGAATTGAAGCTAAACATAACTAATTAATGAGAATTTAGATCAGATTTATATGGCACTATCAAATGCAAGTTTCTATAATATAACCAATACAGTACTGGTTACAAAGAAAACTCGGCTAAACATAACCAATTTTTGCATCATATGAAACACTTCCAGACAACAAGAACCAATACAGTACTAGTTACAAAGAAAACTCGGCTTCGACAATAAGACTTCCATTTAACAAAAACCCCTTCGCCGGTTCATTGAGTTCACTCAGTAGCATGAAACATGGATCATCCAGTTCCTTTGGGGTCAATTCCTAATCTCCTTGACCACCTTTGGATGCGGTCACATTATTGAACTTTCTCACTGTTTGTTGTATATGACTGTAACAGGAATTCTGCTCTGTATTAGGATTACCGCAAGTTTCATAAACCTACTTACTAGGTGTTGGAAAATTTTAGTAAAAATATGGGTTTTACTAAACTTTGGACACATTTAAATAAATATATATATATATATATATATATATATATGTGTTATATATAACTAACTCTTAGTAGGTTTATGTTCTCCTATATGAGAGCTTCGAAACGATATATAATGCGTCCAAAACGGAGTATGTGTGAATGAGATATCGATACTCAAAGTTGAGTAATTGGATGAAATTAACAAAAACCAAATGAGTGTGGGAATGTGTCCCACATAGGAAGAGAGAGTAAAAGTGTTGTTGCATGTTTTTACTGTTTTTGTCACACTTTTTAGGCTCCAAGTTAAATACTTTAATAAATAATAAACAAAATTATAACTTCAATCACAATACTTTAACAAAATAATAAACAAAATTATAACTTCAATCACAATACTTTAACAAAATAAGTTAACACTAAAAATAACAATTATTTAATGTTACATAAACACCCTAATGTTGTTGTGTTCGACAATGCGCATAAATGGACTCCGCCATATGTACGCGAAATTCCCTGGCCTCATCTTCAGTGCGGGAAGTGTGTAAATCTACCACATTGTTATTAATCAACATGCTGGCATTACGGCATACCCAGACACCGCAATCCGCATTCATCCCTTTCTGCTGTGGTGCATTCTTGGCTAACCTGTGACGGAAGTTCACTGACCATTCGCGACGGCGCACATCCCCGATCCGGCTAAAGAAGTCCGTCAGCACAGCTTTAAATCTGGCAAGCTGCTCATCCATAGCGTCTTTGAAGAGATTGGCAGCGTCGCTGTCATATATGGTCATCACCATAGTTGGAAGATCAAACACTCCGAGCAGCCAATGTTTAGGATGAATGCATATAGGGATGTACACCTGAAATATTACAATATTAGACAACTTAGTTAGCAACCAAACAACTTAAATAAAATAAGAGTAAAACGATTTACATACAGTATCGAGGAACTGCCAATTCACCCCTTCCATGACATTGCATGAGTTAGCCACGGAGGCGGGACCTTGATGTTCAAGCACCATGAACTAAAAGAATGTAGTGTGCATCACGGTCCACCTCGTGTCTGGTAGACGGGAACGTTGGAGAATGCCGACCCAACAATAGATGTGATATACACAAAAAAAAATAGATGGTTAGACATGTAATATAAATATATTTGATTATATGACTATAGTTAAACTTCAATACTAACCACATCCTCAAATTCAGACTCCAAAGGGTCAACTGCCAGCAATACTTTGAAAAACGAGGGGGTGATGTCCAGGTTGAGAAAAGGGATGAATATCAGGCTTGGGAGGTTACCAGTCTGGCACATGTTCAATATATCATCGGCCGAAAGACGCTCCGGTGAAACCATCTTTCCCTTTCCCGCTTTCTTTCCCCCCTTCTTTCCCGCTTTCTTTCCTGCTTCCTTTGCTTTCTTTTCAGGCTGCGGTGTGGTCTTTTTTTGCCGTGTCCATGGGGTACCAAAATAGTGTGAACGTTTCCTCTCCCGAACCGGCCTAGACGGGGATGCAACCTCCGCCTGTGGATCTACAACATCCATCGGGTCATCTTCCGGCTCCGAGAAGTGCTCCTCGAAAATTTCCGGCTGACGGAAGTCCTGTCCCAACCCCATCGACTGAAAATTAAGTTATTAGATGTTTTAAGTACAATTTCATCATGTTCACAATTAAGTTATTAGATGTTTTAAGTACTTACAGTCTGCGTGGAAGCTGGCGGTGTGACGTACGACGACCCCGACATTTCCGGCCTGTAATAGTCTGCGTCCGATAGGCCAAGGAAGTCAATGAACGACGACCCCCCTGCACCCGACATCCCGACCTGCATGACATTGATCATTATTAGTCCCACAAATTTAGGAACTAACATATAACTATAATGGTTACTCAGTGTGACTTACACTCTCCGGGATTGACGAATAGGATGTGGTGACAAACGGTGGCATTTGGGATGTGTATCCCCCTGCACCCGACATCCCGACCTGCGTGACATTGATCATTATTAGTCCCACAAATTTAGGAACTAACATATAACTATAATGGTTACTCAGTGTGACTTACACTCTTCGGGATTGACGAATAGGATGTGGTGCCAAACGTCGCTTGTGCCCCCTGTCCGAACGGAGCGGGGATCGGAGTCGTACTCGACAGCTAAAACAAATTTAGAACGTAATATTAATATACAAACTAAAAGATCGTGGCCGACAAATTAAGTTAAACACTAACATGAACAGCGCGAAACTGTCTGACGAATGCCTCCAGATGGTTTAAACGTGTGTCTTGGGGCCCGTGGACGTAGTCCCACAGATCCTCATGACTGCCCCAAACTGGCCCGTAGACGTGTGTCGGATATTGATGAGAGTAGGAAGGGGCCGCCTCATATGGATCGGAAGGGGGCGGCTGATATGGATCGGAAGGGGGCCTCGCGTCGTCTTCCTCATCTTCGTCAGATGAGGAACTAGACCCAGATGGGGAAGGAGAGGAACGTCGAACCCTTGCCGCCTCTCTGTCAATAAAGGTCACGTTGTTTCTGTACCAAGGTGTGTCCCTCTCGTAGGCAGTAGGAACAAGGACCTCGAAAGGCGCAAGCGGCGGCTAAATATATGATAAAACACAAAAAATTTAATAAGCGGGACTAACGTATGCAACATTGTAAACATAGTAAAAGAACTTACATGTCTAGAATGACTGAAGAACTCAATCCAAGTCTGCCTATTTAGGGAAAGACCCCGGTCCCAACGGGTCCCCTATGTAATATGTCGGTGCGCTTGTTGAAATATTGGACGGCTGCGGGAAACATCTCCAAGATCCATATCTGGAATTACACAAGAAGAGCAAGTGCGTAAAAAGGAAAGCCAAACAGTTTGTATGTATTATTATTTATGTTATACTACGTATCTAACCTTTAAGGCGTATGTAAATCCACAAAGATTCATCTTGGCAAGTCGATCGGTGCGTCTGGCAATGGCTCGGTGCAAAATAGTGTAGCTATGTGTCCAGATGTGGCTACCCCACGGGTACCTGTTAAACAAATCCAAGTCCTCGACGGCCCTAAAGACCGTCTCGGAAGCAGTCTGGCTCAACTCACGGCCCATGAAGCCCATATCCACGATCGCCACCAAGCATACACGGACAACATCCTGGTCGCTTAGGGCCTAAGGCCCTGTTTCATCGTCTCCACGACTGTCTTCAACTTCAAACGAGATGCTGACACACCCCAAACCCTACGAACGAAGGAAATGTCTGCTAAGGGAGGAAGGGGGGAGCCTCTCCAAAAAGTAGTACTGTAATTAGACAGGACTCACGACGCCCAAACCGCAATTGATGCCCGAAGAAATCAAAATACATCTCCTCCGGATCACCATTAGAGACCTCGACCTCCAACTGTAGAAACATGTGGACTAGCGTGGGGTCGCCACCAGGGTAAGTCAGATCCATCCATGGACCGAAAGGTGTCCCTCTAAAGATGTCCTCAAGGGTAGCTGCGCGATCACCTAATTCCACGAAGCGGTCTCTCAACTCCACCATGTAGCCAACGCGGCACTTTAACGTCCAGTCGATGTGAAAGAAATCCCTCTACATAGTCATTCACGGATGTTATAGTTAGTGTTATATATAGATGTTTTTGCTTGTTTGGTTTATTGTGTTGATAATTATTCGTTTCTTTTAGTTTTAGAAAAGAAACCACTCAATCTATTGGACTTTCAGGTAGCAGGGGAATCACAAGGATTGCTTAAATCCCCACATACCTTAGGGCTATTTACACCCGTTTGACAAAATCCAAATAGATATGTTGCGGTTTATTTTATTTCAATATATAATAGTGTTATATATAGATGTGTTTGCTTGTTTGGTTTATGGTGTTGATAATTATTCGCCTGTTTTAGTTTTAGAAAAGAAACCACTCAATCTATTGGACTTCCAGGTAGCAGGGGAATCACAAGGATTGCTTAAGTCCCCACATACCTTAGGGCTATTTACACCCGTTTGACAAAATCCAAATAGATATGTTGTAGTTTATTTTATTTCAATATATAATAGTGTTATATATAGATGCTTTTGGCAAGAAGCCAAAATGAATTTGAGTGTGGCATGTGAAGCCAATTTAAATGTTTTTATATATTCATACCATTTATTTACAGAAATTTATTTATGACTAGGAAACTCAAAAGAAAGATAAACAATTAAATAATTTAGCAAAGTTAGGGGACCTAAGTTGTCATTCACCAAAGTTTAGGTTGAATTACTTCCAAGGCCTTTGATCATCCAACTTCCAGAATACTTGGAACCACGATCCCATACTTTGAGCAGAGAGGTTGAATTACGTTGTACGGGTTGGAGAGTAGCGGGGGAGGCTAACAATCTGAGTCCATGGAAGACGATTCCGGAGGAATGTGTTGAGTACGTGAAGGAATATATATTGGGTCCATCTTATGAATTTGAGCTCCAAATGGTGTCTAATGAAGCAACAAGGTATGCCAAGAGTGTTGAATTGAAACAAGATGGGATGGACGCATGGATTTTCGATATTGATGAAACTTTGCTTTCAAATCTACCTTATTATGCTCAACATGGTTACGAAGAGTTGTATTATTTAGATTCGAATATACAAATCTTTAATTAATTTGTACATGATCTGGGCCTTTTAGGGAAGGAAAACAAACGCCAAACATGCATGTTTTCAATTTCATATTCATTTTCTATTTCTTTAAACATTATTAACTTTAACATATCTTCACATAACTTATATTTTAGACAGCTTTTCTAAAATAGAGAATCAAATGTTAAAATATCTAAAAAGGGTTACTATATTTATGTTATTAGTCGGTTCAATAAAATAATTATTTCTCTCTCATATTTGGAGATTTTCATGAACATCTTTATTTTAGCAAACAAGATAGCAACGCTGTTGGAGAAGAATAACAAATAAAAACTTTTTTTTTATTTTTATTTTTTATTATGTTTTACTTTTACAATAGGTATTTTTAAATACATGTAATGGTTTTTACCATCAATATACATCACATCATCAGTAATGTATCTATTTTTTAATAAATAAATAGTGATTAATTGCCAAAAAGATATTTGTTTATATATATATGTATCATGCATGTATAGGAAAACATCAAAAACAGTATATCAATGTTTTTATTGCTGAAAAACTTGTGAAATTGCAATTTACGTACTATATATATATATATATATAGCTAGCTTATGTAGATTTTAAAATGGTTACAATTAATGTACTATATATGTCACTGTTCTCATGTTCAACAGTTTATTTAATTAGATATGTCTTAATAGAACAGAAACCTCTATTAAGCCATGCAGTCTCACCCTTTCGTCCCTAATCTCTTGCATACACAACCATTTGAACGTCTTTCCCCCTTTTTAAATTAGGTCCAAGGGTTACACTTAATAACCCTCTTGCAATCCTGCTCTCCTTGACCTTAATTATCATGTATTCACTCTTTTGGTTCTTGTTTTTACTTGTTTCTAATGTCGGGTGTTACACGATCAAAACAAAGAAAATGAGATAAAAAAAAAACGATGATCAAACCAAATTAATTAATACCATCTTTCGTAACTTGTAGAACAAATGAAAAAAAATATATGTAGCAAAATAACAAAATGTGTTGTTTTTCTTATACAAATGATATCTTTCAAAACAATTATAACGAGATGAATTTAATAATACTATTAATAGTTATAAGTAATATATAGGATACAACTCATGTATCAATACATTGTCTTTTCAAGTATTTTCTTTATTTCTAAATTCTTGATTTGACTCACCATTTATTTCTAAAGCCGAACCATAAAACCTAAATTTATATTTGACTAAATATATATATATATATATATATATATATATATATATATAAACAAAGTAAGTAATTAAAATATAAAAGTTATAAAAATCTGATTTCACTTTCGCAATTTGGAAGAGGGGCATATATGGCCTGTTTTAATCATCCTGCTTCCAAATTTTGTTCAATAATAACAAAAGGGAAGCTTTTCAAAATCAAACATAATTTTGTTTTTTAATGAAAAATTATTAATATATATATTGATTATACGCACCGCTAATATAATATAATATAATATAATATAATATACAATGGCCAATTCAAATTTTCCACTCCTACCAACAAATCCAATAATATAAATTTGACCTGACCTTTTGGAAACTTGTTTCTACTCACCTTGAGCTTCATTGCTTCAACTATGGTACTTGGATTCATATATTTGTATTTTTTTACGTGAATGTATATATAGTTTCAATTATATATACAAATTAGACCCACTATTTTGTAAACTGTAAATTTTAGATTTCATAGGTTTTCTTGATGAAATTGTTTATTTTGATGAAACTGTTTCATAGGAATGAAAAAAATATATGAAAATACATAAAAAAAAACATAAATATATGAAACAATTACATCAAGAAATGAATGATATGAAACACTTTCATCAATAAAACATATGAAATCCAAATGCTACACACATTTAGAGGTTTACAAATTATATATATATATATATATATATATATATATGGAGAGAGAGAGGGGAAGGTTCAAACGAGGAGCGCACCAAAACGTGAGAACGTGAGGAGCAATTGACAGTTATGAATCACATGTGATTGGCAGTTGTGGATCACATGTGATTCACAACTGATCTGGAGAAGCAATTGACAGTTATGAATCACATATGATTAACAGTTGTGAATCATTAATGATCCGCGACTTGCCACCTCGCGCCACGCCTCGTGCCACATCTTGCGCGAATTTTCGATTTGTTCCGATTTTTTAGCAGTTGTTGATCACATGTGATCAGAAGCATGGGAGTGCTCCTCACGTTCTCTTAAATTGATGCGCTCCTCGTTTGAACCCGCCTCTATATATATATATATATAGAGAGAGAGAGAGATTAATCAATGGGTTAAATATTTCCTGAATATGATAAATTAGAGGTCAACCTACATGTTGTGTCTTCTTGGTCTTTAATTTCTAGTACCGATATTAAAGACAATATATAGGTGGGATCCGATGTATTTATGACTTATAAGTTATTTGTGTTAATTGATTTATAGTTGTAATAGAAACATATAAAAATATGGGAAATTAATTAAAATACCCTAAGTCCAACTTCGAGTTACCAAAATGCCACAAATCTCTCTCATTTTACAAAAATGCCCCAAAAATCCGCGATGGAGCCCGCGATCGCGGGCCCCAGGCCACGTGTCACCAAACTTTGGTCACTTTGCCCGCGTTGGTCCCTCAAGAATGCCCGCGGTCCAGATTTCCCCCCTCAAGAATGCCCGTGTTGGCAGTTTTGGTCCCTGCCCCCGTTTGACTCCCTTTGACCCCGCGATCGCGGTCTGACGTGGCACGAACTTTGGCCAAAAGTGCCCCGCGGAGCCCCTCAACTTTGGCCGCGGTGCACATTTGGCCCCTGCCCGCGATCGCAGCCCGCGTTGGCCCGCGATGGACCAAATTTTACAGTTTTGGTCCCTGGAAATTTACATTTTTGGTCCCTGAAAATTTACACTTTCAGCCCCTGTACTTAAACGAATTTTGCATGCTTTTACTGTTTTTTTCCACAATTATTGTATTTTGAAGACCGATTTGTAGTTGAAATTCATTTGCATGTTTGAATCAATGTTAAATCAGTGTTTTTGAAATACCAGTTTGTGGATGAAATGAGAGATTGGTTGTCATCAATGTTGGTTGTTTCATTGATAAATAGATGTAAAATGCAAGCCATAATCCACACACCGATTTCATACTTCTTTCTTGATTTCTTTCTGCAATATTTTGTGTTTGAGATACTACTGAAAAAATGAGTTCATCTGTTGCAAAAGCTAAGCTATATTTCTGTTTTGATGGTGAATGGGAGCAAGATAACAATGAGTGGAATTTTGCTTATAAATCTAAGCATGGTGTAAAATTTCAAGTAAACTATACTTATCAGAAATTTCTTGCATACGCCATGCAAAAATGTGGAATCAACTCTTCTGCTGTTTGCAAGTTAGTGTTTAAAAATGGCGATGGGTCATTTGTGGATTTATCCAACGATGGGGATATCTCTACTTTTCTGCACTTTGCAGTCGATTCAGAAAGGCCCCCATTACTTTTTGTGTATCCCGGCGTATCCGACGGTGAATCCGACGGTGACGACGACGAAGACCTCCAAATAGAGCAGCCTGATTCTCAACAACAACAACCACCACAACCACACGAAGGGCGTACTGCTGGAGTTGCTGATGACGAAACCCACGTTTTCAGAACGGGTAATTCTGAAATAGACAGATCAGACACCGATAATAATGATCACGAAGAATATACCCCTATTAGAAAATCATGTAGTCAGATAAATGACTTTTTTGATATGCCCCCTATTCTTCGAGACTCCCATACCCAGACACAAACCTACGAACCTACACCTTATATTCGCAGTGAAAGGTTAAAAGCAGGTCAGATATTCGATTCGAAGGATCTCTTGGCAAGTCAGATCGGACTCAAGTTCTTGGAAGAGGGTTTCCAAAGTCACGCGCGGAAATCTGACAAAAGCAGATACGTAGTTGAATGTGCTAGAGAAAAGTGTGAGTGAAGGTTGTACGCGATTCACACGGGTCCCAAAGGAGGGGCGATAATGATTAAAAAGTTGCACGACGTACACACTTGTACGAGGACGCAACTTAATCCCCACCACAAACAAGCCGGCAAAAAGACTTTGGGTGCGATGCTGAAAAATAAATTTCTTGATGTTAGCAGGTCATTGTGTCCAAAGGACATCGTCCACGATGTTCACCGGCAGTTCGACGTCACGATTGATTACCACCAAACTTGGCGTGCGCGATGCCATGCACTGTTTATGGTGAGAGGCACGTTCGAGGAGTCGTATGAACGACTCCCGACATATTTATATAATTTGCAGTTGCAGAACCCTGGTACTGTCACGCAGCTACGGACCGATTCACGTCGACGGTTTGAGATGTGCTTCGTGGCCCTTGGACCCGCGGTACGTATTTTAACACGTCATATGTTTACACATTATAAACTATAACATTTACAAAGGAAAACCACCTATGTTTTTGCAGATCCGCACATTTGTGGCAAATCTACGTCGTGTCCGGATAATAGACGCAGCCATTTAAAGGGCCCTTACTTGGGTATGATGTTCCTGGCGGTTTCCATGGACGGGGATAACTCCATCGTTCCAGTAGCTTTCGGCGTAGGCAAGTCTGAAACCGGGGACGAGTGGACTTGGTTTATGTCCATGTTGAGACAAGCTATCGGAGACCCGCAAGGGTTGGTGTTTATGTCTGACAGGGCTCCTTCCATAAGCGCCGCAATCTCTGCCATGTACCCAAACGCCCCTCACGCCATATGTTGTCGACATTTGGAGATGAACGCCAAATCCAAGGACAAACGTATTACCACCTACAAGGATGTCTATTGGGCGGCATGCAGAGCATATACAGATCGGGAGTTTAACAAGTACATGAATATGCTACGATATAGTGCCAACGAAGCAGCCAAAGTCTTTAGCGAAGCTGGACCAGAGAGGTGGTCCGCGGCCCATTTTCCTGGACAACGGTATGACATTCTGACCTCGAATAGTGCAGAGTCTGTGAATGCACTCTCCCGTTTTGCGCGTAGATGTCCGATTGTTAATCTTATGGACTACTTTCGGGCCTTTCAACAAGAGTGGTACCAAATTCGACGCCTAAAAGGAGCTGAGATACAAAATGCACTCACACCAACGGCGGAGAATATCGTTCAGTACAGGGCGCGTCGTGCGGCGACATGGCTGGTAAGAGCAATCGGGTATGGGAAGTACGAGGTGCATGATGACTATATTCACACGATTGTGAATATGGAAGACCACCTTTGTTCGTGTCGCGAATGGGATAAATCTGGGTTACCGTGCGGCCATGCCATCGCTGCAGCAACATATATGGGTCGTACAGATTGCAGCGACTTGGCTGTACCTTTCTTCACGTCCGAATATTACCGGAAAACATACGTGGAGGTAATAAACCCAGCTGGACCCCCTGCAGCATGGGTGTATCCACCCGATCCGCTTCCACCATGCTATCCACCTTTAATGGATAAGAACAGGGCCGGGAGACCGAGAAAGAACGACCGACGTCCATCACGTGGTGAAAGTTCGATACAACGAAGATGTACTCGGTGCCAATGCGTAGGACACACTCGTGGAGAGTGTCCAAATCCCGCCCCTTCAACCGTGCCAAGGAGACATTCAGTTAGTCACACCCCGGGCCCGTCACAGCTTGAACCATATGGAACAAACACATATGATACTGTTGATCTAAACGCTGATTTGTAAATGATATATATATATATATATATATATATATATATATATATTCATATTATATATATACACACATACATATGCTTCTAAATGAACATTGATAACACAGCTAGTTTGAGTAATTGGATGAAATTAACAAAAACCAAATGAAGTAAACACTAAGTCAATCACAATACTTTAACTGTAACGTCCCAAAAATTACAAGGAATTTAAATTTTCAAAAATAATGCATTTCACTATAATCAAACCACAAGTTAACAGTCTTCGCCTTGCGCCCGTGTGTACCGTCATGCCCGACTGCTGCTCGCACCTGAAATCATGAGATATTGGGAAGGGGTAAGCACGAAGCTTAGTGAATTCAAACCATAAATAGCAACACGAACCGGCCAACACCAGCTCACCTTTTTCCACCTAAATAAGTGTTAACATATGTCAAAGTGACGCCCCAACCCAAAACCACGACTACTAAAATATAGAATACATTTTCCAGCTTTCACTCTAAACACACAGGTCTGCTCGGGACCTGTTTAACCCCCCTTATAAACTGATAAATCCAGAAATATTTTTCCATAATCACAAAGTCCCATGTCTTAGGGTTCCAGGGACATATCGCACGCGTTCTAACGATTTTTTTACAATTTAATATGAATTTTCTCCGAACGACTATCAAAGCTGGAAGTTTCGGAACAGATTGTAAAAACAGCCAATTTAGACCTAGCTATAGGCTTAATCAGATTTCCAGTAAAACACGAAAAACCTTCCCAACTCGATTTGTGAACTATGGGCACCGATTTCACCTCAAACCGAGTTACGAGGAAAAAGTTATGATCTTAACAAAACAGGGGAAGACTAAGAAAACCTCACATGAAATCATAAGATGGTTTTTGGGGTTAGCACTAGCGGTTTAGGGTTTAGGCCACGGCGGTATTAGGGTTTAGGCCACGAGCACCGCCCACTGCCACCTCCGCACCCACACGCACGCACCCATCTCGGCCACTCCACACCATCGTCCCTCTCTCGGCTGCAACAATGGTCCTTGCAGTTGGAGTTTCACAGCTTAACCAAAACGGCCCCTCTACGTACACTTAAAGTAACTAACTTTCCCGTTAATCCCGTTAGCAATTAAAAAAAAGGATTAACTTAAAGAAAATAAAACATACCGGAATATGGGCTTTACATTAACAAAATAAGTTAATACTAAAAATAACAATTATTTAATGTTACATAAACAACCTAAGTTTGATTTATTTGACAATGCGCATAAATGGACTCCGCCATATGTATGTGAAATGCCTTGGCCTCGGCCTCGGCCTCGGTCTGGTCAGGGTGTACAAATACCACATCGTTATTTATCAAGATGCTGGCATTACGACATACCCAGACACCGCAATCCGCATTCATCCCGCCCTGCTGGGGTGTATTCTTGGCGAACTTATGGCGAAAGTGCTCTAACCTATCGCGACGCCTCGTGTCCTTGACCCGACAAAAGAAGTCAAATAGCACATCTTTAAACCTTCTCATCTGGTCTTCCAATTGGTCTCTGAAGAGACTGGCACTATCGCTGTCATATATGGTCATGGTCATAGCGTCAAGCTCAAACACTCCGAGCAGCCAATGTTTGGGATGAATGCATATTGGGATGTACACCTGAAATATTACAATATTAGACAACTTAGTTAGCAACAAAACAACTTAAATAAAATAAGAGTAAAACGATTTACATACCACATCGAGGAAAGCCCAAGAAACCCCTTCCACGCCGTTGCATGAGTTGGCCACGGAGGCGGGACCTTGATGGGGGAGCAACAGGTAGGGAAAGAAAATACTATACATTATGGTCCACCTCGTGTCTGTTCCACGATGTCTTTGCAGCAGCGAGACCCAACAATCGATGTGCTATACATAAAAAATAGATGGTTAGACATGTATTATAAATATATTTGATTATATGACTATAGTTAAACTTCATACTAACCACATCCTGTAACTCAGACTCCAAAGGGTCATCCGCCAGCAATACTTGGAAAAAGCGGGGGGTGATTTCCATGCTCAAGTAAGGGACGAATATCATGGGGGAGAGGTGACCAGTCCGACACATCCTCAATATTTCTGATGTCGGTTGAGGCTCCGGTGAAGGGACCTTTCCCTTTTTCTTTCCTCCCTTCTTTCCCCCCGCTTTCTTTGCTTGTTTTTTAGCGGTCGGTGGTGTCGTAGATCCTTGTTGGCCAAACGGGTGACGAAACCATTGTGAAATTTTATGCGACCGCTTTTGAGGGAGCGGGGTCACCTGTGGTGGTGGATCTACAACCTCCATCGGGTCATCTTCCGGCTACGAGAAGTGCTCCGAGAAGTGATCCTGGATAATAGGAGACCCCGTCTGAAAATTAAGTTATTAGATGTTTTAAGTACAATTTAGGAAATGTTCACAATTAAACCAAAACTACCAAAATAACTTACAGTATGCATTTCCGGCCTGTAATAGTCTCCGGTCGAACCACCAAAGATGTCCGTGAATGCTGTGGTGGCGAACGTCGTTTGGGACATCCCGGCCTGCGTGACATTGATCATTATAAGAGTTACAAACTTAGGAACAAACATATAACTATAATGGTTTCTCAGTGTCACTTACACTCTCCGGGATAGTTGAATAGAATGTGGTGGCGAACGTCGTTTGGGACATCCCGGCCCCCGACATCCCGACCTGCGTGACATTGATCATTATAAGAGTTACAAACTTAGGAACAAACATATAACTATAATGGTTACTCAGTGTCACTTACATTTTCAGGGAATGACGGATAGGATGTGGTGGCAAACGTCGCCTGTGCCCCCTGTCCGAACGGAGCGGGGATCGGTGTCGTACTCGACAGCTAAAACAAATTTAGAACGTAATATTAATATACAAACTAAATAAACGTGGCCAACAAATTAAGTTAAACACTAACATGGACAACACTAAACTGTCTGTAGACTCCCTCCAGAAACTCTACACGTTCCTCTAGCGGCCCGTGGACGTAGTCCCACAGGACTTCATGAGAGTCACGCTGTGGCTCGTAGGAAGGGGCCGCCTGATATGGATCGTAAGGGGGCCGCTGGTAGGAGGAGGAAGGGGGCGGCTGATATCCACCGGAAGGTGGCCTGTCGTCGTCTTCCTCATCTTCGTCAGATGTGGAAGGAGAGGGACGTCGAGCCCTTTCCGCCTCTGCGTCAATAAAGGCCACGCTGTCTCTGTACCAATCCGTGTCCATCTCATCGGTAGTAGGCACAAGGCGATCGAAAGGCAAGAGTGGCCTCTATATATATGATAAAACATAAAAAAAATTAATAAGCGGGACTAACGTATGCAAATTGTAAACATAGTAAAAGAACTTACATTTCTAGATTCATTGAAGAACTGAACCCAAAGCGACCTACTTAGGGTAACACGCTTGTCCCAACGGGTTCCCCTAAGTACTCGGTCGTCATGCTTGACGAAATATTGGATTGATGCGGGAAACATCTCCAAGATCCATATCTGGAATTAGACAAGAAGAGCAAGTACGTAAAAAGAAAAGCCAAACAGTTTGTATGTATTATTAACAATTGTTATACTACGTATCTAACCTTGAAGGCGTATGTAAAACCACAAAGATTCATCTTTGCATGTCGATCGGCGCGTCTGGCTATGGCTCGGTGCAGAATAGAGTAGCAATGTGTCCAGATATGGCTACCCCACGGGTAGCTGTTAAACAGCTCAAGGTCCTCGACGACCCTAAGGACCGTCGATGAAGCATACTGGCTATACTCACGGCCCATGAAGCCCATATCCACGATCACCACCAAGCATACACGGACAGCATCGTCGTCGGTTAGGGCACTAAGGCCCTCTTTCATCATGTCCCGGGCTGCCTTCAGCTTCAAACGAGATGCTGAAATGCCCCAAACCCTAGGAACGAAGGAGCAGTCTGCTAAGGGAGGAAGGGGGGAGCCTCTCCAAAACGTAGTCCTGTAATTAGACAGAACTCACGACGCCCAAAATGCAATTGAGAGCCGAAGAAATCAAAATGCATCTCCTCCGGCTCAGCGTTGGCGTCCTCGACCTCCAACTGTAGAAACATGTGTACTAGCGTAGGGTCGCCAGCAGAGTAAGACACATCCATCTATGGCCCGAACGGTGTCCGTCTAAAGATGGCCTCAAGGGTATCCGCGCGATCACCTAATCCCCTAAAGGGCCCTCCTAACTCCTCGATGTAGGCAACTTTGCACTTTAACGTCAAGTCGATGTTAAAGAAATCCCTCTACATAGTCATTCACAGATGTTATAGTTAGTATTATATATAGATGATTTTGCTTGTTTGGTTTATTGTGTTGATAATTATTCGTTTGTTTTAGTTTTTTGAAAAGAAACCACTCAATCTATTGGACTTCCAGGTAGCAGGGGAATCACAAGGATTGCTTAAATCCCGACATACCTTAGGGCTATTTACACCCGTTTGACAAAATCCAAATAGATATGTTGCGGTTTATTTTATTTCAACACATAATAGTGTTATAAATAGATAAAGTGCGGTTTATTTTATTTGAACGTATCATAGTGTTATAAATAGATAAAGTGCGGTTTATTTTATTTGAACGTAACAGAGGCGGTAATAAATAGATAAAGTGCGGTTTATTTTATTTGAACGTATCATAGTGTTATAAATAGATAAAGTGCGGTTTATTTTATTTCAACGTATCATATTGTTATATATAGGTGTTGCGGTTTATTTTATTTCAACGTATCATATTGTTATATATAGATGTTGCGGTTTATTTTATTTCAACGTATCATATTGTTATATATAGGTGTTGCGGTTTATTTTATTTCAACGTATCATATTGTTATATATACATGTTGCGGTTTATTTTATTTCAACGTATCATATTGTTATATATACACACTTTTAAGAATTATTTTTATAAAAACACACTCTGAACAAATATTTTTATAAAAAAACACATTCTTAACATTTTTTTATAAAAACACACTCTTTAGAATTATTTTTATAAAAACAATCTCTTAACAATTTTTTTATAAAAAACATTCTTAACAATGTTTTTTTATAAAAATACAACGTATCAATTTTTTTATAAAAACACAATTTTAAGAATTATTTTATAAAAACACACTCTTAACAATTTTTTTTTAAAAAACACATTTTAACAATTTTTTATAAAAACGCATTCTTAACAATTTTTTATAAAAAAACACATTTTAACATTTTTTTTTATAAAAACACACTCTTAACAATTTTTTATAAAAAAACTGTTTTTATAAAAAATTGTTAAGGGTGTGTTTTTATAAAAAAAATTGTTAAGAGTGTGTTTTTATAAAAAAAAAACACATTTTTAACATTTTTTTATAAAAACACACTCTTAACAATTTTTTTATAAAAAACACGTTTTTAATTTTTTTTTATAAAAACACATTGTTAACAAATTTTTTTATAAAAACACACTCTTAACAATTTTTTTATAAAAAAACACTATTATAAAAACACACTCTAACAACATATAAATATCACATTCAAACATAAAACCACACTCTTAACTTATAAAAACACACTCTTATAAAAAAACACTCTTATAAAAACACACTCTTAACAAATTTTTTATGAAAAAACACACTATAACAACATTACACATTATAACATACAAATATCACATTCAAACATAAAACCATACATATCATGTTGAACATACAACATATTCAAACATAAGTTATAAACACTCTAACAACCTACAAATCATATATCTTAACTTAAAATAACATACAAAAAATAACAAAAAACATAAAGGAAACATACCATAGAGGTAATACGAGACATTTTCACAAAACGCGAACGTGTTCCACACGACACAATTGAGAGAGTGGGAGAAAATTAAGAGAGAGTGGGAGTAAAAAATTGATAGTGTGTTAAAAAAATGAGATGGAGCCGAATTGGTCCCCCCCCCCCCCCTCCCCATTTATAGTGCGGCCGAAGAAAACGATTAGGGTTTTGGTCCTCAAAGTCATTTTAGGGTTAACCTTGTGCCGACACGTGGCACTTTAGCCCGCGATCGCGGGGGTCAAAGAAAGTCAAACGCGGGCAGGGACCAAAACTGTCAACACAGGCATTCTTGAGGGACCAACGCGGGCAAAGTGGCCAAAATTTGGTGACACGTGGCCTGGAGCCCGCGATCGCGGGCTCCATCGCGGATTTTTGGGGTTTTTTTGTAAGATGAGAGAGATTTGTGGCATTTTGGTAAGTGATGGTCAAACTTAGGGTATTTTAATTAATTTCCCTAAAAATATTTATATATGATTTTTCTAATATGTTAATTCATTACATGTATTTAAAGAATCAATTATAAATGATTATATAATCTTTCTGAACCAGTCCTCACTGAATGGTTCAAAAAATATAGTCTTTCTGAACCAGTCCTCACTGAGGAAACTAGGATTAATAAGTATTAATTGAACACCAACTGAATTATAATAAAGATATAGATAAAATCAAGTAAATATTTATAGTAATTTGTTGTATTTTGAAGATGTGGAAACTTTGTTGGAGGTCATTAACGTTTGTTTTGCAACATGTACGTCTTAAGAGCCCATTCTATTTTTTATTGTTCTATATATGTTGTAAAAGTCAAACAATGATTTTATATTTTTCTTTTAATGCATTAATGATTTTATTTCATTTATTATACATATTTTATACTTAAAATTGTGTAGTTTTATTTTATTTTTTTTTCTTTTATCAAATACTATTATAGGTGTCATTTTTTGTGAGAATTATTTCTAAACCATTGATCATTTTTAATCAAATACTGAATTGCGGCTTAAAAAGAAATTGATTCGTCCACTTCTTATCCAACGATTGATAACCATTTTTCACCAAATTTGACACGCCGGAACTTAACCCTAGTTGTATAATACTCGGCCGACATATTCCAAACAATCAATAATACCAAGTTGTAGGGGAAGCAAAGAGAAACCAAAACAAGTATTGGAGTAAATGCAAATATTAATAATATTATATATTATATATATATCAATCAATCAATCAATTTTTTAACATAATAAATACTTCATCCCTGCCTCATTCACTTGTATAAATCTTCTCCAATCACGCCTTACTTTTAATTCACCACTTATCAACAATTCCAATTCCAATTCCAATTCCATTTGAAATTCAGATTCAAACTATAAAGTTGTTGTTGTTGTTAATTAATTAGAATGGATATGGATGAATGTTCAGCCCTACAGATGATACGCCAACACCTTCTCCTTGACGATTCATCATACACATACTCTCCTCATGATCATCTCCACTGCAATATTTCATCCTCTGTTGCTGTTGCTGTTGCTGTTGCTGTTGATGAAGCAGCAGACATCACCACCACCAACTCTGTTTCCACTCATAATCAACCGAAACCAATTGAAGATGAGAAAAGACATTACAGAGGAGTGAGGCGACGGCCATGGGGGAAGTTTGCGGCGGAGATCCGTGACCCCAACAAGAAAGGAAGCAGGAGGGTATGGCTTGGTACCTTCGACACCGCCCTAGATGCTGCCAAGGCCTATGATCGTCAAGCATATAAGCTTCGTGGTAGCAAGGCTATCTTGAATTTCCCGCTTCAAATTCAACCCAGTACCGTCAACGGAGCAGCACCCACAGATACGGCGGAGACTACTGAAAGCCGCAAAAAACCCAAGCTTGAAGCGGAGGAGGAGGAGGAGGAGTCAGCAAGTCCGTCAAGCTGGAGGGGCGTTTGGGATTGTACGTGTTGAGGGTAACGACGAGCTGGGGATATTCGAGGTGTCGTCACCTAATTAACCACACTTTAACGCCGTTGTACTAAATGTGGATACACCGACCGAAGCAGCATCAAATCAAGTCTTGTTACTTGTTAGGCCTTCCGTACTCGAGCGGGTAAGGGCTCGGGTTGGGCTGAGGTGACACCAGCGGGTTGGCGGGTAAGGGGTACACAACCAGCGGGTTCAGCGGGTGTTTGGTGCGGGCTCGGGCAATCGGGTTCTAGAACCCGTGGAAGCAAAGCGAAGCCGTATGAAAGGTTGCAAAATTTAATGATTTTTTTTTTTTTAATTCCAACGGTAACATATTCAACGGCTCTTTTGGAATTTTTTTTTTCCAATTTAAACACTATAAATCAACCTCAAATCTCATCCATTTTTCACACCAAAATTTAAACACTCACCTCAATCCTTAAATATTTTCTTTCATTTCTTTCAATCCGATATAAACTTTATGGATTCGCCACCCGGTTCATCGTCCGCTTCTTTATCATCCATTGACACCGACGAGGAATTCGGTCAACTATTTGATCGTTATGCCGATTTGTTCGAATTTGGTCGAACATATTTGTTCGGATTTGGTCGAACATATTTGGCGTATCCGACTTCCCAACAACGACGACGAGTAGATTTTTAATATTTTGTAATTTTTAATTTTATTTTGAAATTTTATTTTTATTTTGTAATTTTATTTTTATTTTTATGAATGTTATGATTTTTATTAAAAAATTAGATGAGGTGGCATGTGGGTTCAAGAGGTTCAAAAGGTTGGGGTACGGGATTTGTGGGTTCAAAAAGGTTCAAGAGGGTTCAAAGTGGAAAGCTGATGTGGCGCTGAGGGTTCAACAAGTTGTGAACCTGGGGTACGGATGGCCTTAGAACCGATGGAAACATTTTCCTACTATTCTTTCATTTCTTATTTTCATTTAATTATTAGAGTTAGCATTGTTAGAATTGTTGAGGGATTCGATTGATAGTTAGATGAGGGACTTGAGATTGCTGAATCGGCCGATTTTCATATATTGGGAGAGAAATACAAAAGAAAGATTAACCTAATAATAAACCCTAAGAGACCTATTTATACAAGATAAGTTACACGTAATTACACAATGGACCCTGAACTATACATATTAACAACAATACTCTAACACCCCCCCCCCCCCCTCAAACTCAAATAGGGGAAGAATGAGCCAAGTTGAGTTTGGAAACAAGGGCCCGCAAACGTCCTGGAAGATGAGCTTTGGTGAAGATGCCTGTTGTCTGATCAATGGTTGAGATTGGGAGAAGTCGAACGGTCTTGCGAAGAACATGTTAGCGGGTGAAATGACAGTCAATCTCGATGTGCTTTGTGCGCTCATGAAAGACATCATTGTGAGCAATCTGAATAGCACTGTTGTTATCACACCACAAAGGTGTTGGGGAAATCTGATGAGCACCCATATCAGATAGTAACCAGTGTAGCCATACGAGTTCTTGTGTAGTGTCAGCCAAGGCTCGATATTCAGCTTCAGTACTAGATCGAGCTGCCAGAGATTGTTTCTTGCTGCGCCAGGAAATAAGAGAGTCTCCAAGGAAGAAACAATATCCGGTGGTAGAGCGACGATCAGTTATGTCCCCATCCCAGTCAGCATCAGAAAAGGCACGAAGAGTTAAGGACGATATGGACGAGAAGTGAAGTCCATGAAACATCGTCCCTTTAAGGTATCGAAGGATACGAAGAACGGCGACGTAGTGATCGGAGCATGGAGCAACCATGAACTGGCTGACTATAAGAACTGCATATGCAAGATCCGGTCGAGTAACAGTCAGATAGACCAGAGAACCAACTAGTTGACGGTACCGTGTAGGGTCCCGCAGCGGGGTTCCGGCATTGGGAGCAAGGTGCAGATTTTGCTCAATGGGTGTAGATGCAACTTTGTTGTCCGTGATCCCAGCTTTGGACAACAGATCTGAAATATACTTGGCTTGACAGAGATAGATGCCGGAAGAGTCTGACAGAACTTCAAGGCCAAGGAAGTAGTGTAGCTTACCAAGATCTTTCATCTCAAAGCATGAGCTGAGAGACTTTTTGAGATGGATGATGCCTGTAGAGTCACTTCCGGTAATGATCATATCATCAACATACAATAGAAGTAAGATAGTACATGCAGCAGTAGTCCGAGTAAACAAGCCAGAATCATAATTACTCGGAGAAAACCCCAATGAGATGACAGTATTGCTAAATTTTTCAAACCAAGCACGAGGAGCTTGTTTGAGGCCATAGATGGCTTTTCGAAGTCGACATACATGACCCTGACGGGATGTCACACCTGGAGGGAGTCTCATGTAGACTTCCTCTTCGAGATCACCATTTAGAAAGGCATTCTTGACATCCATCTAATAGAGTGGCCATCTCTTGGTGGCAGTGATGGCTAGAAGGCTACAAACCGAGGTGACCCGAGCCACAGGAGCAAATGTTTACTCGTAGTCAATGCCATATTCTTGATTAAAGTCTTTTGCCACAAGACGTGCTTTGTAACGATCAATAGATCCATCAGATTTCGTTTTGATTTTGAAGACCCATTTGCAACCAATGGGTGACTTGCCCGGTGGGAGAGGTACAAACTCCCATGTATTGGTTTTGTCAAGAGCCTGAAGTTCCTCAGTCATAGCTTGCTGCCAAACAGGGTTAGATGCGGCTTCCTTGTAGGAAGTGGGTTCATGATTGGACAGCAAAGTGGCATAACAATGATAATCACGAAGGTGAGAAGGAACTTGTCTTACCCGATCGGAGCGTCGTACTTCATCTTGTGGTTGAGAGGTGTTAGGATCCATAGACTCAGCAGATGGCCCAGAAGTAGTCCTTGGAGGTGGTGCAGATGATTGATCATGATCAGATGGCACAAATGGGACAGGTGAAGGCTCAGATGAGACAGGTGAATGCTCAGGTTGAGATGAAACGGAAGAGGGTGGAACAGATGGTGAGGAAAGTATGGGATCTAATTGGAGTGAGTCCAATGAGATAGACGTGTCTGTGAAGAAAGAAGTAGAAGGAGTGGTGGTGTCCTGAAATTTTGACACCGTAGAGAAGGGAAGATGTTCCCAGAAGGTGACATGACGAGATATACGAAGTCTCTTAGAGACTGGATCCCAACAACGATAACTTTTATGTTCAATTCCATAGCCAAGGAAGCAGCATAATCGAGAACGAGGTTTGAGTTTGGTGTGTTCATGAGATTGCAGCTGAACAAAGCAAGCACAACCCCACACTTTGAGAAGTTCATATGCAGGAGAGACTCCATAGAGTACTTCATACGGAGACTTTTGATTGAGAACAGGAGTCGGTGTCGGTTAATGGTATAGACAGCCGTGAAGGCTGCTTCACCCCAAAAGCGTTCTGGACACTTGGCTGATATTAACATAGTACGAACAGTGTCAAGGATGTGACGGTGTTTGCGTTCGGCACGACCATTTTAGGGAGAGGTGCCGGGACAGAAGTACTGAGAAAGGGTACCCTGAGATTGAAGAAAAGATAGGAGAGACGATTCTTTGTATTCCATAGCATTATCTGCTCGAAGAACCTTTATAGGCTTGGAAAACTGGGTTAGAATCATACGAGCAAAGGTGATATAAATTTTAGGTAACTCTGAACGGTTTTTCATGAGATAAATCCATGTAAAGCGTGTGTGATCATCGATAAAAATAACAAAATATCGAGCACCTCCCAGAGATGGGTGTGGTGCTGGTCTCCATACATCAGAATGAATAAGATCAAAAGGAGAAGCAGACTTAAAATCATTAATTTGAAAAGGTAAAGCATGATGTTTGCCAAGTTGACAAGATAAACAGGAAACATTTTCAGAGGAAGTGTTTCCTAACAACCCTGAACTAGCTAACACTTTTATTCTAGCTAATGATAAATGACCTAGGCGCGCATGCCATAGTTCAAATGAAGGAGTACTAGAGACTGAAGCCGCAAAATTTGATGAAGGTAATGGAAGACGAAGGTAGACCACTTCAACAATTCGACCAACTTTACGGCCTACTCCAAGGATCTTCTTGGTCTTTGGATCCTGCACAACACAACCAGAAGGGTGAAACAAAACGATTAGACCGACTTCCATAAGTTGAGTAATTGAAATCAGGCTCAGAGATAAGTTAGGAATATGCAGCACATCAGATAATTGAATGTTGGGGGTAGATACAGTCCCACTGAAAGATACAGGTAAATGAGTATCATCAGCGGTACGGACTGATGAGAACATGCTGGAAGTTTGTTTAGAGACAAAACCGTCAGCCTTAGGTGTCACGTGGTTGCAACATCTAGAGTCAAATAGCCAAGGGTTACCTGATGCAGAGGTATTGCATTGAGAATTCATACCCATAGAACCTGTCATGAGTTGCTCCATGAGCTCTTGATTTCGGCGCATGAGTTCCATAAGGTCAGGCGTGGAGTTGTTGCTATGCTGAGCCTGAACCGCTAGCGATGGAGAATCTTGAGTGATTGAGCCAGCAGCTGATTGAACTCGGGACTGCTGCCTTTGGTTACTGGAGTTCCTTGGATGTTTTGGGCAATCAGACCCATTGTGACGTGGGTGTACGATCCCACACCAGCGACATTTCCGAATTGGACAGTTGAGGAGAAGGTGAGAAGTAGAATGACAGAATGTGCATTCACTGTTGTTCCCCTTTCCCGCAGATTTAGACTGGTCATTGTTGCCCCATTTACCTTTTGGTTTTCCTGAGCTGGAAGTGTAGAGCACAGTATCTGATGGTAGTGGAAAACGTTGTTGAAGACGAGTTTCTTCACTTGGCAGTTCAGTGATAGCTTCTTCAAGAGTAGGTAATGGATGCCGATGTAGAAGCGAGGCTCGAACGTTTTCAAAGCGATCAGTGAGACCCATGAGAATATTAACCAAATGCAATTAGCTAAAGTAAGCAGTAAACTTCCGAGCAGTTTCATCAAAGATTTGAGGTGCACCCAGGTTCAGATGATCTCAAAGAGCTTGCATCTCAGAGATGTAGGAGTTGATAGACTGATCAGGCAGTTGCATTTTGTTCTGGAAGGTAGTCCACAACTGATATTGATGAGATAAGTCTATAGAAGTGTACCTGTTTGCAAGAAAATCCCATAGTCCTTTTGCTGTGGTATAGCCGAGGAATTGCTGATTGATCTCAGTAGTGGTAGAAGCGTTTATGAATCCGAGGATGCGAGCATTTGCGATATCTCAATCATTCATACGTTTTGCAAAGTCGACTGCACTTTCCTTTTCCTCTTGAACAGGGATGGTAGACGTACGGTATAAAGTCCATGAGACTTGAAGAATATGGACATATTGCATGTATTAACAATCATTTCTGATGTTAAAGAAATTAACCGTTAAAATGAACATAACCTGAATTATTTATTAATTTGTGTTCCAAAAATCTCATTATTTATTCACCATGTTGATGAGAGAGAGAGAGAGAGAGAGATTTTGGATTAACCCAAAATTTTTATACAAGCAACTGTTATTATAAACCAAGTGTAAAAGATTTTATAATTTAACTGATAAATTGCATCTAAAAGCACAACATATGATCCATTTAAGAACATACTTTCCAATATTATATTATGGTATTAAAATAATATTATATTTTGGACATTCACCCATTTTGAATTGTTCTCTTTTTTCTTCCTTTTACCAACGATGATTATATTTAATTCCAGATATAATACAATTATATTTTAGAATTTAGATGTATAGATTGAAATGGGCCCAAATTCACCTGACAAAAGCCCAAAATTGTGTTAAGCCTGCTGGGCTAAACGAATTTCTTTAATGGAATTTTGTTTTCAACATTAATTAATGATTATTTTAGTTTGAAATTGTAGGCAGTTTATAGGTGCTCGCGATTGATGGTCAAAATGCATACGCAAATTTCTATCTTTTTTTCTTCTCAAATTAATTTGTTTTATCTATCTATTATTTTCAGTGTCATTTTTATCATTAATCTTTTTGTAGACTCATATTTATCCATTGTTGATTAATTATTATAATATATGTTTGTTTTATTTGAATTTTATATTCATTCGAATTATATATGTTTAATTAATCTAATACAAAATACTCCCATTGAAAACAAAAGGGTCAAAAATACAATAAATCAAAAGTTTGGGGGGCTAAGTGTAATTGAATAATCAATCAATCAATTAATTTAATTCATTCATTCCCATGGAAACGGAATATGCCAATTCATTGTCCTCACCATGTCTTTACTGTTTGTTATTAAACAAAGAATCCTTTCCCTTGCTTCGCAAGCAATAGCAATAGCAATTCACCCCCATAAATTCATTTTTTGAACCCCCAATTCCAATTCCAATTCCAATTTCTAACATCTCAATCTTGTCTGTTATTTTTTTTATCAGCATGAGAAATTTGGTGGTGTTATTGTGCCTTCTTTCTGTAGCTTTCTGCCACCAGCAGCAACACTTGAACACCGATCCTCACCTACTTCCAAGGCCTTTGATTATCCAGCTTCCAGAATACTTGGAACCACGATCCGATACTTTGAGCAAAGAGGTTGAATTACGTTGTACGGGTTGGAGAGTAGCTGGGGAGGCTAACAATCTGAGTCCATGGAAGACGATTCCGGAGGAATGTGTTGAGTACGTGAAGGAATATATATTGGGTCCATCTTATGAATTTGAGCTCCAAATGGTGTCTAATGAAGCAACAAGGTATGCCAAGAGTGTTGAATTGAAACAAGATGGGATGGACGCATGGATTTTTGATATTGATGAAACTTTGCTTTCAAATCTACCTTATTATGCTCAACATGGTTACGGGTATATATCATTTCTCTACTCTCTCTCCGATTCTAGGTTTTGATATTGAATTTCATTTGATTTTGATTTTGATTTTGATTTTGAATTTCATTTAATGGATGATGAATTGGGATTTTGCTTAAGAATATATTGATGATGTATGTATGATGATGTATGTTATGTTATGTTATGTTTAAAAAAAATCAAATATAAAAGAAATAATTGGATAATGGGAGTAATTTTTAGTATAGGAATTTTGAATATGATGTTTATGTCTGTTTGCACACAATGTGGAGCTCAATTAATTTATATAGATATAGATTTGGATTTGGATTTAGAGGGGTTTGTGTTTTGTTTAAGCAATACTTAATTGATCTTGTATAGAAGAAGATGCTTACCTTATCATCACTTCATGGATGGATGGATGGATGGATTACAAGAAACTATAAACATTTTATTCCAATCATATCTAATTATTAAAATTGTACCAACATCCATCTTATACTTGTATAAATTTAGATCTCTCAGTTTACAAAAACCAAATTAATTTTAAGTATATATTTTCTCTAATAAGAGAGTGAAACCAACTCCACTTGAAGATTACTTGGATTTTGCTATTATCATTACTACTAGACATCCAGAGATAGGACAATGCTTACTAACCTCATTAGAGGAATTAGATTTATATTATTGATTTCAATTCATTTTTATTACTTGTTAATAATTTTGCAGCTCGGAGGTTTTCGACAATATTCAATTTGACAAATGGGTCGTTGAGGGAATGGCGTCGACGGTTCAACCTAGTTTGAAGTTGTATAATGAGGTTTTAGAGCTAGGGTTTAAGATATTCTTGTTGACAGGACGCAGCGAGGACAAAAGGGATGTCACCATAAATAATTTGATCAAGGCCGGATTTCAAAAATGGGACAGACTTATTTTGAGGCAAGTGTGTATTAAAACCATGCAAGTCCTGCCCTTTGGCTTTGCTAAATGATCTAACACTTAAATTTAATCTACAGGGGTACGGACGACCATGGAAAAAGCGCAGTAGCATTCAAGTCGGAAAAGAGAAAAGAGATGATGGAAGAGGGATTTCGAATAATTGGGAACTCGGGTGATCAATGGAGCGACCTAATAGGTTCATTTATATCTGTAAAATCATTCAAGCTTTCAAACCCCATGTATTATATATCTTGATTGATTTGTTATTAAATAAAACATTTTATTGTGATAACGTTCTAGTGTGAGGACTTTGAAATGAATTTAAATGTGTATGTATTTGTATATGCTCCCAATTGAGTACCATGATGATATTTGTTGTAAATGAAACAATTGAGATAAATAAAAAAGTCTGAAAGATTTATGTAGTAATTAATACTTGACATGTTCTATAAACAGGATCGAAAAACATGCCTCAAGTGACCTCAATCTCTATCCAATTGGTGAAACATATATATATATATATATATATATATATATATATATGCAACAATGGTCGGTCGGTCAAACTAGTTGATAAGCTAGTTATTTATTTATTTTCCCAAGAATAGCCAAATAATTTGTCCTTGTAACAACTTGGTATATGTGTTATAAGATTAAGATATTTGTTAATTATTTTGTTATAGACATGTTTTTGAAACAACATATTATATAATTAATTAATTATGATATGGTCCCCAATTGCATGGAAAGACAATGATTGAAGAGATGTTAAAACCAGGAGTGAGTTTTCATTTTCACCCACATCAGCGCCACATCAGCTTTCCATCATTTAATTCATTAAATTGGAGACCATCCAACCACCAATCCCCAATAGCTTTTGGTGCTCTTGCCCAATAATCATAGCCACATTTCTAGGAACAAATTCTTTTAAAGAATCTCAATTATTATTAAAATATCTTAGTTATAACAAACTGTAAACATATTAACATAAAAAGCATCACCTTTAAGTGCCATTTTGCAACTCTATGTAGAAATAAAATTATATTTCATCTTAAAACAGCCCAATATGTTTTTTAAATGGTTAAAAAAACACACCAGTTTGTTATTTAATTAAAGTTAACAGCTTTTCCTTGTCTTGTTTTTGTTAAAAAGAGTTTAAACATAATTAATAATCAAATATTATTGTGTTGCTTTAAAATAAAAACAATATAATCAACTTCCCTCTCCCTCTCCAAGCAAAACATAAGACTAATAAAACCATCTTCCAAACAGAAACAAAATTGTTCCTTTTTTAGTCCTCCCAAATCATATTGGCTTCTACCCTGTTTCTTTTTGTATCAATCTCACACGGCATTTAACTCACCAAACACACAAATCCAAATGGGTGTGAGTTAAAAATAAAGATCCTGTCTGCCTGCACTCACAAAGTTCTTCAATTCTGCATGGAGGGCACACAGAAGCTTATGCTAATTCTAGCATTATCCTCTTCTTTTGCTTTGTTCATCACTACTCTAGCCTTGATTTCATGTATCTGCAGAAGAAAGGGGTCCTCAAAAAATGAATCTTGGGATAAAGAATCAAATTTTCAAGTTGAAGAAATGGAGATGAAAGGGGAGTTGATCAAGTTTGAAGGTGGTGAAGATCTCACTTGTTTTGATATATTGGATGCTCCTGGTGAAGTGATTGGTAAATCTAGCTATGGAACATTGTACAGAGCTAATTTGGTCACAAGTGATTCAGTTGTGGTGTTGAGATTCTTGAGACCAGCATGCACCACTGGCAAGGTACAAGATATGATGCATGTGGTACAACTTATAGGCTCAATTAGACATCCTAATTTGGTGCCTCTTTGTGGGTTCTATGTTGGTCCCAGATGTGAAAAGCTTCTGGTTCATCCCTTCTACAGGAGAGGAAATCTTGCTCAGTTCATTAGGGGTATAAATCTCAATCTTTTTACTTTTCTTGTTTTTTTTTTTTGAGGAAATAAACTGGAGATTTATCTGCAATAAAGAATTGAAATTTCTGCTGGGTTTTGTTTAATTTTACTTGAAACAACTTCCCGAAGGCTAAATTTGTTTCAATGTAGTACTTTCTATTGTACCATTTGCTCTACCAAAGAGGCTAAAGATTTCTTTATGGTTTTCTTGTTTAATTTCTGCATCAAAGATTTGATCTTTATATTGGGCTTTATTTAATTTTACCTGTAACAGATTGCCTAAGCCTCTGGTAACGTTTTATATTTCTTGTTTAACTTTCAATTGTGCAGATGGAAATGGTGAATCTCAGAAATGGAGTGTGATTTATAAGATATCAATTGGCATTGCTAGAGCATTAGATCATCTCCATACAGGTCTTCAAAAGCCAATTATCCATGGAAATCTGAAATCAAAGAACATACTTTTAGGCAGAAATCAGCAGGTGTATGTGTCCGATTTTGGTCTACATCTCCTCTTGAATCCATCTGCAGCACAAGAAATGGTGGAAGACGCTGCTGTTGAAGGTTACAAGCCACCTGAAATGGCTACAATGAATGATACCAGTGTTAAAGCCGATATCTTCAACTTTGGAGTGATTCTACTTGAATTACTTACCAGGAAAGAACCTATGAACAATGAGAAAGCAGACCCTCATCAAGATTTCCATTCAAATGCAATCTTGGATCACCAGATATCGGATTTCTACCATCCTGACAGCCCAGTTGATGAAGAACAACTTCTGAAGTTGTCTCAGCTTGCAATGTTTTGCTGTTCACCATCGCCTTCTCTCAGACCCACCATAAAACACATCTGCAAGAAGCTACAAGAAATTGAATCATATGGACCAAAATATCAATAATAACCATCTTCTGGGCAGAATTCATTGAGATTCATGGTAGAAAATCTTGGAAACAATGTAATCTACTCATTCTGGGTTTTGGGAATTGCACTTAGATGCATTGGTGGGTTGTACTATAGCACAAGCCTTGTTATTTGATTCATGGTAAAGAAATAGTAAATACTATTGAAACATTCAGAATTTATTTTTATACATTTTTCTATCGAACAAATACACAAATCGATTGTTGTATGTATGTTTAGTAGGATTTAATGTTACTTGTGGTAGAAAGAAGATAAAGTTTGGATATAACGATGAACTTCTGAGTGACCAATTCTTCCATATAAAATGTTGGTGAGATCAAATATCTGCTTGAAACTCTTGTCCATGAGATTAAACCTTATCATCTTCCCTGGAATACCCACCACCATGAATGTGTCATCTTCTTCTTCTTCACCCCTAACCACATCTAACACTTGGAACTCATAATAATAGGGGCTTGAGGGATGTCGGTAGCTATGAATCATCTCCGGGTAAGCAACTGGAAGCTCATCAAGCTCCACTTGATACTTGAGAAACCACCCGGAATCATCACTCATCATCTCATACACATTCAGGTGTAAACGGTTCTCATCATCATGTCTCTCCACCAAATGCAGATGCCCTCCACTCTCCCCAAAGTAATGGGGAATCGCTCCTTCTTGATAACCACCAAAAGATGATGTCACCTGCACCGGCAACGCCAACTTTTGCACCTGTTCTACATCCAACTTAAAGTAGGATGGATTAATGCAGGAGGGAGCCCAGTAAATCGCTTGATTCCAATAAACTCCAACCGTGAAGGATATATAATAAGGCGCAGAGAAAGTTTGATCAGAAATCTTCCATTTCCCTGTCTCAGACGAGTAAATATGAATCTGAAACAGATCCTCATCACGATGAATGATGCAAACAACCCTGTAATGAGGACAATCTGTTTGATGAAATGCCAGACCCATAAAACGGATGGTTTTACGAACATCCATGCCTCCGGGGACTGATGGGACGATCGCAAATTGCTTGGTGGTGGGATTGAATACGTAGTATTTACGAGCACGCACGTGCCCCCGATCGCTACAGCAAAGCAATAATCCATTGCAAGATTGCACAATTCTGATGCCAGAGAGATCGAGCCAGAAATCGAGACTACGGAAAGGAGGAGTGCTTGGGTTTTTGTCATCGAATGGAATGTAGAGATTGCGAACAAACAAGCCTGGAGTGACAACTGAAAGACGGTCATAAAGGAGGGTGAAACTAGGGTGAGTCAAAAGCGAGTTCCAGTGTTTGGATACAGATTTGAATCGAAGGACGGATGTGACAGGGAGGCGGCGAAGGATTTGGGTTATAAGATTATCGTTGGAAGCGACCAAGGCTGCAGACATGATGGGTTGATGATCCGCCATGGAATCCTTGGAGTTGGAGATGTTTTGAATTCTCTTGGTTTTGGCTCTTGTGTTCACCATTTTTGGAGTGTGTTGCAGCTTGTGAAAGATGTGCGTATTTAAGGTGTGGGGAAAGATTGCCATGGAAGCTTTTGGACTTGAATTACTCAACAAGGGGTATTACTATTTGGTAAAGATTGGCATGGAAGCTTTTGGACTAGAATTAGTATTACACAAGGGAAAGCTAATTGTATTACTTACCTCTATATTTATTTTGCTAAATGCATTCTTAATTCATGAGATTTTGATATTGAAAGGGGGACAATTACTTCAATTTTTGTCTGAAAAATTGAAGTTGACTAATTCAATGGAAAACAGCAAGAAGCTTGTATAGGAAGGAATCTTGGTCATTCAGCTTCCATCACAATCTTTCTTTCCACATCCTTACTATTATTTATGGTCATGGAGCTTGTATTATTTATTAATACACCAATTAATTAATTTTACTCTCAAAAATGGCCAAAATCAGGAGAATTGGAAACACCCTGAAATTCCGTCTCTCCATGGCTGATCCTGATCATCAACCCACCATGTCTGCAGCTTTGGTTGCTTCCAACGATGACCTTTTAACCCAAATCCTTCGCCGCCTCCCTGTCACCGATTCAAACCTGTATCCAAACACTGGAACTCACCCTCCTTTATCATCACCCTCTTAATCTTTCACTTTCTCCAGGCTTCTTTCTTGGCAATTTCTACATTCCATTTCAATTTCATGATGAAAACCCAACCACTCTACTCTCCATTTCCATCCTTAGAATTTTGCAATCTTGTAATGGATTATTGCTTTGCTGTAGTGATAGAGGGAAGGAACATGATCGTAAATACTACATATTCAATCCCACCACCAGCCACTTTGCGATCGTCCCATCAGTCCCTGGAGTTGGTACAAAAATATGTTTTATGGGTCTAGCATGCATTTCATCATACAGATTGTCCTCACTACAAGGTTATTTGTATTGTTGGTGTCAAAAAGCTGTTTCAGATTCACATTTACTCGTCTGATACAGGGAAATGGAAGATTTGTGTTGAATCATTCTCTGCATCGCATTCGTCCTTCCACAATGGAGTTTACTGGAATCAAGCGAATCACTGGACTACTGACTCTTGCTTTGATGCATGGTGCTTTAAGCTTGATGTACAACAGTTGCAAAAGTTGGTGCTGCCGGTGCAGGTGAATGGTGCCCTGTTACTTTGGGGAGTGTGGAGGGCATCTACATTTGGTGGAGAGATGCTATGGTGAGAGCTGTTTACACCTGAATGTGTATGAGATTATCTGTGATGATTCCACAAGTATGAACCGGTGATGCGCCAATTATTACGGATTCCAAGTGTTAGATGTTGTTAGGGGTGCAGAAGAAGAAGGAACGTGCATGGTAGTGTAGTGGGTATTCCAGGGAAGGTGATAAGGTTTAATGTCAAGGACAGGAGTTTCAAGCAGATATTAACATTTTCCGTCTTGGAATGCCTTACACTTGCTCATCGTTATACCCAAACCCTAAACCCTCGGAATTTCTAAAATCTTACAACAGTAATATTCAAGTGGATTGTAAGTAAGTTAAACTCTGTTTTTACAAGATTTTATAACATGAATAATAAGTTGTAGTCTCATTGATGGTCCAACCAACATAAAACAATGTTGGTAATTAATAGCAACATTTGCTGTTTATTTATCTATTGCTAATGACATGTGTTTAAAATCCATAAATAATCCTACATTAGACCATGTATCTTCTCACTATCTTGGCGATGGAGTTTTATGGTGATTCACAACTTCTAACATCATCCATCCTACAAGAGATTAAAGTTAAAGAATTATATATAAGTTATCTGCTGCTTGCTAATCCAGATATAAATAAATAAATAAAACAAAACTGCATCTACATATAATAATAGCTGGCTGCTACAATTTACATAAATACATTTAACTTGTCATTTTTCTTTCATGCCGGATGAAACTATGTTTCAGGCCCAGAAGCAAACAAGCTAATGAGACCCCGAAAGACTTGTGCCGACAATTTGTGGGCTACAAGAACCTCGCCATCCACGTTCCATACGCTCTCCTCCCCGAATGAAGTGAATGTGAAAGTTGTTGTCTGTAATAATTATAAAATAAAACCAACAAACAAACAAACAAAACGGTTTTAATTCACCAAAATTTGAATAAATAAATAAATAAATAACACTCTTTAATCAAAAACATTGGGTAAATAATCGCACTTTATGATGTTCGACGAAATCAAAGTTCAACGGTGTTCCACCCTTTCTTGCTAGTTCGGTGAGGTGCCTACATGTCACAATCAACCATCGTTAGAGCCTCTAACCCAATATCCATGGGACAGGGGTGTGGATCCAAAAGACCCCTTTTAAGACCCATAAACTTTCGAAAGAGCGGGCACCCCCTAAGCAATAAATACTTGAATCCGGGTGTTTGTGGAAAAGAAAAGAAAAGAAAAGAAAAGGAGTTACCATAAATACAAGGCACGAGGGCAGTCTTTGATGAGAATAAGATCCAGGAAGCCGTCTGAAAGGTGGGCATCAGCGACAAAGCCATCGGGTGCCTTTTCGTTTCTGCAAGAGATGACAGCTGCACCGATGCTAAGAAACCGTCCTCTAACTCTCGTCAACTTCGATTCTTGATGCATGTCCGATGTTGTGTTACAAACATCGCACTTGGCACCACAAACCGCTCTTTCTGGTTCCTTGGAGAGGTCCCAAAACGCCTTTATTCTTCTTCCGTTATTCGTTTTCTCTTGTTCTGCTTTTATATATGACACCTCTGCATCGTATGATCTTAAACAAAACCAAGTTCAGTACCACTTACCTTTCTTTGGAATTGGACCCTTCTTTCTACTCCTTTTGTGCATCTACAAATGAATACCTGTGCTTAAGAAACACCTTTGTTCCTGCATAATCGTATCGCTTTGGCCCCATCCATCGATATTTTTCGCTCTCTGTAATCACGTCTCCATAAAATCCATACCTGATAACATCAAAGAAAGAAAGAAATTGAGCGATAGATGAAAACATCGTTATAACAGGCCACGAGGAGAAAACACGACAAAGAGTCTACCCAGCAAACGAAGCAGTATAGCGTACACGAGGCTCGTCCTTGGATGTGCGCGACGTTTTCCATCTCACAACTTGAGCTATATCCAACCGTAATCTTTCGCCCAAGATAATTTGCAACGCTGATGTCACTGGATCCCGGGCTCCAGTTGTGCTGCAAACCATATAACCATCACATTCTTGATCACATCAACTCATAAAATTCACAACAGAAAACATCACGATTTTGAAATAACCAACAAAACCCATATGAAATCAGGTAGCACAAGAATGTATTCATGCTTACAAAAACGCGAAATTTACAGAAAAGACTATAACTTGAGCAGTACCACATAACAATAGCATCGGTTGAACCAGAAGGAATGAGTCCAAAACGAAATCGTTCATTAGGGAAAGAAACTTCAGGATCAGGGTCTGTTCATGATATAGCAAAGCAGTTAAAAGGCGTCACATACAAATATATATATATATATATATATATATATATATAAGCAATAGCATAAATGGAAACAATATAAAAGAGAGCGAGCATACTAGGATTTGCGACATGCGAGTCAAGTGATGTGCTCAGGAGAGGTGACTCATCCTCACCAGAAGCCAACGGCTCAGCCATAGTTATGGTTGGGCCAGGATCCACTATTTCATTATGGGTATCGACATGATCAGGAGGGACAGGTGGATAGGGAGCGTTATGTCTTGACAAGAGAATCCCATTTAGGATCTCATTGAATAAGCCGTCGCCTCCCTGAATGACACATCAAGTAAGCAAAGAGCGACTGTATTTGGATATTGAAAAGTAAAAAAAATGACAATTTTGGAACACAAAGCTTACAACGGCAACAACCCCATCATAAGAATTAAGGTCCCTATTTGTAATACAAGTCATTGCATCAAAGGCATGGCCAGCCCTCTCCGTCACAACAACCTATAAAAGAAAATTTATCAAGATTCAAGAAATGATAACATTTTCGAGGGTTTTGTGTAAGCATTGAACCTAACGATCTTTTTTGAAAGACATAGAATGCATTCATACCTTTGTATTTACTTTGGCTTGAGAAAAGAGAGGAGCCACATTTTCCCAAATTCGACATCCGTTTCTTTTTCCACTCCTCGGATGAACAAAAACCTAGTCAAGATTAATAAAAATCCAAGAACCCATCCCTTCCTGCTACCTACCTTATCGTTATTGCACTTATAAGGAACCGTTTACAAAGAATAAATAATTAAACAAACATACCAGAAGACTCTTAGGCCTGTTGGTTTCCAAGCCAAGAAACATGTTTATTCGATTCACCCACATTTGACATGTCTTCCTATCGTCGTGACCAAAAGTGTGTATGATTGAAGTCCAAACACAAGGTTCAGCCTTGGACTTCTGGATACCATGCACTCTGAACCGGTACATCTACAACCACCATACGCAAAAACTAATCAATTTCAACAACAATAAACTTTTGTATAGTGTTAAAAAGTGTTGGAACTAAATATCAAAACACTTGGTATATATTATTTGTTTTTTTATGTTTTCAAATAAAAGGGTCAAAGGACACCTCATCATGTGGATAAGGTAGTTTTAGAATTCAGTTATTAGCAAACTGATGTGTTGGTTCAAAAGGCACCGATTCATGCCTTTATAAGCATGGGATTCGGCTGCCATATATGTATTGTTCTTTAATCTAATAAGATTCTCTCTTAATATACAATTGTTCTTTAATTGTATAAGTGTGTGTATCAAGACCCATGGGGTTGAATGGTTCTAAGTACGTGAACCATGGATTCCATGGTAGTGAAGTCTCTCAAACAAAACTAGCAAAAGAATCGACGATAAAATCATCATCGATTCAACAAAAAGTAGAGAAATTGACTTTTGCATTGAAGTGTTAAAAGAAATACATTGATGTAACTATAACTATTAACTAACCTCGGATACATGATCAAACAGGCATCCTGTGTTTGTATGACGAGTTTCATGCACAAAGCCCCAATCAATGAAGTCAACAGCATATACATCAGAAATCTTGATTGAAGTATCACTTTTGGAAGCAAGTCGTATCCCCCAACAGCTTGAGCCATCCTCCTGGAAGTTGAAGATAAAAGATAACACAATAAAAAGGTCAATAACATCTAAACATACGTGTAAAGAGGTCTAAATAGATCAAGAAAACAAGAAATGAAATGACCATCAAACCAACTATTTATCAAACAGCCGGATAAAGTTTGTATCTTTAAACTACTTTTAGGAATAGAGTTGACATCTTTCCATCCATCCATCATAATGTCACTCCACCAGGCATTTTTCACAATAAAACTTGCACCAATTTGTAGTAACATGTTATAATTTAAGGAACATCAGGATACCCATTGACTAAAACACCCTCTAGGAATGATTGATGATATTAACAATAATCAACATGAATAATTAATTAATAATAACAAATAATCAAGAAACCAGAAATGTATATATGCTTTTATATTAACCTGGAGAAACTAACATTTGAAAGAGATTCCATCAATTTCCAAGATAATCCATCTGGTTTGAGGGTAAGAAGAATCTCCCCAACCTGATCCATGAAGAAATTCGAAGTCAAAATTGATGGTTTCTCACCAACATCATATTGGATATGTGGCTGAGAATCATCATGCGCCATGGAATAACATCCGTCTCTCTTCATAATTTGATAAACCCCAGAAAAATTGATGTATAAAAGATGGAACTTTCTCAAAATGGGTATCAAGATTTCTTGAATGCAAACAAAACAACAACAAGGATATTGGATAATGGAGGCGTTCTTGATTTGGTTGTTGAAATGGAGGATCTTCTGGGATGCGGATTAACAGGAGATAAATCGTAAGATCGAGATTCATCGCCACCAATCTCTACAAATAATGGGCTTTTTTTAGAAGATACAAACTTTTAGGGAATCTTTTATCTTTTATCTTTTTATCTTTTATTTATACCAGGTTTCGGTACCGCGCGTTGTGCGGTAGTGATAAAATTCTTCAAAAAATATTGAAGTTAAATGGGTCGATGATCATATATATATATATCAAAATAATAAGAATCAATATTACACTTGATATGAAATTGTTCATAATTATTAGTTGTTTCTTTTTATATATATAATAAAATAATAGCTAAGAAATTCTACATAATCAAACTTTGTAATTGACTCAAAATGATAAAAAAAATTTGAGTGAGACTATTGATTATAATAATGAGGTGTATAATTAGTATTGTTTGTCATAACTCTTAATATATCGATTTATCCCTAATATA
Source organism: Saussurea involucrata (assembly GCA_033807775.1). Classification (NCBI taxonomy): domain Eukaryota; kingdom Viridiplantae; phylum Streptophyta; class Magnoliopsida; order Asterales; family Asteraceae; genus Saussurea; species Saussurea involucrata. The sequence goes on along the minus strand of CM066319.1, from coordinate 460,856 downwards.
TAATCCCATAAAATAATTATATTCACCATGCAACCATAATATTGCTACCTAGTTTTGTTTAATTATGGGGTATTTTGGTAAATTTCTTACATTTGTTATAATGTACTCGTTGCAACTTCGGCTAAAAGTTCTCCATGAAGTTCCCGTTCCCAAAACCTACGGTTAGACGAAAGAGTAACAAAAGTCGTCAGTATTGTGACTACTTCGAGTATATGCGCGCCTGATTGAATTGTTAATTTTTCCATTTTCGAGTTTTTTTATTTGCTTGAGACTGTTTCTTCAAAGCTTAGTTTCTTAGTAGAAAATCTTGAAAAAGAGGTTTTAGTCATATTATATCAATTGTAATTTCCTTTTTATACATACTTGGATTTCAATTTAAATTAAAACAAATGCAATTGAAATAATTATATATTGATGATTGTAATAAGAAAGTATGTAAACATCAAAGAGTGAGAAGAAAAATCCACAACAAAAACCAAGGTAACAATTGTTAATGAATTGGATGAAAAAACAAAAACTTACAAAACATTAAGAAAATGCAAAATTTGAGGGAATAAAAAGAAGAAATTTGGGATTGAGATGCTTAGAAAATGTCATCTCATGTGGTTTTTCTTATAAAATTACAAATTGAAAATTAAGAAACTATGTAGACATTAAAGAAAGAGAAGAAAAATCCACAATAAAAACCAAGATAACAATTGTAAATAAATCGAATGAAAATCAAAAACTTATTTAACAACAATATGTAAAACTCACAAAACATAAAAAATATATGCAATTTTTTTATTAAAAAAACAATGATATTGATTGGGAACACACACACACATATACATATATCAATACTATATAACTCACATAAATTATTAGAGTATTATATAAAATAATATAACTGACAATGATCATGAGTTATTATATTGATGTGAATAATAATCATCTTCAATTATTTATTTATATTATTTATAAACATTTTATTATTTAAAATATACATATTATTATATTCAATTATCATCTAAATAGAAGTATACATATTGATCGTAATTTCATTTACATAATGAGTTCTTAAATATGTTGATTATATATATATATATATATATATATATTCCTTGAATGTTATGTGGAAAAAAATAGAATAATGTGAAATAAACTAAATAAACAAATTTAGGTATAAACAAAGAAAATGAATAGATTAATTAATTAATTAAACATATTGCTAATAACTACATCAAAAAATGGAAAATTTGAGGAGAAAAAAATTTAGGATTGAGATGCCTAGAAAATGTCATCTCATGTGTTTTTTCTTATAAAACTACTAATTGGAATATAAGAAAGTATGTAAACATCAAAGAGTGAGAAGAAAAATCCACAAAAAAAACCAAGGTAACAATTGTTAATGAATTTGATGAAAAAACAAAAACTTACAAAACATTAAGAAAATGCAAAATTTGAGGGAATAAAAAGAAGAAATTTGGGATTGAGATGCTTAGAAAATGTCATCTCATGTGGTTTTTCTTATAAAATTACAAATTAAGAATTAAGAAACTATGTAGACATTAAAGAAAGAGAAGAAAAATCCACAATAAAAACCAAGATAACAATTGTAAATAAATCGAATGAAAATCAAAAACTTATTTAACAACAATATGTAAAACTCACAAAACATAAAAAAATATATGCAATTTTTTTTATTAAAAAAACAATGATATTGATTGGGAACACACACACACATATATACATATATCAATACTATATAACTCACATAAATTATTACCTTGAAATTTTATGGAGGAAGGACAATAATATCGACGAAAAGTAATTCCACAAAGAACAAATAACAAATAACAAACAAACATACAAACCTAAGACAACATAATATAGAACATAAAAGTTGTTAATTCCATGTTATGGAGCATTAGGTTGTAGTTTATATATAATTTTGTTGTAGGTTTCTCTAATTAATAAATGGAAAGATGAAAAGACTAAAATTAATGTCTCTAAGAAGTTAGATAGTTTGGAAATTAAAGCTAATTAAATTGGAAGAGAAATTACCAAAGAACCTTCATATAATGAAATACACAATCTTCATTTAGGGGGGTAGAATGGTCATTTATAAGAATCTTTTTATTTAAAAAAATCAAAACTATGAGAAAATAAAGAAATGTAAAAGAAGGCTTCTCATGATGCCACATAAGCAACTCTACATCTTGCTTTTATATATATATAGATATATAAAAGTAGAAACCATAATAATGACGTGGCACAATAGTTTCGCAAGAAATCTGTATAAAAATTTTCTGGATTTTTGTTTTTTTATAAAACCTCTAAAATGTCTAAGACCCTTCTACCCCTAAACATAAAATGAAAGCTCCACTATGAGTTGGGTATTTTTGTAATTTACATATATAATGAACTCCAAAGCTTAATTTCAGAGTCTTTTCATCTTCTCCTATAGCCCTAGAACTATCGATCCATCTCCCATTCTCTTCCGCTCTATCTTGATGATCTCTCAAAATTTTCCAGTCCATCGCCATCTCTTGCTTTGTTTTTTTTATCGATCCTCATTTCACGAGTCGTTCTTCATCCATAAATCCTTTTTGCGTATGTTTTATGTTTGGGGTTTTCAATTTGTTCTCCTTATATATTTCTTTTAGATATTTCTGGCAAACCCATAGGGTTGATTACGTGGCATCATCTTTGAAGCTCTCTGTTGATTTCTTCGGAACTGCAGGTATTTCCTCGCATCCATTCCTAATCTCCTGCTTCGTTTTCTTATTAATTTAATCGAATGTTGCAATCAAATGTTGGAGTTTGTTGATTACTATTGTAACTATCGATCCATCTCCCATTCTCTTCCGCTCTATCTTGATGATCTCTCAAAATTTTCCAGTCCATCGCCATCTCTTGCTTTGTTTTTTTATCGATCCTCATTTCACGAGTCGTTCTTCATCCATAAATCCTTTTTGCGTATGTTTTATGTTTGGGGTTTTCAATTTGTTCTCCTTATATATTTCTTTTAGATTTTTCTGGCAAAACCATAAGGTTGATTACGTGGCATCATCTTTGAAGCTTGGATATTGGCTTGTAATCTTCCCATTTCAGCTGCTAAGTCGTCTCTGGTAACAAATTCCGTGTCGCGTCCCTGAACTCTGCCTCCAGTTCTGCCTCTACCTCTTTCTCCCCCTCTTCCCCTTGCCCCAACTGTTGGATTTGTCCTATTAGGATTTCCTCCTCCCCGATTCGTTTGTCTAGTACCGCTTGCCATTCTGTTGATTCAAACAAGGTTAACATACACATAAGCACATACCCCATATAACAAGGTATTTCAGTTCAACATGTACCTGTAAGATCACAATTACACTGGCCAGGTGTAAATCTGAAATTACCTTACATGATGTTCCTTCTACCTTTTTATATTTAACATCCCCAGGTTCTACAATAATAGGGACATCCTACTTCACATGCAGTTTAAGTCTAGGTACAGATACTAATACCTAAATCCCTTAAACTAGGGCTCTGATACCATCTGTAACAACCCGATATTTCCAAATATACACATATAACATAAATTGCCTAACATCGTTACATAACAAAGATACATCGTATATCAAATAAGGTCCTTTAGTCTTTACAACCAAAATATGGTATTTCGTTACAAACTTTTCGCTAATTACATACACGATATTTAGTAATGAAACTATAACTACAAAACACATCTTAGTCTTCAAATCACAAGTCTTCACAAAAGCTATCCACTGATTATTTCTCTTACTTGCCCTTATCCGATCCACGCCCTGGAATACATATTTAAACAAAATGAGAGTTAGACCTAATGGTCTAAGTGAGAAAATCCCTGTTTCTTTGAAAATCCTTTGCACACCACCATTCACATAATACAAACACAATGACCAGTTATGACTCAATCATCATGTATTTTCCCATCTCATTCTCTTGGACATATTAGTTGGGTTGCAAGCCAACTAATAAATTAACTTCGCTGTACGACAATTACAGCCAACAACGTTGTACGAATATTACATCCAACACACCGGTCCTAAGCCCGGCCAACGTATTCTCGTATAGTAGAATACTCATGTAAATACAATATCTCAATATATTATATTTCAGACATAAGCACATAATCACACCACCTATTAGATTCCCAATCCACACATAAATGTATTCCAGTTTAAAAACGTTTTAAAGTAAAACTCACCTGTTTGCTTATCAAAAACTCTTTCTAGTCTTTTCCACAAGATTCAGCTTTCACTCCAAGTTCACAGTATCTGAAATAAATAGATATAGACATCTCTTTACCAAACAGAACACATAAGTCTTACTAAAGCTATGAACTCTAAAGAACTCCAATCCTCAAATGTTACCCCCAAACCCGAACTTAAGTCGAGTCCACAGTACATTTAGTCCTCATTCACTCCCTGTCCAATAACTAACAATACATAGGTTACTGGATAGTCAAAAGCATATAAACTCTCAAAATTGACCAAACAACTAAAGTTCCCGGACAACCCAAACTTCCCGGATAACACAGACTATCCGGACAACACAACTATCCGGTAAACATCAACTTTTCGGATAACACAACCAATCCGGATAACACCCGGACACCAAAGTAATCCAGATACCATCCGGTATCTCATTTTAACCGGAAACTTAAGGAAAAGAGGAACTTACCATGTAACTTGACTTGTCCGGACACCACTAGAACAAGTTTCGGATACTATCAACCAAAACTACCGTACACTCTCATCGTATCCGGAAACCTCTAACAGTTCATCCCAATTTCACCCAGAATTCGACTGAATTATTACCAGTTATGTAAATGATGTTTCTACTCCGATAGAAACCTTCTAAAAGCAATTACAAACACAAAATACAAAGGAACCATACCTTAATTCCTCTTCCAAGTACACCAAATTGAGTTTCTTAGCCACAACCCTTCTTTCTTCTTCTTGCTCTCTCAAAAACACACACACACTGGAATAAATCTGGATATTTGCAGATAATGAAAATATCTGAATATCCTAAGGGATATTATCTAACCATAATTACCCTTTAGACCTTAAGCTTTCCATTAATGACCCAAAACACCCTTAACTCCTAATTTAACCCAAACTTACCCTAAACATCAATTATAAAGTTAAATAAATTTAACGGAACTAACATTTAACTAACGAACTTACCCGGGGTATTACATCATCTCCCCCTTAAAATAATTTCGTCCCGGAATTCGGTTTAGGCAAAAAGATACGGGTACTTATGTAACACCCTAAAAACAGGGCTAATTTAAACCTTAAAAATTCCACAAGTTATGACAATAAAACTTCAAACTTATATAACAAGAGGATCATACATCAAGGTTTTCTATAAACAATAACTTCTAAATCAAATAACCTATTAATCAAATCATACATCATAATTAGATTAACTAGGTTATCTAATCATCTGTCCCAAAAGTATCAAAAGAATAACTAGATCCTTTGTTATCTCCAAGTCTGAGTCTTTCCAAAAGCTTTCAACACACTTTCCCGCTTATTTCCCGGAGCTTGTACCTGGTAAGAAAATTCAACTTGAAACATTAGGCTTCCGCCTAGTGAGAATATTCAAATCAAATTAAAATTTAACGACTAAAAATATTAACAGATATGTCAAACCTGTTATCAACCATCTTACTGTACCAAAGCTCTTTTCAACAACAGGAATTCACCCAACTTGATTTGAGGAAAACCCGTAAGATGATTTGATGTGATTTCCCAACTTGCCTTAAGAGGTTTAAATGTCTGGATGACAATAGTAGACCGGAGAGTTTCGGAGTAGTAGGGGTCGAGACGTAGAATGCCGAATGAGTCATGCACGAAGTTATTTTGAAAATAAGATTGCATTAACAAATTCTTGTGTTTCAAATCTTTGTATGGACGGTGTTTTGGAATTTTGGGAACTGCTCAGCACACGCACAAGATTTTGAAATATGGTTTTGAAAGTGTATGAAATCGTTTTATCACGGGAGTGCAAACTTTGTTAGAATTTGTCTCATTTTCGTTTTTTTTCCAACGGTTCTTTCGGGTACGATGTTATCCGTGTTTTGGTGGTGGTTAAGATGTTGGGTAAGTGACTACGGATTGAGACTCTAACATTGGAACTCCTCCACATGTGTTAGAGTTGAGACGAAAAGTTACATTCCACGATGTCTGTATAAAGGCTATTTTGGTGATTTGTTTAAAATGAGTTTGGAATTCCAGTGTCGCTTAACTTTTCGTTCGAGAGTTTGTATTACTAAGTGTTTTATTGCAAATAGTTCAGTGTGTGGATTGATTCATGCGTGACATAAGTGATGCATGGAGGAATTTTGGTAACATTTCATAAGGAGTTGTTTAGTGCGCTTTTTAGTCAGCTAAAGGTTTTATTGACATTTCCATGAAAATGCGATTTATCGACTTAGGGGTATGCATACTGGGGTAACCTTTGTTCTCGACATTTTGATGAACGAGTCGTGCATGAAAATGTTTTAGTTCCTTTTTGTCGAAATGAAAGACCATTTGATCCAAGGAGTGTTTTAATGTTGTGAACATCATGCATACGATTACAATGTGTTATATTTTGGAAATATAAATGCGTAGATTTTTGACATTCGGTTAATTTAGAATTACCGATCATTTTTTTTGGGAAATTAAAAACTTTTGCTTTGGAGGAAACGAGTATTTTGAGCATTTTCGATAAATACATTTTTAAACTATAATGTTTTGACGTTATATGTCCCAAGTACGAAACTTGAGGAAGTGTTACAAGCTTGCATGCCTGCCCCCAGTTTGAGATTTTATGAGGTTTTAGTCGATATTTCCAATTAATAGAAGCGGACTGGTTTCTGTCTTCAAGTTTGAAACTTACACGAGACAGTTGTGTTTTAACAAAAATATATTTGTAAACCGTGTCATCGTTTTGTGTGATTAGCTGACGCGCGAAAAATTTGTGGCGAACCCTGTGCCACGTCATTTTTTATGATTAAAAAGAAGAATTTTTGAATCAAATGTCGTGAAACTTATTTTGAATTATGTGCACACCTTTGTCGCACTCTGTTTAAGGTCAAGCGGTTACTTTAAGTGCACGTCATGAGTCAATCCATACTGGAATCGAGGCGGTTCATTTTAAAGAAATTATTTATTACGCTTGCTTTTGTGTGAGTAAACTGAACTGCAATGGAACGATTTTCAACATGATTTTCCTATGTGGGATGAGTGTGTCCAGTTTTGCGTAACTATCGATCAGGTAATAGTAGTTTTATTACATACGCTCTTTTGAGATGAAAATCCTGATGTTGAAAATATTTTGTAAATGATTTTGTAAACCATTTGGGGAAATGTGCTTTTAAGTGTCATGTGTCATTTCGAGAATTTTTAGGGTGTGAGTCCTTTTGGAAAACTCTTTTGTTTAACCCGTGTTGAGTCTGAGACTAAGGTTGATTTCAGAGTATTGCTTGCTTAAACTTTGTTTAAACGCATTTTCCGACCTATGGGTCTAGCAAGCGTGGAGCATTTTGCTCGGTTTTGACTTGGAGTTAGTCATGGACCAATTGCCCGGTTTTAATGGCTCGATGTGGAGTCTAGTTGATGAGTTGTTTTTGTCACACCGTTTGGCATTCTTTGCACGTTGAGTGTTTACATATTTGGGTGAGTGAGTCAATCCGGAATAGGCATGTTGTTGGTAGGCTGTTTGCTTTGGATCCTTAGACACGTTAGTCAGTCGTTGGTAATGGTCGGTTGGGTATCTCGGGGTGGGACCCCGGTATTCATGTGTTTTAACCTAGACTTTAGCAAGTTTGACCAAATGCGTAATAAATCTTTAAACCATTATAAAATGTTCACCTTTAATTGTTTTTGGTTAGTAGTTTGGTGTCAAAAGGGACTAAAATGTTAGCTTGAGTGTCTTTTTGTGTGGATTGTGAGTTAAGACGTAATGGAGGGGCCTTTGTGCAAATCTTGGAAATATGTTGCATGGGTCTCGGCCCATGGCTGGAACCCATTCCCGTTTTTCTTTTTTCCTTGTGTTTCAAGCAAGCCAACAATCTCCAACCCTACAATTCATTCTCCTAGTTTCCTTGGTGTGTGGTGCGGCCGTAAGTGAAAGAAAAGGGAGAGAGAGCGATCGCGAGAAAGAGAGAGACGAGAAGAAAGACCACAGCGGCAGCCGTCGCCGCCGCTGCTACTGTCGCCGGAGGGCGCCACCAACCTGGTTTCGTCGGAGATCGAGAGAGAGAGGTGTGGTCGTGGTGGTGAGACGTCGTTGTAGGTAAGTGTTTCTCCCCTCCCCTTGTTGTTTCTTTGATGTCGCCATGAAACCACCACCGGCGGTGGCCGCCGTCGCCGACCACCACTGCCGGAGGTGGCAGTGGGTGGTGCGTGGGGTGTCCAGCCCTAGTTGTAACCCGAACCGTTAAGCCTTGAACCGTTTTTATAAATCGTGAGTTTATGAAAATTCTAAGTGTGCTGTCCAGTTTTCGTGTGATCGTAACTTTTCTGTCGTAACTCCGTTTGAGCCGAAACTGGCGTCCACGGTTCAAGTTCGGGATCGGGCACGTTTTCCGTGTTTTAGCGGAAAACTGGTTCGGTCTCTAGCTGGGCGAAAAAGTGGTCGCAAGTTCGGTGTTTCGTCATTTCATGTGAAAATTTCTGGAATCTGCCTTGATCTTGCGAAAACCATAACTTTCTGCTCGTAACTCGGTTTGGGGTGAAACCGGTGTCAAAAGTTCCCTTTTTGAGTCTAGAAACTTTTCTGTGTTTTGTGCAAAACCCATTTCGGGACGTAGCATGGGTCAAATTGTAGTTTTATACTGAAAGGTGCTGAATTTCGCTGTTCTGGAAACTGTTTTTGTAAAATCCGTAGTAAATTGTAGAAAAATCGTTAGGAGGCGTATAATATGTCCTTGGAACCCTAACTCAGAGTACTTTATGGTCATGAAATAATATTGGGAATTTTCTGGGTTTAAAGGGGTCGAAACAGGTCCCGAACAGACCTGTTTGGCGGGAACGGAAAGTAGTTTTAGTGACGGTTTAAGCGTGTGTCGTGTCATAGGGTCCGAGTCTTGTATTGACACGTTTTAACATGCGTTTAGGTGCTGGGAAGTGACCGTAATTGTGAAGCTTGAATTGCATTGTTAAGCTAGGCGCGCATTCGAGGTGAGTTCTCTCACTATATAGAATGGGAATTATATTTGTGTTGCTATAGTTCGAGTTGTGTTGATTATGATTGTTTGCTGATATTATTGTGGTGTGGAATATATATATTTGTGTGTATATATTGAACTGTGATTGATGTACTTCTTGATGGATGTTCCAAGAGGTATATGCGTTCGTATAATGAGCTGTGATTATATCTTCTTAAGGGTTGTTCCAAGAAGTATAAGGCCACTTCTTGATGGTTGTTCCAAGGAGTAGGTGTATTGGTATAATGTGTTGTGATTATATCTTCTTGAGGGTTGTTCCAAGAAGTATAAGGCCACTTCTTGATGGTTGTTCCAAGGAGTAGGTGTATTGGTGTAATGTGTTGTGATTATGTCTTCTTGATGGTGGTTCCAAGGAGCATAAGGATTATTATTAATCGTGTCATATTTTTTTTTCTTGATGGATGTTCCAAGAAATTTATGTGCTGGTATGTTTAAGGGTGATGCTGATATAATTGCGATTCTATGTATGGATTGAATTCACTAAGCTTCGTGCTTACCCTTTCCCAATAAACTGTGGTTTCAGGTCCGGACGGCTCTAAGGCGTGACGAGTACACACTGGCGTGCGAGGAGAGTTGGTTGCTTTCTGGTTTTAATAATTAAACGTTTATTCCGCTGGTTTTATTTTATAAAGATATTAATTATGAGTTTGCAAACGAAACGTTGGGATCATTTAATGAGTTGTTATAAATGAAATATTTATTTTAAAATTTTAAATTTGCTTCTAATTTTTGGGACGTTACAACTTGGTATCAGAGCACAGCTTGAGTGAATCAAATGCACCTCGGTGTGTTTGATCTCAAGTTTGCGGCTATAAAATTTTCTTTAAAATTTTTGGAAAATAAAAGAAAGGAAAACCCGTTTGAGAAACGGTGATCGATGGCGCAGTGTGTACAGTCAGTCGGAGACAGAGGAAAAGGTACAGTACTTAGTGTTTTATTGCTTTCTAGATCGTAGAGTATGCATGCTAGATTGCCTGTTGTGGACACTATGTTGTATGTTGAACTACTTGCTATTAGGAATTTATGCTAATTATGATAGGTTACTAAGTGGATGCCCTCTAGGTTGTATGCAGTAAGAGATTTATAGCCTTAGAATATTCGATTTAGTTCTATTGCGCAGCTCTTGTTTGAGTCCAACCGTTCTAGGATAGAGTCTTGTATTCGACTGTCTATTTGTTTCGCACTGCATATAATCGGGTATTCGCGAGGTCACCCGTTATAATTAGTAGGGATTCGGTAGTAGCAAGGGTAGTGGGATAAGAGGAAGTTCCTAGAGAGCTGGGAAGGGTGTTTATGTATGAGTACGTGTGCTAGATTGCTTTCTAGAACATAGAAGTATGTATGCTAAATTGCTTGGTGCTTATTACACTGTATTGCATGTCTGCTGCTTGCTATTAGGGATTTGGCAGTAGCAAGGGTAGTGGTTTGGATGGAATTCCTAGGGAGCTAGGAAGAGTGTGTACATATGCCGGCGCGGGCATATGTGTATAGTTTCGGCGAGAAACTACTTGGACCCCTTGGGATGGAACTCGGAACGGGCGATGATAGGTGTGGATGGTAGTAGTAGAGCTCCTACTACCGGAAGCACATGATCAATGCTCGAGTCGGGGAAGTCACGAGGAATCCAAGGAGTTGAGCGTGAGTGTTGTTAGTATGAGTTATTATGTGCTAATAACGCGTTGTATTGTCTACCCAGAATAGCCATCACAAGGAGGAACAACTATAGTAAACCTACTAGTACAGGTGTGTACTCGAAGTGTTTTGAGGTGATGATCGTTGGGGGTAGTGATGAAGGTCCTAAACTAGTAGTCGTTGGAATAGAAAGACGATTCTAATATTAGTCACTTGGAGTGACGATAGGGATGATATTTGTTGTGAGCAGATCATTTCGGGCCAAGATGGAAGATTGTGCTAGGGTCATAGGCTCATAGAGCCGACTTTGATTTGAGGAAAACCCGTAAGATGATTTGATGTGATTTCCCAACTTGCCTTAAGAGGTTTAAATGTCTGGATGACAATAGTAGACCGGAGAGTTTCGGAGTAGTAGGGGTCGAGACGTAGAATGCCGAATGAGTCATGCACGAAGTTATTTTGAAAATAAGATTGCATTAACAAATTCTTGTGTTTCAAATCTTTGTATGGACGGTGTTTTGGAATTTTGGGAATTGCTCAGCACACGCACAAGATTTTGAAATATGGTTTTGAAAGTGTATGAAATCGTTTTATCACGGGAGTGCAAACTTTGTTAGAATTTGTCTCATTTTCGTTATTTTTCCAACGGTTCTTTCGGGTACGATGTTATCCGTGTTTTGGTGGTGGTTAAGATGTTGGGTAAGTGACTACGGATTGAGACTCTAACATTGGAACTCCTCCACATGTGTTAGAGTTGAGACGAAAAGTTACATTCCACGATGTCTGTATAAAGGCTATTTTGGTGATTTGTTTAAAATGAGTTTGGAATTCCAGTGTCGCTTAACTTTTCGTTCGAGAGTTTGTATTACTAAGTGTTTTATTGCAAATAGTTCAGTGTGTGGATTGATTCATGCGTGACATAAGTGATGCATGGAGGAATTTTGGTAACATTTCATAAGGAGTTGTTTAGTGCGCTTTTTAGTCAGCTAAAGGTTTTATTGACATTTCCATGAAAATGCGATTTATCGACTTAGGGGTATGCATACTGGGGTAACCTTTGTTCTCGACATTTTGATGAACGAGTCGTGCATGAAAATGTTTTAGTTCCTTTTTGTCGAAATGAAAGACCATTTGATCCAATGAGTGTTTTAATGTTGTGAACATCATGCATACGATTACAATGTGTTATATTTTGGAAATATAAATGCGTAGATTTTTGACATTCGGTTAATTTAGAATTACCGATCATTTTTTTGGGAAATTAAAAACTTTTGCTTTGGAGGAAACGGGTATTTTGAGCATTTTCGATAAATACATTTTTAAACTATAATGTTTTGACGTTATATGTCCCAAGTACGAAACTTGAGGAAGTGTTACAAGCTTGCATGCCTGCCCCCAGTTTGAGATTTTATGAGGTTTTAGTCGATATTTCCAATTAATAGAAGCAGACTGGTTTCTGTCTTCAAGTTTGAAACTTACACGAGACAGTTGTGTTTTAACAAAAATATATTTGTAAACCGTGTCATCGTTTTGTGTGATTAGCTGACGCGCGAAAAATTTGTGGCGAACCCTGTGCCACGTCATTTTTTATGATTAAAAAGAAGAATTTTTGAATCAAATGTCGTGAAACTTATTTTGAATTATGTGCACACCTTTGTCGCACCCTGTTTAAGGTCAAGCGGTTACTTTAAGTGCACGTCATGAGTCAATCCATACTGGAATCGAGGCGGTTCATTTTAAAGAAATTATTTATTACGCTTGCTTTTGTGTGAGTAAACTGAACTGCAATGGAACGATTTTCAACATGATTTTCCTATGTGGGATGAGCGTGTCCAATTTTGCGTAACTATCGATCAGGTAATAGTAGTTTTATTACATACGATCTTTTGAGATGAAAATCCTGATGTTGAAAATATTTTGTAAATGATTTTGTAAACCATTTGGGGAAATGTGCTTTTAAGTGTCATGTGTCATTTCGAGAATTTTTAGGGTGTGAGTCCTTTTGGAAAACTCTTTTGTTTAACCCGTGTTGAGTCTGAGACTAAGGTTGATTTCAGAGTATTGTTTGCTTAAACTTTGTTTAAACGCATTTTCCGACCTATGGGTCTAGCAAGCGTGGAGCATTTTGCTCGGTTTTGACTTGGAGTTAGTAATGGTCCAATTGCCCGGTTTTAATGGCTCGATGTGGAGTCTAGTTGATGAGTTGTTTTTGTCACACCGTTTGGCATTCTTTGCACGTTGAGTGTTTACATATTTGGGTGAGTGAGTCAATCCGGAATAGGCATGTTGTTGGTAGGCTGTTTGCTTTGGATCCTTAGACACGTTAGTCAGTCGTTGGTAATGGTCGGTTGGGTATCTCGGGGTGGGACCCCGGTATTCATGTGTTTTAACCTAGACTTTCCAGTAGGTACTAGGAGGATATAGTTGTGGGCACTTACCTGGGAGGTAGTTCCGGTGTACTGGGTCTTGAGGCGTTACCTGGGAGGTAGACGTCAAGGTGTATCCTCGATACGGTGTGACTTGGCTTCGTAGAGCAAGTGTGGATGATACGTCGACGGTGGAAGGTAGATATTCCACGCGCGTTAGTACTGTAGGCCGAATAGTATCGGTTAAGGGATTGATGCCCTTTGTTATTAAGAGAATAAATGCGCATCAACCATTTTGAGGTAGGTGGTATATTTAGGTGTCGACTTTTGGGCTTGAGGCCAAACACCTTTAGTATAATCGGAGAGTTGTAGCCGATTTTAAGATAATCATGGTGTCGGTAGTAGTGACCCTGAAATGATCACTTGTGATGGATGGTTATGGTGGAATGACCTACGTGTGTGTTAGTTGATTTGGTTGTGGGGGATATCTATTTGTGTTAGTGTCTAGGATAATACCACGCTTATGTTTGTTATTGTAATCGGTTGGACCGATGTTCGGCGGGTGGCCGATGTTTGTTATTGTAATCGGTTGGACCGATGTTCGGCGGGTGGCCGATGTGTGTTATTGTAATCGGTTGGACCGATGTTCGGCGGGTGGCCGATGTTTGTTATTGTAATCGGTTGGACCGATGTTCGGCGGGTGGCCGATGTTTGTTATTGTAATCGGTTGGACCGATGTTCGGCAGGGGGTCGATGTTTTGTTAATATAGGTTATTGAAAATCTTTGGAGTCTATTAGAATTCGTAGGAGTTAATCGTCAATTAATGATAGGAGGGATCGTAATCGAGTATCCTGTGGAGTATACTGGTGAGCAGCTTTAGAGTGGTTAGAGCTTGAGATTTGACTCGGGATGTATGGAATATCTAAGGTTGGAGGACAACCGTAGTCGCTTGGCTAGGAATGATTTCAATTGTCGGGGTGTTCTGCCGATCATAATCCCAGTGTCTTAGAAAGAGTACGTTAGTAAGAATAGTATTCGAGAAGTTTAGTAGGGGTTTCAAGTGGACTTAGGAACCTGAGGTTGAGATGAGGGAGAACTATCCGGAGCTATTCGTAGGCAGAGACTTCGAGGGCGAAGTCTAATCCAAGTGGGGGAGAGTTGTAAAGCCCGTGTCCCGGTATGTTTATATATATTTTAATTAATTGCTTTAATATCGTTCTTTTAGCGAATCTTTACTAACGGGGTTAGCAAGTTTGACCAAATGCGTAATAAATCTTTAAACCATTATAAAATGTTCACCTTTAATTGTTTTTGGTTAGTGGTTTGGTGTCAAAAGGGACCAAAATGTTAGCTTGAGTGTCTTTTTGTGTGGATTGTGAGTTAAGACGTAATGGAGGGGCCTTTGTGCAAATCTTGGAAATATGTTGCATGGGTCTCGGCCCATGGCTGGAACCCATTCCCGTTTTTCTTTTTTCCTTGTGTTTCAAGCAAGACAACAATCTCCAACCCTACAATTCATTCTCCTAGTTTCCTTGGTGTGTGGTGCGGCCGTAAGTGAAAGAAAAGGGAGAGAGAGCGATCGCGAGAAAGAGAGAGACGAGAAGAAAGACCACAGCGGCAGCCGTCGCCGCCGCTGCTGCTGTCGTCGGAGGGCGCCACCAACCTGGTTTCGTCGGAGATCGAGAGAGAGAGGTGTGGTCGTGGTGGTGAGACGTCGTTGTAGGTAAGTGTTTCTCCCCTCCCCTTGTTGTTTCTTTGATGTCGCCGTGAAACCACCACCGGCGGTGGCCGCCGTCGCCGACCACCACTGCCGGAGGTGGCAGTGGGTGGTGCGTGGGGTGTCCAGCCCTAGTTGTAACCCGAACCGTTAAGCGTTGAACCGTTTTTATAAATCGTGAGTTTATGAAAATTCTAAGTGTGTTGTCCAGTTTTCGTGTGATCGTAACTTTTCTGTCGTAACTCCGTTTGAGCCGAAACTGGCGTCCACGGTTCAAGTTCGGGATCGGGCACGTTTTCCGTGTTTTAGCGGAAAACTGGTTCGGTCTCTAGCTGGGCGAAAAAGTGGTCGCAAGTTCGGTGTTTCGTCATTTCATGTGAAAATTTCTGGAATCTGCCTTGATCTTGCGAAAACCATAACTTTCTGCTCGTAACTCGGTTTGGGGTGAAACCGGTGTCAAAAGTTCCCTTTTTGAGTCTAGAAACTTTTCTGTGTTTTGTGCAAAACCCAGTTCGGGACGTAGCATGGGTCAAATTGTAGTTTTATACTGAAATGTGCTGAATTTCGCTGTTCTGGAAATTGTTTTTGTAAAATCCGTAGTAAATTGTAGAAAAATCGTTAGGAGGCGTATAATATGTCCTTGGAACCCTAACTCAGAGTACTTTATGGTCATGAAATAATATTGGGAATTTTCTGGGTTTAAAGGGGTCGAAACAGGTCCCGAACAGACCTGTTTGGCGGGAACGGAAAGTAGTTTTAGTGACGGTTTAAGCGTGTGTCGTGTCATAGGGTCCGAGTCTTGTATTGACACGTTTTAACATGCGTTTAGGTGCTGGGAAGTGACCGTAATTGTGAAGCTTGAATTGCATTGTTAAGCTAGGCGCGCATTCGAGGTGAGTTCTCTCATTATATAGAATGGGAATTATATTTGTGTTGCTATAGTTCGAGTTGTGTTGATTATGATTGTTTGCTGATATTATTGTGGTGTGGAATATATATATTTGTGTGTATATATTGAACTGTGATTGATGTACTTCTTGATGGATGTTCCAAGAGGTATATGCGTTCGTATAATGAGCTGTGATTATATCTTCTTGAGGGTTGTTCCAAGAAGTATAAGGCCACTTCTTGATGGTTGTTCCAAGGAGTAGGTGTATTGGTATAATGTGTTGTGATTATATCTTCTTGAGGGTTGTTCCAAGAAGTATAAGGCCACTTCTTGATGGTTGTTCCAAGGAGTAGGTGTATTGGTGTAATGTGTTGTGATTATGTCTTCTTGATGGTGGTTCCAAGGAGCATAAGGATTATTATTAATCGTGTCATATTTTTTTTTCTTGATGGATGTTCCAAGAAATTTATGTGCTGGTATGTTTAAGGGTGATGCTGATATAATTGCGATTCTATGTATGGATTGAATTCACTAAGCTTCGTGCTTACCCTTTCCCAATAAACTGTGGTTTCAGGTCCGGGCGGCTCTAAGGCGTGACGAGTACACACTGGCGTGCGAGGAGAGCTGGTTGCTTTCTGGTTTTAATAATTAAACGTTTATTCCGCTGGTTTTATTTTATAAAGATATTAATTATGAGTTTGCAAACGAAACGTTGGGATCATTTAATGAGTTGTTATAAATGAAATATTTATTTTAAAATTTTAAATTTGCTTCTAATTTTTGGGACGTTACAATATCAAATCTTCCGCCTGAAATGGGAATTACAAACTCTATGTCTGCCTATTCCACATTTCACTATCTCACCATCTTGAATCACTGGCCCCCAAATGGGATTTAATTTATATAGCGCTTAACAACAAGGGGCCTCACAGATGATTCAAAATTCACTCCAACAACTAGAAATAACATCCCTTCAGTCAATGGCTGGAAATTGGTTCCCATTAAACCGTACAAAGTAGCCCCCTGATGACCGGATGCCTATTTCTAGCCAACGCAACACAGTAACTGTGTATCATCACTCTTTCTATCGTATACTATATTTGTACGATATATCATATATTCTATATGTCTATATACAGAATATTAATTACCACAATTATCCCCATTCTTGCCAATTAGCAACGGGGATCAACATCTCAAATGTTAACTATAAGATCGGACTCATAAAGAAGTCCTTTACAATTATTTATAACATGGTTTTCGTATCAAATTTTGAGTTATAATCACATAACAAATAGCATATAAATATCAGATTGTATTCCACATAAAAGCTTCAAACTACTTCTGAAAGTCTAAAACTTTTCGCAAGCCACTGTAGCGAAAAGCTACACTTTTCGCAAGCCAAAGCTGCGAATTCCTCACTTTTCGCAAGCCAAAGCTGCGAATTCCTCACTTTTCGCAAGCCACTGTTGCGAATTCTATCACTTTTCGCAAGCCACTGTTGCGCAAAGTGTACTGTTCATCGTCTCTTTCACAAACTTTAAACCAGTATCGATTTCTTAGCAAATTAAAATTACAGATGGTTCAATCCCAAGGAAAATATAACTATTATCATTCTAATTGCTTAATTTTAAAGAGAGTTGAATAAACTCACCTTAAAAGATAATCTGAACACTTTTGGCTTAATTCCAAACACTGGTTCACAAACCGAGCTTAATCAACAGCTTAATGAGCAGTCCTGAACAATATGATACAGCTTAATTTCTATAGAGATGAACAAGTTTACCAAGAAATCAGATTTTCTTACCCAAAATCAACTCCTTTCTTCTTCTTTTCTTCCTTCTTCTTTTCGTCTTTCTCTCTCTCGATTTCTATCTCTTTGTTCTAATTTTGTTTCCTTTTTGTGAAACAATTAACCAAAAGAAATCAGTATTCAAAATACTGATTATTCTCTACTTGACACCTCATTTCAAATTAATGAGTCACAAGCATGGTTACACATTAAACCCACAATTTCCAATAATTGACATTTCATACCCTCGAGTTTTGTTTCTCAATAAACTTCAACTTTAAACAAAATACAACTTACCTTTTATAAATTACAATGAAATTTTCGAGGTGTTACAACTTAGTTCTCATTTCTGATTCCGATTCCCAAGTAGCATCCTGACCCCTATGGTGTCGCCACTGAACCTTCACTTGTCTGATTTCCTTATTCCGCAAAACCTTGACTTTACGGTCAACAATGGCTTCATGTTCTTCCACATAATTCAACTTTTCATCAACTTGTATGTCGGGTAGAGAAACTGCCTGATCTGGTGTAACCAAACACTTTCGAAAGTTCGATATATGAAACGCTTTGTGAATCCTGCTTAACTCTGGCGGAAGATCCAACCTGTATGCTACTTCACCGATCCTTTCCGTAATTGCAAACGGTCCAATGTACCTCGGACTAAGTTTACCCTGCTTCCCAAACCGAATAACTCCTTTCCAATGTGAGACTTTTAACATTACAAAATCTCCAACTTGTAACTCTAACGGTTTCCGGCGTCGGTCGGCGTAGCTTTTCTGTCTGTCTTGAGCCAATTTCAATCTTTCTCGAATCTGAGTAACCTTATCCGCGGTTATCTGAACTATATCCGGCCCCGCTAGCTGTTTCTCTCCCACTTCGTTCCAACACAAAGGAGTTCGACATTTTCTACCATACAAAACTTCATACGGTGCCGCTTGAATGCTGGAATGATAACTGTTATTGTAGGCAAATTCGATCAATGGTAAATGCTTATCCCACGATCCCCCAAAGTCAACAATACAAGCCCGGAGGATATCTTCTAATGTCTGAATCGTTCGTTAACTCTGACCGTTAGTTTGAGGATGATATGATGTGCTTAACTTTATCTGTGTCCCCATTTCCTTTTGAAAACTTCTCCAGAATCTTGAAGTAAAACGACTATCACGATCAGAAATGATCGAGATTGGAACTCCATGTCGAGTTACTATTTCGTCAATGTACAATTTAGCTAATCGTTCCAATGAATCAGTTTCCTTCATCGGTAAAAAGTGTGCAGACTTCGTCAACCTGTCGACTATCACCCAAATAGAATCAAATCCCTTCGGAGTCCTTGGTAGCTTTGTGATGAAATCTGTAGTAATCTGATCCCATTTCCACATCGGTATTTCTAATCGTTGTAACTGACCAAACGGCTTTTGATGTTCAATCTTTACCTTCTTACAAGTAGTACAACCTTCCACATGTTGAGCAATGCTTCTTTTTATTCCCGACCACCAATAGAATTGTTTTAGGTCTTTGTACATCTTATTCATACCTGGATGAATAGAGAATCGAGATTGATGAGCTTCTTGTAGTACACGATCACGTAAACCACCCAAACTAGGCACCCAAATTCTGTTCTCCAGACACAATAACCCACGATCATCTTTCACTAGCAATGCTGATAACCCCACTAACCGTTCTGATTTCAAATATTCTTCCTGATAGGATTCTACTTGACACTTCTTCAGTTCGTCGAAAATGTTAGGTAGAAGCTCAGTTCGTAGTGCAATAGCTTTTATTTGTCCACTTCTTTCTTGACGACTCAGCGCATCAGCTACCACGTTCGCCTTTCTCGGATGATAAAGGATTTCACAGTCATAATCATTCACCAATTCTAGCCATCTTCTTTGCCTCATATTTAAATCATTCTGATCAAAAAGATGTTGGAGACTCTTATGATCGGTATAAATTTGACATTTAGAGCCGTAAAGATAATGTCTCCAAATCTTCAACACGAATACAACTGCTGCCAGTTCCATGTCGTGTGTAGGATACTGTCTTTCATGATCTTTTAACTGACGAGAAGCATAAGCAATAACCTTTCCACGCTGCATAAGTACACATCCCAATCCCAGTTTGGAAGCATCACTATAAACAACAAAGTCTTCGGAACCTTTCGGTAGTGACAAAATCGGTGCGCTACAAAGTCTTTCTTTCAAAATTCTGAATGCTTCATCCTGTTCCGCTTTCCATTCAAACTTTATATTCTTTCGAGTCAGCTTAGTCAAAGGCGTCGCGATACGAGAGAAGTCTTTTATAAACTTTCGATAATAGCCGGCTAAACCCAGAAAACTACGTACTTCGGTTGGCGTTCTCGGCGGTTCCCACTTTTCAATCGCTTCCACTTTCATCGGATCCACTTGAATGCCTTTCTCGGAAACTACATGCCCCAGAAACTGAACTTCTCGTAGCCAGAATTCACATTTCGAAAAATTAGCATACAACTTTTCTTTCCTCGGCAACTCCAGGGTCAAACGAAGATGTTGTGCGTGCTCCTCCTTGGACCGGGAATAGATAAGTATATCATTGATAAACACAATAACAAATTTATCGAGATATGGCTTACATACTCAGTTCATTAGATCCATAAAAGCAGCTGGAGCGTTCGTCAGTCCAAATGGCATCACCAGGAATTCATAGTGATCGTACCTTGTGCGAAAAGCAGTTCTCAAAACGTCTTATTCTTTAACCTTCAACTGATGATACCCAGATCTTAGATCAATCTTAGAGAAATAACAGGCTCCAACTAATTGATCAAAAAGGTCATCAATTCTGGGAAGCGGATACTTGTTCTTGATCGTGCGCTTGTTCAGTTCCCGGTAGTCAATACACATTCTCATCGAACCATCATTCTTTTTCACAAACAAAACTGGTGCACCCCACGACGAAGAACTGGGTCTGATGAATCCTTTATCGGAAAGATCTTGTAGTTGCATCATCATTTCTTTCATCTCTGGTGGCGCTAAACGATACGGTGCACGAGCAATAGGAGCGGCTCCAGGAATCAGATCTATACCAAACTTTACTTGTCTAACGGGCGGAAGACTATTCAAGTCTTCAGGGAATACTTCTGGAAATTCACTAACAATAGGAATATCTTCCAACTTATTCTTTTCTAGCTTAGTATCTATCACATAAGCTAAATAACTCTGGCAGCCTTTGCTAACACTCTTCCGAGCTTTCATCATAGAAATAAGGCAAGACTGACTATTTTTACGATCACCATAAATCACTACCGGTCCCCTCTCAGGCAAGACAACATTGATTAATTTCTTATCACAAACTATGTTAGCCTGATTCTCGGCTAACCAATCCATCCCCACTACTACATCAAACTCTATCAAAGCTATAGGAAATAACTGAATCGGTACTCCGCACCCTTCTATATTTATCACACAACTATCAAAAACTTCATTAATCGACACTTGTTTATCATTTGCAGTATCTACCATTAAAGTATGATCTAACACTTTAGGCTTTAAACGCAGATAAGCAGCAAATGAAGGAGACACGAACGATCGGTTTGCACCGGAGTCAAATAACACTTTAGCACGTGTAGAGTTTATTAAAAATGTACCTGTAACCACATCCGGAGTTTCCTACGCTTCTTGTGCTGTCATCTGAAATGCACGACCCCTTGTTCTTGGTGGCTCTAGTCTTGGTACTACCGATCTGACAACCGCTGGTTTCCCTGATGTACCCCCTTGATGTATTCTTCCCTTTGGACAATCAGACTGAATGTGATCCGGAGAATTACATTAGAAACAAAACCGCGTCACTCGACATTCTTTAACAACATGCCCGGTCTTCCCACACCTAAAACAAACCCAAGAATCAACTTGACAATTTACTTGGTGGATCGATTGCATTTCGGACAAGGTCTTTCCGCTGGTCGGAAAGGTGGACGGTTATCAAATCGCTGAAACCTGGACTTCTTCGGATCATACTGCGGTCCTTCCCACTTTCTTTTCCCCGCACCTTTATCACTAATACTTCTCCCTTTATCTTGCTCCACGGTTTCCGCGGCATCTACTGCGGCGGAGAAAGTTTCTGGTCCTTTAGCAATCACAAAACTTCTAACTTCTGTATTCAATCCGAATATAAACCTTTCAATCTTCATTGCCTCCGTGGCAACGTAGTATTCCGCGAAACGAGACTTTTCCAGAAAACGAGCGGTATAGTTCCGAACTGATAAGTTCCCTTGCTGCAAGTTCATAAACTCTCCTTCCAATTGTTTAACTGCTGCTTGGGGACAAAACTGTTTCCTGAAAGCTATCACGAATTCTTCCCAAGAGTAAGTAGAATATATACCAGATCCTCCAGAGGAAATATGAGCTTCCCACCAGTATAGGGCATCGCCTTTCAACATTGCAGTTCCATAGAGTACTCTATCCTCTTCAGCGCATTTACTAGTCTTGAAGATAGCTTCTATTTCTTTCAGCCACCTCATAGCTTTTACGGGGTCCATGTCTCCTGCGTAGGTCGGAGGCTTACAACTTAGGAACATTTTATAATCACATTTCTTCACCACTGGTACGACAGTAGGTGTAATGGACATCTCCTCTTCAGGAGTAGGATCTGGTCTTTCTGTTTCAGTATTATGAGTTTGGTTGAACATAGCTTGGATATTGGCTTGTAATCTTCCCATTTCAGCTGCTAAGTCGTCTCTGGTAACAAATTCCGTGTCGCGCCCCTGAACTCTGCCTCCAGTTCTGCCTCTACCTCTTTCTCCCCCTCTTCCCCTTGCCCCAACTGTTGGATTTGTCCTATTAGGATTTCCTCCTCCCCGATTCGTTTGTCTAGTACCGCTTGCCATTCTGTTGATTCAAACAAGGTTAACATACACATAAGCACATACCCCATATAACAAGGTATTCCAGTTCAACATGTACCTGTAAGATCACAATTACACTGGCCAGGTGTAAATCTGAAATTACCTTACATGATGTTCCTTCTACCTTTTTTATATTTAACATCCCCAGGTTCTACAATAATAGGGACATCCTACTTCACATGCAGTTTAAGTCTAGGTACAGATACTAATACCTAAATCCCTTAAACTAGGGCTCTGATACCATCTGTAACAACCCGATATTTCCAAATATACACATATAACATAAATTGCCTAACACCGTTACATAACAAAGATACATCATATATCAAATAAGGTCCTTTAGTCTTTACAACCAAAATATGGTATTTCGTTACAAACTTTTCGCTAATTACATACACGATATTTAGTAATGAAACTATAACTACAAAACACATCTTAGTCTTCAAATCACAAGTCTTCACAAAAGCTATCCACTGATTATTTCTCTTACTTGCCCTTATCCGATCCACGCCCTGGAATACATATTTAAACAAAATGAGAGTTAGACCTAATGGTCTAAGTGAGAAAATCCCTGTTTCTTTGAAAATCCTTTGCACACCACCATTCACATAATACAAACACAATTACCAGTTATGACTCAATCATCATGTATTTTCCCATCTCATTCTCTTGGACATATTAGTTGGGTTGCAAGCCAACTAATAAATTAACTTCGTTGTACGACAATTACAGCCAACAACGTTGTACGAATATTACATCCAACACACCGGTCCTAAGCCCGGCCAACGTATTCTCGTATAGTAGAATACTCATGTAAATACAATATCTTAATATATTATATTTCAGACATAAGCACATAATCACACCACCTATTAGATTCCCAATCCACACATAAACGTATTCCAGTTTAAAAACGTTTTAAAGTAAAACTCACCTGTTTGCTTATCAAAAACTCTTTCCAGTCTTTTCCACAAGATTCAGCTTTCACTCCAAGTTCACAGTATCTGAAATAAATAGATACAGACATCTCTTTACCAAACAGAACACATAAGTCTTACTAAAGCTATGAACTCTAAAGAACTCCAATCCTCAAATGTTACCCCCAAACCCGAACTTAAGTCGAGTCCACAGTACATTTAGTCCTCATTCACTCCCTGTCCAATAACTAACAATACATAGGTTACTGGATAGTCAAAAGCATATAAACTCTCAAAATTGACCAAACAGCTAAAGTTCCCGGACAACCCAAACTTCCCGGATAACACAGACTATCCGGACAACACAACTATCCGGTAAACATCAACTTTTCGGATAACACAACCAATCCGGATAACACCCGGACACCAAAGTAATCCAGATACCATCCGGTATCTCATTTTAACCGGAAACTTAAGGAAAAGAGGAACTTACCGGGTAACTTGACTTGTCCGGACACCACTAGAACAAGTTCCGGATACTATCAACCAAAACTACCGGACACTCTCATCGTATCCGGAAACCTCTAACAGTTCATCCCAATTTCACCCAGAATTCGACTGAATTATTACCAGTTATGTAAATGATGTTTCTACTCCGATAGAAACCTTCTAAAAGCAATTACAAACACAAAATACAAAGGAACCATACCTTAATTTCTCTTCCAAGTACACCAAATTGAGTCTCTTAGCCACAACCCTTCTTTCTTCTTCTTGCTCTCTCAAAAACACACACACACACACACTGGAATAAATCTGGATATTTGCAGATAATGAAAATATCTGAATATCCTAAGGGATATTATCTAACCATAATTACCCTTTAGACCTTAAGCTTTCCATTAATGACCCAAAACACCCTTAACTCCTAATTTAACCCAAACTTACCCTAAACATCAATTATAAAGTTAAATAAATTTAACGGAACTAACATTTAACTAACGAACTTACCCGGGGTATTACAGGAGACATTTTTGTGGTTACCTCCATTTTAATTTTTCAGGTGGCCTATTGCTTTAGATGTACTTGGCATTTTTGGGGTAATGTGCTAAACAACCTTACTGTACTTGACATTATTGGGGTAATGTGCTTAAACAACGTATATTTGTAAGTCCGTCAAAAGATAGTTTTTTTTCAAGTTTGATTTATGTATGCATTTTGGTGTTTTTTCCTTATCTTTGTGTACAATCGTTTTCCAATGATTGTTTTAATTTCTTTGCATTTATATAGGTTTTAGGGCAGAAACACAAATGAGTTTGAATGTTTATGGAGTTTCAGGTTGCAAAAAAAGGCCCTCAACATCTTAGTGAAATCAGGCCAATTCTTCCATAACTAATTGATGGTATGTATTTTGAAGAAGTTCTATTGATTCATGTCACGAATTTGGTTTTTCCTTCACATTGGTTTGCTTTCAGATTTTTTCAAGCTAATGGATGAAGTTGAAAATGACAATCTGGCCAAGTTCTATTCTTCCATACCCTTGAGACTATTGTTGACAAGTTTAGAGAGGTTATGGCACCCAGGTGATATTTTACTTATCAATAAAAAATGTGAAATGCACTTGCTACTATCTTTTTTCCCATTCTAACTTCCACTGTTGATGTGATATAGGTTGATACAGCTTAGAGGTCTATCAATGCCCCTAAAGCAGACAATCAAGACAATCCTGGTGCTTTTGGCAGTTGGTCGTTGTTTACGTGCTATTAGTACGATACTTGAATAATGTATATATATAAAAGGTATTGTCTAATCTTCATTTCCTATAAAAAATTGGATGTCAAGAAATGGTACTCATCCAATTTCAAAACATATATGCTATTTTGTCTCAGACATACTTGGTGCAAGCTCTAATTTGGAGGTGGGCAATGACAACTTAAAAGATGATAATAAATCAAGGGAACCCGAATAAAAAACAATAAATGAAAGGCAATTTGGAAAACTATGATTGAAGGAATTGGATTTTCTATTAACTCTTCGAGTTGGTGCTTCATGTGTTTTAACTTCCCGTTCAATGTTATTGTTTTTGCTTCCTTCTGACATAGATTGTGTTATTGTTTATGTCTTACATCGGACAACTTTTTCATGTTTAATGGATACTACATTCTTAATCTTATGTCATTTCACATTGTTTATTTTTTTATTTACACCGGACATGTTATTGCAACTGTGGCTATATGGTCATAAATTTATAAACAAAACTTTCTAATAATATATCGTCTATTATCTTTAATTTTTGTCACAGTGTTTTTCTAATCACTTAAGTTTTGTATGATGTTAATTTTATTACGTATCAAAGATTTTTATAATTATTTTAATTAATTAGGTTGTAAAAGGGCGTGACTACTTTGCTCAAATACAAGTAGGTAAGGTCTCAACCTTTGAGTAAGTTAAAAAAGTGCCTCCATAACATGAGTTGTCAATTAACAAATTACATTTGATTCTAACTTAGTTACGTATTTTCTAACGAATATATTTTTGTCACCGCGCAACGAGCGGTGTCGAACACTAGTATTTTTTATTAAAACCTTAATGTGAAAATTTTAAATTCAGGTTTACAAGTTTTTTAATAATTTATAACTTAAGGGTTGTTTATTAAAAAGAATTAGATAAATACTATTGAAAGTGATTCATTGGAACGGACTAAGTTGGAATCCTCACTTATAAAAATACCCAAACTCTCCTCCATTTAACCAAAATACCCAAAAAAAATCCATGATGATACCCTGCGATCGAATACTCTTTAAAAAAGCAAGCTTCGAGGACCAAAACCAGCCCCATCGCGGACCAATTTCCCACGATCGCGGACATACCAGGCTGATCGAGGACTTTTCCATGGCTGATTGAGGACTTTTCCAGATTGATCAAGGACATTCAATGAGTGAAATCCAACTTTTTAAAGATGTCCGTGATCACATGGTGTTTTCGCATATTTTTTGGGTATTTTGGTTAAATTAGGGAGAGTTTGGGCATTTTGGTAAGTCAAAGTCAAATTTGGGTCATTTCGAGTAGTTTTTCTTAAAATAGAAGTGCAAAAAAATTGACACCTATTTTCGTTATGAACATAATTTTACGATGTAGAGTTTTACATAATGTTTACGTAAAAACTCGTGTACTTAATAGATTTTTAGCCGACTGTTTTTATTACAAAAAATATGTATATATCAAGTGATAAACCCCCTAAGTTAAGAATGTAATCCTTTCATCGTCATCAACTATCTTACATTTTGATTTTAATTATTAGAGTAAGCTACAAATTTTTGGTCCCTGATGTTTACACGTTTATCCGAAAAATGGTTCCTAGACTTCAATAACTACAGTGAGCGTCCCTAAGTGGTCCCTTGTTGTCTCCGTTGAAAAAACTCAATTAAGTTGAGGGTTTTTTTACATCCTTTTCTTTTACAAGGACAAATTGTACAATTCTCTTGTAATTTACTCTAATTTAAACTAGAGGGACCAAACTGTAATTTACTCTAATTTCTTTTTAATATATGTATATATACATACAGACACGACAAGCACCGTCCGACGACCAGGACGTCATCTCCGACAACCAAGAGCCATCTCCAGCGTTCCAACCCTTGTTCTTCCCAAATCCCAATCGAGTGTTCATCGAGACATCTGCAACCTCCTACCCCTTTTCTTCGTTAGTGCCCAGAACCATAACCCCTCTGTGTCCTCATCGATGTCGTAAACTGAACCATAAACCTCTCCCCATGTGTCCTATTCAATGTCACGAACAGAACCACAAACCCCCCTCCCTCACGTGTCCCCCGTCGATTTCACGAACTAATAACCACACCCCCAACACACACACACACACACACACACACACACACACCGAGCTACCTCCACAGAACCACCACCACCTGCATCATTGGAGACTGGTTTTTCTGAGTTTGAAGCCATCAAAGATTCAAACATTTATTGGGTTTTTGATTGGGTTATCGTTGGGTTTAAATATAAATGAGAATATAATTTTAATCTTTTAACAGAAAAGTAGTAAGAAAGAATGAAAAGATGAAAATACCCTTAACTTAACTGAGTTCTTTAATGAAGTTAACGACGATGAACCGATTTCAAAGCAAAATGCAAACAGTAGGGACGTTCACTGCACCAAAGATGTTGTAGCCCAGTGGTTCGGTAACATCCTGGGGGTAAGTGGTGGAAGCCCTTACTACCCGGGTTCGAACCCCGTGGTGATCACGCGGAGGTATCCCCGAATCAAGGGGCAGATCGTGGGTCTGCTGTTATGGGCCGAGTCGTGGGTCGAGGGGGGATTAGTCTGTTCTTCAGGATACCCCCGAAGTGCAAAATGCCTTTAAAAAAAAGGGACGTTCACTATAGTTATTGAAGCTGGGGGACCATTTCCAAGAAACGTGTAAATGTCAGGGACCAAAATTGTTGTTTACTCTAATTATTATTTCGATAAAAGAAATAAATAGAAAACAAAGGTTTTGTTTGGGTTCTGATTTTTATTTGGGAAATTAATTAAAATACCCAAAGTCAAACCAACTGTTACCAAAATACCCTAAAAATTTTCAATTTTGCAAAAATACCCAAAATACCCGCAATGGGGTCCCGCGATCGCGGGATACGCTGACGTGGCACGTATTTTGGGCACAAATGCCCCGCGAAGCCCCTAAACTTTGGCCGCGGTGCACTTTTGGTCCCTGCCCGCGATCGCAGCCCGCGATGGGCCAAAATTTACAGTTTTGGTCCCTGAAAATTTCAACTTTTGGCCCCTGAAAATTTACACTTTCAGCCCCTATACTTAGACGAATCTTGATGCTTTTACTGTTTTTTTCCACAATTATTGCAATTTAAAGACCGATTTGTGGTTGAAATTCAATTGCATGTTTCAATCAATGTTAAATCAATGTTTTTGGAATATCAGTTTGTGGATGAAATGAGAGATTGGTTTTCTGATATGTTGGTTGTTTCATTCATAAATAGACGTAAAATTCAAGCCATAATTCTCACACAACGATTTCATTGTTGCAATATTTCTTTCTGCAATATTTTGTGTTTGAGATACTACTGAAAAAATGAGTTCATCTGTTGCAAAAGCTAAGCTATATTTCTGTTTTGATGGTGAATGGGTGCAAGATAACAATGAGTGGAATTTTGCTTATAAATCCAAGCATGGTGTAAAAGTGTCAGTAAACTATACTTATCAGAAGTTTGTTGCATACGCCATGCAAAAATGTGGAATCAACTCTTCTGATATTTGCAAGTTAGTGTTTAAAAATGGCGATGGGTCATTTGTGGATTTATCCAACGATGGGGATATCTTTACTTTTCTGCACCTTGCAGTCGATTCAGAAAGACCCCCATTACTCTTTGTGTATCCCGGCGTATCCGACGGTGACGACGACGGTGACGAGGAGGGTGACGACGACGAAGACCTCCAAATAGAGCAGCCTGATTCTCAACAACAACAACCACCACCACCACCACCATCACCACAACCACACGAATGGCGTACTGCTGGAGTTGCTGATGACGAAACCCACGTTTTCAGAACGGGTAATTCTGAAATAGACAGATCAGACACCGATAATGATGATCACGAAGAATATACCCCTAGTAGAAAATCATGTAGTCAGATAAATGACTTTTTTGATATGCCCCCTATTCTTCCAGACTCCCATACCCAGACACAAAGCTACGAACCTACACCTTATATTCGTAGCAAAAGTTTAACAGCAGGTCAGATATTCGATTCGAAGAATCTCTTAGCAAGTCAGATCGGACTCAAGTTCTTGGAAGAGGGTTTCCAAAGTCGCGTGCGGGCATCTGACAAAATCAAATACGTAGTTGAATGTGCTAGAGAAAAGTGTGAGTGGAGGTTGTACGCGATTCACACGGGTCCCAAAGGAGGGGCGATAATGATTAGAAAGTTGCACGACGTACACACTTGTACGAGGACGCAACTTAATCCCCACCACAAACAAGCCGGCAAAAAGACTTTGGGTGCGATCCTGAAAAACAAATTTCTTGATGTTAGCAGGTCATTGCGTCCAAAGGACATCGTCCACGACGTTCACCGGCAGTTCGACGTCACGATTGATTACCACCAAGCGTGGCGTGCGCACTGCCATGCACTGTTTATGGTGAGAGGCACGTTCGAGGAGTCGTATGAACGACTCCCGACATATTTATATAATTTGCAGCTGCAGAACCCTGGTACTGTCACGCAGCTACGGACCGATTCACGTGGACGATTTGAGATGTGCTTCGTGGCCCTTGGACCCGCGATACGTATTTTAACACGTCATATGTTTACACATTATAAACTATAACATTTACACATTATAAACTATAACATTTTAACCTATGTTTTTGCAGATCCGCACATTTTTGGAAAATCTACGTCGTGTCCTGATAATAGACGCAACCCATTTAAAGGGCCGTTACTTGGGTATGATGTTCCTGGCGGTTGCCATGGACGGGGATAACTCCATCGTTCCAGTAGCTTTCGGCGTAGGCAAGTCCGAAACCGGGGACGAGTGGACTTGGTTTCTGTCCATGTTGAGACAAGTTATCGAAGACCCGCAAGGGTTGGTGTTTATGTCTGACAGGGCTCCTTCCATAAGCGCCACAATCTATGCCATGTACCCAAACGCCCCTCACGCCATATGCTGTCGACATTTGGAGATGAACGCCAAATCCAAGGACAAACGTATTACCACCTACAAGGATGTCTATTGGGCGGCATGCAGAGCATATACGGATCGAGAGTTTAACAAGTACATGAATATGCTACGATACAGTGTCAAGGAAGCAGCCAAAGTCTTTGACGATGCTGGACCGGAGAGGTGGTCCGCGGCCCATTTTCCTGGACAACGGTATGACATTCTGACCTCGAATAGTGCAGAGTCTGTGAATGCACTCTCCCGTTTTGCGCGTAGATGTCCGATTGTTAATCTTATGGACTACTTTCGGGCCTTTCAACAAGAGTGGTACCAAATTCGACGCCTAAAAGGAGCTAAGATACAAAATGCACTCGCACTAACAGCGGAGAATATCGTTCAGTACAGGGCGCGTCGTGCGGCGACATGGCCGGTAAGAGCAATCGGGTATGGGAAGTACGAGGTGCATGATGACTATATTCACGCGATTGTGAATATGGAAGACCACCTTTGTTCGTGTCGCGAATGGGATAAATCTGGGTTACCGTGCGGCCATGCCATCGCTGCAGCAACATATATGGGTCGTACAGATTGCAGCGACTTGGCTGTACCTTTCTTCACGTCCGAATATTACCGGAAAACATACGTGGAGGTAATAAACCCAGTTGGACCCCCTGCAGCATGGGTGTATCCACCCGACCCGCTTCCACCATGCTATCCACCTTTAATGGATAAGAACAGGGCCGGGAGACCAAGAAAGAACGACCGACGTCCATCACGTGGTGAAAGTTCGATACAACGAAGATGTACTCGGTGCCAATGCGTAGGACACACTCGTGGAGAGTGTCCAAATCCCGCCCCTTCAACCGTGCCAAGGAGACATTCTGTCAGTCACACCCCGGGCCCGTCACAGCTTGAACCATATGGAACAAACCCATATGATACTGTTGATCTAAACACAGATTTGTAAATGATATATATACACACATACATATGCTTCTAAATGAATATTGATAACACAGCTAGTTTGTAAATGATATATATATATATATTCGTATTATATATTTACATACATAAAGAAAATAGGAGACCTTCAATTTTTCTTAGTATTTTTTTGACCTTGTTCTTGCATCCATGGCAGTGAATGTTAACTCTGAGTACACATGTCTGTTTATATATTCATATTAGATACGTTTTAATTTTAACAAATTACACCATTATAGTTAATTATTTAATTTATGGTACATCTCATATTTTTTTTCAATTTTGTTTTACACTCCTATCGCATTAACATAATAATCATATATTAACTAATTCATTAAATCGTTTTAAATTATTATTATTTGAATGTGTTTATAGATATCGTGAATGGCAATAGGAGAAGGTATAATTGTTTATAAATGGGGTTTTGACAAGTTGGTATCACTGGACTCATTTAAGAATTGTGAAAATGGGTATTTGGCGAATGATGATTCATGTGTGTTTAAAACACTTCAGCTCCAAACACACATGAATCATCATTCGTCAAATACCCATTTTCACAATTCTTAAATGAGTCCAGTGATACCAACTTGTCAAAACCCCATTTCATATTATATATATACACACACACATACATATGCTTCTAAATGAACATTGATAACACAGCTAGTTTGTATTCCATCCAACAAGCTCTTCATCTTCAATCTTTCTGACCCTTCTTCAACGGCTTCTGCTTTTGCAACCACGTATGGCCATTGTGTATCACAACCCGCACACACTTTAGCAAATGAGTTGAGGGTTGTCATATATTCTACAAGAGGAGTAGGCCCACGAATGAGGTAACCTCTGACTTGACCTTGCATGATGTATCCAACCTAACCGTGGTTCAGCGGCTTAAAAACTACTTTTCAGAGAAATTAACAACAACAAAAAATACAAAACAACAACACAGTAAAAAAATACAAATAACAACACAGTAAAAAAATACAAAAAAAAAAAATATAACCACCACCTACTTAAAAATTGATTTAGTTTCATCAATCCAAGCTTGCTTCTCGTTTACCTTCGCTTGAATAATTGCGAAGTCTTACAGAATATGGTGAATTGCTTCTTGTTCTCGACGAACACGAGCCTCCCGAGCTTTTATATCCCCTTTCATCCTTTTGATCTCCCTGTCTTCCTCTTCGATCTTTCTCAAATGGACTGCCTTCCTGTCCATCATTTTTTTCCACTCTTCTGTTAGTTCATCTATCTCCTTTTCCTTTTTTGCTATGGCGACCTCGATTTGAGGTGGCATTTTTTCAGGAGTAGACTTAGGGTTTGATGACGATGCCATTTGTGGATGAAATGAGAGAAGAGAGAAATCAATTCAAAGAAAGAAAGCAAGAGAGAAATCAAGAAAGAAAGCAAGAGGAAGTGTGAATTGTGAATTGCATACTACTGATATTTATGGATGGAATCTCAAACATGCAAATGAATTTCAACCACAAATCGGTCTTCAAAGTACAATAATTGTGGAAAAAAACAGTAAAAGCATGCAAGATTCGTCTAAGTACAGGGGCTGAAAGTGTAAATTTTCAGGGACCAAAAGTGTAAATTTTCAGGGACCAAAACTGTAAATTTTGGCCATCGCGGGCTGCGATCGCGGGCAGGGACCAAAAGTGCACCACGACCAAAGTTGAGGGGCTTCGCGGGGCATTTGGGGCCAAAATACGTGCCACGTCAGTCCTAGCCCGCGATCGTGGGATCCATCGCGGGTATTTTTGGTATTTTTGCAAAATGAATTTTTTTTCGGGTATTTTGGTAACAGTTGGTCAAACTTTGGGTATTTTAATTAATTTCCCTTTTTATTTTATATAATTTTATGTTATTTTCTTTTTCAGAACAAAACAGAACGACAGAATTGATAAAATTAAAGGTTTATAACGTTGCTTCCGGCTTTGGAGTTTGTAGTGATTAACGTAAACCGACCTTACAACGCAAATCCAAATCCAAATCCAAACTCTTTAGTGATCTGATTTTTGATCCATCCGCTTTCTAAATTTGTATATATATATATATTCATCGCTCGCTTGGATTCGAATCCTATTTTGGTGTTTGATCGAAGATGGTTTTATCGCAAAAGCTTCATGAGGCATTCAAAGGTACGGTAGAGAGGATCACAAACCCTAGGACTGTATCTGCTTTCAAAGAGAAAGGCGTTCTTAGCGTTAACGAATTCGTCATCGCTGGAGACAATCTTGTTTCCAAATGTCCTACTTGGTCATGGTAGATTCGCTTTCCCTTTCCCTTTCCTTCAATTATTCAACTATGCTGTCCATCAATATTTTGGTCTTGTAACTAGACTCATCTGTCAGTTCAACCTATCAGATTTGAATCACGATGAAGGTTATTACAAGGGGTATTGGTTTGGAGGGTAAGAAACTGGGATCTAATCCTGCTTGTTGACCAGGAAGACAACCTTATAACTCCATTATGCTATCCATATTGTGAATAAATTGCTTAAAAGTTCTATCAGCAAGTATTAATTATGTTACATGCCAGGCAGTTGCTACTACTGCTTTCTGTCAATCGGTTCAAGTTTATCGTCTTGCATAAAAGCATGGCACCAACTTGCTACCATGGCAGAAGCAGGTTGTGGAACTGCACCGTTAGTTATCTCACATGGATGTAGTATGTGTCTATGCAATTGGGTGGTAGGTCTGTCTGTGTTTATACAAGAGGTGGAAATGCTCTGCTGTAATTGCAATCTGTTTAAAGAGTACAGGAAAAAGGTTATTTTGTTTTGTAGGACGTCATTGATGCTATAGCGTGTACAAAGTTTTCGATATCTCAAAGCTGTAATGAGCGTAGTATTTTGTCATATATTGAATACAATGCCATTAGCAAACGCTCTTGTAGCCCTCTAACTCATACTCTATCTATTAGTAAACTATTAGTAAGTGATAAAAGAAATGAGTAACATATACAGAAAGCTTATGCTCGTGACCACACAAGCTATAGACTAATTTATACTGTCAATTGGCTTTTCTTTCACCATCCCATAATGGAACATAATACTGATAGACATTGTTTTCGCCGTAGTCTGTTATGTTTGGACTATTTCAATAATTACGTTTTTTTTCTATTCTTATCAATCAAAAGGTTTGGCACTGCTTGGTGATATATGTGCGAAAGAAAATGTCCAATATTGTTCTAAAAGTGCTTCTCGTTTCCTCAAATGTTAGGAGGTACTTTGGAAATTTGAATTGAGCTACTATAATTGGAGTTAGATATATTGGCCTAATTTAATTCGTTACATTCCTATTTCCTTGGGAATCCTGATAATTCTTGTAAAATTAATTTGGGGCCGATGGAATATACACATTACGATTTACACTCTAGGACTTTATTCATTTAGATTCTGTAAGGCCTTAAGTTTTAAACATGTTTTCTCTCTTGAAGTATTTATCACGAGCTTTAGTCTGACTTGAAAAACAAGAATGAGATATTTTTATAAAATTAATTTGCGACTGATGAAAATGTACGCATTGTTCATGAGCTCTCTAGAGGTTTCTATCAACAGGGTTTCCTGTCTGCTGAAAAAACAAGAATGAGTGAACACAAGCTGATGACTAGTCAGGACTCCTGCATCCCCTCATTAGAAGAGGAATGGGTGATCTCTTACATGATATTCGAGCTTACTACTCACTTTCACTTTGTTTACTTCTTTGTTAGGGAATCAGGTGATTCAAACAAGAGGAAGTCATATTTGCCGGCTGATAAACAATTTTTGATCACTAGAAATGGTAAAATAATGTTGCCTGTTGTCCTGATACTTGAATTCAGATTTTAAATGAATTATCTTTTTTATTGTTAATTCTTATCTTCTCTTTTCGTACACGAGTTCTTCATCTTCTAAGGGTCATATAACTCATTTGCATGCTTATGAACTGTACGAAAGGAAACAATGAATAGTTATAGTTAAACATTAACTATCTTTGAATCTTAACGTAATTACAAACATGTAGTTTGCCATCTTGCAAAATATGTATAGGGGTTTCTGCATCAAGATATTCACCCTCTCGCTGGCATGATTTCTTCTTCTAGGGTTTGGTTCCCTATCTTTTGGTGGATTGCTTCCCCCTTTAATAGCTAAACCATTGATTTGTTTCTTTGGTCAGCTACACAACTGTTCAGTCATTTCAGAGGGGTTGGGGACATGGGGTCATTTGGAAAAAATGACATTACATTTGTCATTTGGGGTATATTTTTTGGTATGACTAAGTGACTAACACCCTCATGAATCATGCATATAGAAGAGATAAAGGTGTGTGTGCGCCTGGGGGAGGGGAGTGGTTTCTGCACCCAGTGATACGATACTGGTGGAGGACACTTACCATAGCAAGATTAACTTTCATCGTGAATGGCATGGAAGAAAAGTTAAAAACAGAGTGGCCTATTGTTCTTATGCAAATCTTGGATCTGCTTCTTTCTCATTGTGTTGTTCATTCAAGAAATGACCTTGCATATCCTCTTGGGCTTAGAAAGTAAAAAACGTATTTATATTTGTCACATAATTTGCCTTGGTTTTCCCTTTTCTCTCTCCCCTTCTCCACGTGGACACAAATTAGTCACATAATTTAATTTAAGTAATATCACTTATAAGTTTAATATGAACTTCATTCAGTTCCGTGTTTGCGAAGAGTTGCATCAATACAAGAAGAGTATGAAGCTGCAGGAGGTGAGATATTGCTCGATGATGACGATAATGATGGTTGGTTGGCTACTCATGGACAGCCAAAAGGTATGTAGAGCCTTCTAGAGATCTGTAGGATGAACTTTGTTTATGTTTTGAACTTGGTTTGACTATCTATATAGATACCAAGGGTGACGAGGAGGAGAATGTTCCTTCTATGGAGACCCTAGAAATTAGCAAGAAAAATACCATTCAGTCAATTTCTTCATATTTTGGCAATGAGGATGAAGAAGACATTCCGGACATGGAAGAGTTTGAAGAACCCGACAACCTTATTGAGTCAGATCCTGTAAGATACATGCCATCTCTTGCTGTTATTTATAATCTAGTTTCAGTGGAATAATTTGGCTTGTTAAATCCTTGTCTATACTATGTGGTGGCTTAAGGTCATGTGATAGGGTATGTGAAAGTTGTTCTTCCATAATCAAAGGGATTGGTGCTATGGTGAAATATACATTTTTAAAAAATCAGCTGGAAACCAGTAATAGACTAAATCTGTTAGGAGTTTGAGGGAGCCCTATTAAAAGGTTAGAAACAAAAAATAGTGTGATGAGAATATATCTTGCCTCCTGACAGCTCTGATGATTTCTCTGACTTTCACACATGGATTTATTGCAATATTCAGGCAACCCTTCAGACGACATATCTCGTTGCTCATGAGCCTGATGATGACAACATTTTACGAACTCGAACTTATGATGTCAGCATCACGTAAGTTTGACTCCGTTCATTGTATTTTAGTTCTAATATATGTGTGTGTGTAGCCGTGTATGCTGTTTTAGCTCTCATGAGTTTGCTGTTTATGATGGAACTTTCATTTGTTTTCGTTTGCTATTTACCATTCTCCATTTTCTTCTTTTTTTCCAGGTATGATAAATATTATCAAACTCCTCGTGTGTGGCTTACTGGTTATGATGAGGTTAGAAACATCAATATAATGTGCAAACTTAAATTTAGTTATGTAATTGCCGTGTTTGCTTCACATGTTATGAACTGGTAGGAAAGCTGAAGGTCTCAGGTTATTAAATGCTGTTGTGCTAAGTAGATTGACAACAAAAGTTGCAAAAAAGTAGTGCAATAGAAAATAAATAGAGAAACCTTTTATTTAGTGTATGTTGCATCCTATTAAAGATCTACATCCTACATGCATAGCCAGATATAGACCAGGTGCACTTGTGTGTCTGAATCTAGCTCCTTTTTTTGGGTGAAAGTATTTATTAAAATACTTCAAAATGAGTTGAAGAATTACAAATTGAAGTAATATTATAGCAACAGATTGATTAGACTTGCAAATTTACAAACACCTACTATTTGGCCCTACTACAAAAGATAAATCCTTTCCTGTTTTGGAGGCTGCCAATGCTGTGAAAATTTTCATTAAGGCTTGTCGAGGCATAAGGCATACACAATCCTGCGAGAACAGAATACCAAGGCGATCAAAGGAATATCCAACACTGAATTGGTGAATTACTCCAAGCAAAAAATTGAATATCAACGGAACCTCTAATCGAACACATGTAACGTCTCAACACGCTGAATTGAAGCGAGAAGGGTGACTTAAACTTGTAAACCACCCAAACTACTTGAACTATGATTGAATAGCAAATCATCAGCTAAAATAATAATAAAAAATAGTGAGATTTAAGATACCTTCCAACCAAACAATGTTGAGATCTTGAAAGTCAACAATGGTACCACCCAAATCATTGACTCCAGCCAGCAAATTGAAGCCATTCTTGTTCCAGCAGAATCACCCAATGCAGTGAAGACTGTTTTTGGGCTATCCTTCAAGTTCAAGGTCAATGGCAGCTTTTGAAAACTCAAGGGATTTTTGCCATTGGTTGCAGAGTCCTTGTTTTGCTGGATGTTGTTTTAATATTAGTTGTACAAATGAGGTGTGAGTAGTCCAAGAACATTCCAGAAGGGTCTAGAGGTAGTAGGGGGAACCAGGGAAGGGTTAGTTTGGGCGGGAGTTTCTAAATATGCATTGAATATTTAAATTTGTGAGCTGAATCTAACACTTGGCCAATTTTAAATTACAGTCAAGGATGCTTCTTGAGCCAGAATTAGTTCTCGAAGATGTCAGTCAAGATCATGCCCGCAAAACGGTAAGCAGTACATGCTTGTTAGCCACAGACACAAACCACTTAAAAGCTTTATGATGACTTCTCCCATCCCATTGTACCTTTTCTTCAGTT
Source organism: Saussurea involucrata (assembly GCA_033807775.1). NCBI lineage: Eukaryota > Viridiplantae > Streptophyta > Magnoliopsida > Asterales > Asteraceae > Saussurea > Saussurea involucrata. The sequence goes on along the minus strand of CM066319.1, from coordinate 422,831 downwards.
TCGAATCATCATAAAAAAGTGTGAACTTCCAATCTGATAAATGTTAAATTGAACCACTTAATGGTCTTTGTGATTCTGTTTGCTTCTAGTCTAGTTCCGTTTGGTAATTTTTTTTGTATAATCATGGTCAGGTAACTATCGAAGACCATCCACACTTACCCGGGAAACATGCATCTGTACATCCATGCAAACATGCAGCTGTGATGAAGAAACTAATTGAACCACTGATAGCTGGAGGGTTTGAGCCACAAGTTGACAAGTAATTTTTTTCTTTCTGTCCTTCCTTGAGTAATTATGGGATCACCAATAACTTCCAGAGGTAAATGGTCTGTCACAAAAATTAGAGTGACATTTAAGATGATGTTTGTGATTTAGGCTGTGTTTTGCAAACTAGTTGTTGACTGATAAGCTAGTTGTTATTAGTTGTAGTCATGTTTGGTAAAAACTAGTTGATAAGCTAGCCGACAATATAGGACACCCAACAGGACATGTTAAAAAATCAGTTGGCAAAATCTAAATGACATAATTGGGGAAAAAAGGCCCTTGGGAAGTAGCGTTTTAACAAGAAATAAGCTGAAATAATAAGTTGGATTATGATTGCCAAACATTAGAGAAACCTATGAGGTGGGGCAGGTGGAACCATTGAGAGGCTTTAGAGCATGAGTATGAGGTATTATGTTATAGACATGGCAGGTGTAGATGTGTTTGATTGGTTTATTATGTGAAAAAATAGGTTTCTCTTATTATTTTTTAATTTTTGGTGGTGTAGGTATCTCTTCTTATTCTTGAAATTTGTTGCTACTGTCATTCCAACCATCGAATACGATTACACCATGGACTTTGATCTCGGGGGGAGCTCCAGTACCTGATTGATTTCTCAATGTGATGTTTTTATTTCTGATTCTTCAAGTGATGTACTTTGTTGCAGTTGTGGTGTCCTGTTTGTTTAATCGGCAGGAATGGTGCAAAGTTAAAGCGGTGGGTGGCTTAAATTGATTATCGTAAATAGAATAGCTGCCAAGTTGTATGTATTGTGTAAATTGTTGGAAGTAATGCCATCCATTTAATGTAGTACATGTTTCTGTTTGGTTTAAATTGTACAGTAGTATTTTCTTGTGTATAATGAAGATGGTAAAATATTTTTTATTTTCTTCAACTTCAACATTAGCCTATAATCAAAGAAAGTAAAAATATATGTTGTATTGATGCATTTTTTGATTTATCAAAAGAAAAAAAAACCACATGCCAGACGATTAACATCATATTAGATAGATAGATAGATATATATTGCCTGCGTTCGTTTACATGGTTAAAGTTTTCTCATCATATTCTCAAACTTGTTTTTTTTTTGGTATAGAGCATATGGATTCAGAAGTATGGTATTTTTAAAAGAAATTAGAGAATTTGAATTTAAATTTATTACTTGGTGAATAATCACAAAAAATTCACCTTGGTCATATAATCTATTTAGTATTTCAAAAAAACAACCGATGTATATATTGTTTTTGTTGTTGTAATTTAAAGACCATAATGTTGTAAACACATGACTAAAGGTTAACCGATTAACGAATGGTAACAACCATTAACAAAAACTGATTATAAATTCTTAATAGTTTTATATTACAAAAATTGAAGATCCCTAGGTGCGTTTGGTACACTGGACAGAACAAACATCACTGTCTCATGTTTGACAGGACTTTTATGTGAAACAGACAGGAACAAAGTGAAACAATAAGCAGTTTTCATACGCACCCCTAAGATAAATGAAATGATTTGGGTTTGATTTTGTGACAAATGGGAAATTGGGAATGTGTCGAGGGTTCGGCCCAATACAAACAGAGACCATATGGACCCAAGCCCAATCAATTCTATATATGTTGCCGCTATCTAAAACCCTAACCCTGGCACATCGTCATTTTAACGCTCAATAGCAGCCCTCCCTGTGCGCTTCTTACCAAGGAGGCAGAGTAACAATGGGTATGGCTTCTCTCCATCCTCTCCTTGTTTCTGCAAATCCGTTTTTTTATATTTATTTGTTTATCAGATGCCAAATTGTGTTGTTTTTTTGTGAATTTTTCATTCGCTTTGAGATGCGTCATCTGTATTCTGCTTAACAGGTGCCTATACCTATGTGTCGGAGCTTTGGAGGAAGAAGCAGTCCGATGTGATGAGATTTATGCAGAGGGTCAGGTGCTGGGAGTACCGCCAGCTTCCTTCCATTGTCCGGGTCACCCATCCCACAAGACCCGATAAGGCTCGTCGTATGGGTTACAAAGCCAAACAGGTAGTTTTTAGACTCGTAAATTCACGTATGGAAAATGTATGCATATATATTAATAATGCCTCAGGATTCGTACATGATTAATGGTCTATGCATATTATTTGATTCAAGCCATATTTAGGTTTAAGATTTTATTTTTGAAGGTTGGTAAAAGAAACATTGTTTATGAAAATGTTAGGTTTAAATTGATGATTGATCGGAAGAGTTCACTATTGTTCCCAATCCCATGAATATAATTTATGTGAATATTTTTTACTTACTTTCTTCCAATTTGCTCAATTTGACCCTTTCTGAATTTAGATGATTAAATTAATTCATGGATTCTGTTTTCTAGTTCATGTCTTGATTGGTATTTTGAATATTTGAATAAATCCAACATACAAAACGCTAGTTTCTCTAAATCCTAATGCTTATCTATATGTGCACGTTAAGTATTATAGCTGTGTTGATGTGAAATTGTGTAAGTATTTATATTTAAGAAGATGAATTGAGCTGTGAGCTCTTTGTTTGTTTCAAGAGTTTAGGAGTTAAATCATGACTATTGCTTTTTGAATACCTTGATATACTTTGCAGGATTAACATATCTTGCTAGTGCAGCAAATAGTGTTGGTCTTGTATTGTATTTAGAAAAGCAAATGACATTGTGGGATTGAAAACTGATTCTGACTTGATAATGATTTTAGTACCCGACTTAGCATTTTGTCTTTTTTATACATTAAGGCGTTTCCTATGTTTCCAGTCGCCGCTTATTTGTTTCTAAATGCCACATTGTTTTCAACAGTGATAATTTCTAATTGATCTGCTACATAATCAGAAAACTACAGGAGTGATTTCATTTGTGCTTATTAAATAGGTTTCATTTCTTGTTCACAAACCATGATGCAAATGAGGCTGTTATATTTTTTTAAGATGATTCTTGGCCTAGTGTTCTCATTCACATTAGACATCTAAAAACCAGTTTCTGAGTTGATTGAAATATTTTGCAGGGTTACGTAATCTATCGTGTACGTGTGAGACGTGGTGGAAGGAAGAGGCCAGTTCCCAAGGGTATTGTGTATGGAAAGCCAACCAACCAGGGTGTCACCCAACTCAAATTCCAGCGCAGCAAGAGGTCTGTTGCTGAGGAGCGTGCTGGAAGGAAATTGGGCGGTCTTAAGGTTCTCAACTCTTACTGGCTCAACGAGGTATGCTAACCACTTTCTTTTTAGGAGGATGTTTGTTTTCATCATCACATGTTTTATAAACATTGGTGTATTTAATCTGTTGGATTTTCCTATACAAGTTAACGGCACAAAGAATTCAATTGTTTTGTATTTAGTGTGATTAGGTTATAAGAAATTTTGGTGAATAAGTTATGGTGATTTGAAATTGCAGGACTCCACTTACAAATACTTTGAGGTTATACTGGTGGATCCTGCTCATGCTGCTATCCGTAACGATCCACGCATCAACTGGATCTGCAACCCAGTGCACAAGCACAGAGAGCTCCGAGGACTGACATCTGCTGGCAAGAAATACAGAGGTCTGCGTGGCAAGGGACACTTGAATCACAAGGCACGTCCCTCAAGAAGGGCAACCTGGAAGAGGAACAACACTTTATCTCTTCGTCGTTACCGTTGAAACACCATTACTATTATTATTGTTATCTGCTGTTTCTTTTTGTTAGCTGTTAAAACTTGTGTGTGTTTCGGGATATTGAACACATTTCTTCCAGATGTTTTTGTCTGAACTGAGCTTTGAGTTTGTCATTTGATGCCCTGCTAATCTTTCTTGTTTACATGCTACAAATGTTGATCTTACCATTCCCCTACACCCACTAAGGGCCTGTTTACTAGCTGCTGACCGGGCTGACTCGGTCAGCCAATCTGACCCGGTCAGCAGTCCAAGCGTTTACCAAATCCCGATCTGACCGAGAAGCTGACTGATCCCTGACCAAACCAGCTCCTAAAAGATGCTGACCTGGGTCAGTTTTGGGTTTTCCATAGGGTGCCCCTGCGATTAGGTCAAAAAAATTCCACGCCGCTTTCCTCCTCTCCTCCCTCTCCCTCGTCGCTCCTCTTCCATCCTCCTGCCACCCCGTCGCCGGCGCTCCACGTCGTCGTCTCACCAAGCCCTCGTCTCTCCCGAAAGGTAATCTCTCCCGAAATCTCTTTTCACTGCAAATGTGTTCTATTCACTGCGATTTGCTGTTAAAAAAATCCCATTAGATTACTAAGAGTTGTCCTTGGGTATTATAATTTGTTTTAAATTCTGCATAACATATCCTATATGTGTAAATTCCTATATCATTTATTTGATTCATTTGTCTTGGTGGTTCGCTGGTTGTTGAATCTTGCTTTAGTATCCGAGTTTCTTTCTAAATTTATTTGATGTCCAGATTCCTGCGGTGAAGCACACGTTAGCTTAGCTTTTTAATTTCCTTAAAAACTTCATTTTGCAGCCATGCTAGTCAAATATGCTTCTATTATTGTTGTATCTACAAAAAAGTGAGTATAAATGGCTTAGTGGGTTTTGAGAATGATGTATGAATGGCCACTTAACTTTGTAACAGATACAACCTCAAACTCAAAACAGCAGCAATTAGCAAAATATGCATTAAAAAATGGGTCCAGATTGGGTTAGGTAACCGTGTACAAACCGGGGACGGGGGTCGGCCGTTGACCGGGTATCGACCGGAAGATTGAGCCATAGGGCACTTTCTTGTGTTTAGTCTCGGACAGCAGCCATAGGGCTGAACCGATACAGCTTAAAACACACAGCCTGTTTCTTCCAGGCTGCCACTTTGACCCAACAACAAGATTTGTAAATAGAAATTTCTTTAATAGATGATGTATGTCATTATGTAACACCCATAAAAAAGAGAGAAAACCTTTTATAAATAGTTTGAATCAAGGACTATTCAAGATCTAATTCCAACAAATAGATCTTGATGGGTTTGTAAATTTAGCCAAAAGAGTTGGTTTTCGGTAAAAATAATAGTTATCATAACAAGGGTAAGAAGAATCTCCACCCTTTGATTAATCTTAATTGAAAATTCTCTCCAAAGCTAATTCATGGTTATTTTAGAACTTAATCTAGGGGAGGTTTGTAATGCTATTATAGTTTTTTAAATGAACGTGGAATGTGTCACTAGTGGCATATGCATTGATGTAATTCTTTAGTTAATGCTTTTGGAACCATTAGTCAAGCATGCTTGCATTTGTCAGCCAACCATGTGCATGCCCACAGATATACAACAAGCCATGAGTTGAACTACCTGTGATATTTTAGTTGTCTTCTGTCCATTTTCCTAACAGGGTATAATTCTTCTATATGCATTTATGATGGCATTTTAGTCTAATTTTTCTTGTAAGTTGTAATCTGGCCCCGTAATTCTTTTTTTCAATAGAACCTAACCACACATATATATATATATATATATATATATATATATATATATATATATATATCCAATATCTTCTTATCTTTAAAGTTTGCATTCTTATCTTTATGTTGTGTTCTTACTTGAATGCAAATGTGTGTGTTTTCTTTTTGTTTTTGTACTTCGCTTGAAATGTGTTGGACCTTTTTGACGTAGGTATGGAATCGTATGATGAGTCATCCGAGCCTAAAAAATCAAGGGTTAGTTGGAAAGATAATGTGGTCAAAACTTTTTTGGAGTGTTGTATACACGAGATGTCCAGTAATGGAATCCAAGGCGGTAACCTAAAGATGCATTCATGGACTAATATAGCAGAAACGTTAAAAAACACTCATAGCTTCATTGTCAACCAAAGGCAAATGAAGAATCACTATGATTATTTGAGAGGGAAGTATGCGGTATGGTCTAGATTAAAGAATAGAACGGGTAATGTCTATAATCCAGTGACCAAAACATTCAATTTAACGGAAGAGGAATGGAACGCAGAAAAGAAGGTCAATTTCGTTTTTGGTTTTCTAATTTAGTTTCCTTATATTTTTCTTTTAGTTATGTCTTTAATTTTTTATAAACAGTTGAGTAAATATGCTGAGAAGTTGAGGAGTGCACCATTACTTTATCCTCAACTTTGTATGCAAGTTTTCGATGGAGTTGCGGCCACGGGTATGGGGAGTTGGGGATCGTGGTCTAATGCTCCAAACCCTTCACGTGTTGCTAATGTTTCTAACCCACCTTTAGTAGTTGATGATCATGGCTTGGATATCACACAAAGACCACCTACTTCCGATCAAAGACCACCTACTTCCGATCAAAGACCACCTACTTCCGATCAAGCACCACCTATTTCAACTCAAGGACCATCTAGCTCGACACAAGAATGTTCTTCTCGTCCTCACACCAGAAAACGAAAAGCTACTCAACCATTGGTAAGGGAAGAGGAGTTGGCTCATGTGGTGGCACATGTGAAAAACATTTTTGACACACCAACGGAGGATGGTGATATGGATGCTTGCATGTCGAAGTTGGATAGGCTTGGTTGGGAAGGCTCGTTGTATGACGTCACACTTTACATTTTTAGCCAAGACATAGACTATAGGAAAATTTGGCTAGGTTGTGGGACAACCTAATAGACTATAGGAAAATTTGGCATAGACATTGTGGGACAACCTAATAGAACTATTAACAAATGTTTTCATGAAGTATTAAATGGAATGATGGAATTCGCAAGAGAAGTCACAAGACCAACATCCTTTGATGGAACTTTGAGCATGTCAGAGAGAGTTAGAAACCTCAAAGTAATTATTCCGGTATGTTATTTGTTTTGATACTTTGTAAAACATGAAAAGTTTTTATAATAGTATCATATATAATTTGCGGTTCTTTTACAGGGGGCTATAGGTGCACTAGATGGAACTTTGATACACGCAGTTGTGCCCCTAAATCAACAAGCAAGATATAGAGGAAGAGGAAGAGGTGATTGCTTTCAAAATGTTTTAGCAATGTGTGATTTTAATATGATATTCACATATGTTTGGGCTGGATGGGAAGGAATTGCACATGATGCTAGAGTTTTGAGGGAAGTTGCATTTGACCCAAATTCGAGATTTCCGTTTCCTCCGCCAAGTATGTATTATTGTTTTCTAATAGTGAGATATTATTATTTTCCCGTATTTTTTTAATTGTATTTATAAATGCAGATAAATATTATCTTTGTGACGCTGCATACCCAAATACTCGTGGATTTTTGACTCCTTATCGCAACACGAGGTATTGGTTAGCTGATTTTCGACGCAGACGTGCGGTAACTAAAGAGGAAAAGTTTAATCATGCACATGTTTGTAGCTCTGTTAAAGCCTCTTTTTCTTGTTTAGCAATAATGGAAAGCTCGGTTAACAGGTAGCACGAGTTCTCAGCCTGTTGCAAAATGAATGTTATATATTTGTATAATTGTAAGTAACTCAACCAAATTAAAGAAATACCGACCTGATAATATAATTTTGTGATTGTTGATTCTATATTTTCCAAGAGTCGTGCGGCTTTGTCCAATACATCACAAACCGCTAAAACATCTCCCTATTGCACACGGTTAAAGAAGAAGTTGAAGAAAATTAATTGTTTTTTTATATGTAAGTTCACAAAAATGTATTATTTTCTAACTACTCGACCTACTGCTTCAAAGTTTTTAGCCTCCAATCTCGACCAATATTTGTGTAGCAAGAATAACTGGGGGTTGATACTATGATACAATTAGATGTCATTTTGTAGCTTTTGCACTTCCATTCGCGTTGCCATGTTTGAATTTCTTATAGCAAGTATCTTCATCCATGCGTTGAATATTTTCTTCTGCATAAAATAAAATAAAATAAAATTCCACTTAATTAATTAATTATCAATGCAAAATATATACCCAAATATATACTTGTTACTTAATCTTATGGGTCTTACTCTTTCTTACATACACCAAATTATATATTATATACAGTACATATATATACCTCTAAGGCCATCCGTACCCCAAGCGGGATGGGGCTCGGGGATGGCTGCGGGCTTGCGGGGATGGGCTACGGCTCGGGGATGGTCTGCGGGAAGGGATGGAATCCGGGTTCCCCATCCCGATTCATCCCGAAGGGTTTTAAAAAAAATTATTTAATTTTTAAAAATCAAGCCGTTCAACGGCTCTTTGTAAAAAAAAATTATTTTTCTCAATTTAATCTCACTATATATTTAACCCTCAATCTCTTATTTCTCACACCTCTCAACCTCTTATTTCTCACACCTCTCAACCTCTTATTTTTCACACCTCTCAAATTCTCTCAACCTCTTATTTCTCACACCTCTCAAACTCTCCAACCTCTTATTTTTCACACCTCTCTCATCATGAATCCAAACACAACACCTACATCCCGTCGTAACCGACCGAATACACCACAATCGCAAGAAGATCAAGAGCTTGGTTTCCAAGCGTTTACACAACAAGGTTATCATCCGCAATGGTCGCAACAAATTCCGCCACAATGGTCGCAACAAAATCCGCCACAATATCCGCAACAATTTCCCCAACAATTTCACCAACAATTTCCTTACCAATTTACACGTCCCGGTTTGATTAAACAAGGTTTTACTCCGGCCAACTACAATCTTCCTTCACCCGCAATCAATCTCGACGACGACATTGTTCCGGAAACCCAACATTCTACCCCGAACACACCACAATCTATCCCGACACAACAATCTAACCCGAAACCATCAAATCCGAGACCAACGAAAGCCGCCAAACAAACGTGGAGTAAAGCCGAGGAAATCGCGTTAGTGTCGGCGTGGGTTGACGTTTCGGAGGACCCCGTGGTCGGTAACACACAAAGCGGTGGTAATTATTTTTATTGTTATTATTATTATTATTATTATTATTATTATTATTATTATTATTATTATTATTATTCTTATACTTAATTTTACATAAATGTAGGAAGTTTTTTGGGCCGAATCGGGCATGTGTTCTTTACTCGCATGGGTCGTCAACCGGGTTATAGATCAACCCATCAACTCAATAGCAAGTTCAACGACCTCAATAAAAGAGTTAATTCGTTTGGCGGCATCTACAACAACTTGCTCAATAATAGATCAAGCGGGATGAGTGAGGCCGATATATCCCGAACGGCACACGAACGGTATCTAGCACGCCATAAAGTTGCTTTCACTCACGAACAAGCTTGGGACGTCCTAAAAAAATGTCCAAAATGGGGAGCCGTTCCAACGATGACGACAACTTCATCGCGGGGTTCAAAACGTACCCAACCTTCCGATGATGACGATGACGAGCAAATTAACGACCCATCGGGAGAAACAAGGCAAAAAAATCATCAACGAGTAATACGTCTGGGGCGAATACGGACGAAAGTGTTACTCAGTTGTTGACGACGTTCAACGACAAGATTGATGATACAATGGAATACAAAATGAAAAAACTCGATCTCGAAATCGAACGCTCAAAACTCGAACGACATAGGTTGGAACAAGAACTCGAAATCGAACGCTCAAAACGATTTGAGAAAGACTTCGAGTTTTTCATGACCCCGCATGATCACCTTACGGGAAACGCTTTGAGGGTTACTTTAGCGAGAAAAGAGCAAATTCAAAAATTTCATAATTGGTAGTGTTTTGTATTTTGTAATTTTTATTTTTAATGAATGGTATGAATTTTTATTTTTATTATTTATCTTATTTTTATTTATTAAAAAATATATAAATATTTTTATTTTGTTAAATAATTAAATGTATAAATAAAAGAATTAAAATAAATGAGGTGTGTGTATACGAAACCCACATCCATACTTCATAAAAACCCACATGAACCCCATTCAAAGTCACTGTGTAGTGCGTATATATTTATATTTGTATGTATATGTATATATATATAATTTTACTGTGTGTATGTGTGTGTATATACACACTACGTACTGTCTGTATATATACATATATATATATATATATATTTATTTATTTATTTACTCTGTGTATATATACATGGACCCAGCACGGAAGCAATCTCCCGCCATGGATCCGCTTCTCATGCCATCGTGTTCATCCTTCTACATCATTCTCATGTGATGGGTGATGAATATGGGGGAAGAACGGAGGAGAGATGACAATGGTCGACTTAAGGGACTAAGAGGAAGACGAAGAAGTTTTTTTTGGTGGGATGGATATCTCCTGTGAGATGGATATGGAAAGCTGAGGGAAGAAGAAGATAGGAGAGAGAAAGGGAGTAGGGGTGGGGGGAGAGAAAAGGCGGCAAAAACCAAAAAAGTCAATACAATTAATAATAAAGTGTAGAAATATATTAAAAGACTAAAATACCATTCATTTAATGGATGGGAGTTAACCTCCGTTAGTGAGAGGGACCAAAAACGGAAAAAATGCAAACCACAGTGGCTAATTTGTAATAAATGAACTGTAGGGACGATTTTCGTTATTTTTTGCAAACCACAGGGACCAAAAGTGAAGTAAAACTTGAGTTTCTATTAAAAAGGTAAAATCGGATTTGGTCCATTTGGCATGCGTTTTTTTTAGTTTATAAAATTGGTTCTATACTTCATTTAATTTATTACATGCCGCCATTTCCCAATCTCTTTGGTGCCTGTTGGAAAATGCGTTGCATTCCAGCTCAATCGAATCTCATTTCGATTGTGACAAATCGTTCAGTAGTATGATATAGATTTCGATTGTGACAAATCGTTCAGTAGTATGATATAGATTTCGATGGATGATTTGTGATTTTGAGGTGTTTGGATATTTTAAGAGATTGCAGGTCCTAATAATAATACCAGACTTTGTTCAAATAAAGAAACAGCTTCGAGAAGAATTTATCGGTCATGGTTTATAAATACAACCAACCAACCAACCAAGTAAAGATTGTTTAAATATTATAATTATGGGTTTTACCATTAAAGTTATAGTATAAGAAATATAAGTATGATGCAATATAAACAACGTGCAAGGGACAGGAACCTCAAAAAAGTAGCCAACTAAAACAAGTTAGATAGTAATACAAGATAACACAATGTTGATAAATTCAAATCTTACATACAATATATATATATATATATATATATATATATATATATATATATATATATTCAAGAGAAGTTGGAAGGAAGCAGCAGAAGCATTATATTTATGACCTAGGAGCCGCCATTTGTTGCTTCTTTATCCTTTCATCATGTTTAACCATGCTGCATATAATTTCACAACCAACGCAACGCAACGCTTTTTTAATTAATTACCTTTACCTCATTAATTAATTATATATCCAAAATCAATTCATTACATACACATACACATACACATACATACCTTATATCATGAGGTGTAATAAATATCCACTGTGAACCTTGTGCCAGACCAAAATCCACAATTGTGTCCAAGCTGATCTTCCGGCTCACAGCATCCTGCAAACCAAATAAATCACTTAATTATTATTAATTAATTAACTAACTAATTAAAAGAAAAACAAAACATTAACCTACCATGAACACATCAAACTCATCCATAGCTCGAAATGGAGCTTCTGTCATCTCATGAAGAGCTAGTGCAAAGCATAATGTTGAAAATGATCGCTCTCCTCCTACTCAATCCATCACACACATACACTCTTTATATATAATACCTCTTTATAAATAATCCAACTTATGCAAGGATGCTAAATCAAATTTAACCTGACAGGCCTCTTGTATCTCTAACATTACTGCTAGATGAATCTTGGGGCATCTTAACCTGAAAAAATACAAACATTGGGATTTTAGGTATTATTCATTTCTATCTGTTTCCGTAAACCAGTTATAAAAGAATTTTAGTTATTTGCCTCGATTGAAAGCTTCTGCTCCTCATAACTAACTTTAATGTGCCCGCTTATCCCCTTTTTCCGGAGATGACCATTAAACCTACCACAAACATTAACATGTCAGTAGCTACTTGTATGTTGGAGAAAAAATGTTTAGAGATGGCCAATTAGGGGAGGAGAGTCATACTGCCACGTCAGCTGTCTCTTTAAAAGAGTTGCATTCCTCTGAAACTTGCTCCATCGTTTATCAAGAGCCATATGAATTGTCTGATATGGGTATCAAAGATAACAAGGAAATAAATAACAGAAAACCACTACCCAATAACAAGGAATGACATGTTACTTGGACCAAACATATACTTCAAACTCCCTAAATGATTAAAGAAAAACAAAACAAATATTTCAAGCTCCCTAAATGATTAAAGAAAAAGAATACAAGGGAAAATAGTAACTTACAGAAAGTTTCTCTCTAAAAGCTTTGTAAGTTTGCTGTTGTTTCTTAATCTTACGCTCTTTCTCATCATACAGCATCCGAAGTTCATCAATAGATTCCTGGTGCCTGTGCATAGGAAGCATTTTTTCTATATGAATGAAACTGAAGAAGAAGAAAAAAGTAAACAGCAGCAGCACATTACCTCTGGCTTTCTTGCTGAAGTCGCAGTTTTAGCCTTTTAAGGTGGGCTTGGAGTTGGTCCGAGGTAGTTTCATCACATCCTCCCAAGGCCTCAATCTCACTCTCAGCACATATGATAGAAGCCTTTTCATAACTTACCTGCATTTCCAATATTCAAAACAAACATCACATGTTCGTACTTGTTGACAACGACCAAGAAACAGTTTGGGTACACACCTTTCGCTCATTTTCACGATCCTGAAATCGTTGTTTTGCATCCTCGATGCCCTGATGGACTTTCTGCACCATAAGTCCTTCGTAATAACGTTTGTCCTATATACCAAGTTGGTTGTTAATTTACTAGTTACAACTTACAAACATCAGAAAATAAGAAACAATTACCGCTTCTGCAGAACGCAGATCCTCTTCAATCTGAGTCAGCTGGCGGGTTGCTTCTTCTAGAGCGTCGATGTCTGCTTTTGCTGATTCTGTATGGGAAAAAAAATGAGAAAGACGATAATGAATTTAAGTCGGTAAAAATCCAAGAGGATATACAATCAAAAAAATAGCATACCACATAGCTCTCCAAAAGAAATTTTAAGTTCATTTGCTTTAGCTTCGGCTTCCTTCAATCTCTCCTGAATCTTCTCAAGCAAAATCTCACCTTCGGTTTTATCGTTTTGTACTTTCTGGATAATGTACAAATGGTATCGTTTCAAGGACACACATAACATAAATGTCCAAAGAGGCAAAGTGGAAGAGAGAAAGAGAGAGAAGAAAACTTAAGTAGGTGGTATAGAAAACAAACCGAAACTTCATGCTGAAGCTCATCAACACTAGACACAGATGAAGTTACCGCTTCTGCAGCATATGAATTCTTCAAATCTTGTAGCCCATAGTTCTTAGACAACAAATGTTTCTCTGCACCCACACGTCGTCTCTAAACAAAGAAAGTTAGTGGGTCTTCAAAAACAAAAGCACTAAGATAAAAAAAATATTAGTAGAATATACTAAACTGAACACCAGAGATATCAAGAATGTCAAAGCATTAGAGATATTCAATGATCAACCATGGACAGTCGCAAAATAATCAGAATCTGAAATATAGGAATCTAATCTTACCTTGGCAGTTTGTAGTTCATCCTGAAGATTCTGAAGGCGTTCACTGAAACACCTTTTCTTTCCTTGAGCTTGTTGAGCTAGTTCTTGCATGTGTATTGCATCTCTTTCATATTGTTTAATTTGATCATCATATGAACTACAGAGACGCCCAGTCCTTGCATTCTTGTTGGGAGGTAGAATGGTCTGTGCTGAACCACGAGAAAACCTATAAAGGGACCACTATTGCTTTAATTTAAGTAATGCAGTAATTGTGCAAAAAGGGTGACTCTCTGCAGATTCACCTTGCATATGCGAAAAGACTGTTTTAAAGACTCAGAACCCTTTACCTTTCCCTGATAGAGGACTAACCTTACCAATGCTCAAAGGGTTGCCTTTAAATGTATTTAATTGTGTGAATACAGAAAAAAGTCACAAAATCTTTCAGAAAATAGTCACAAACTCACAATGCAAACATGAACAACAAAATGAAATATTTTGCAACTAAAATGTAAAGGCCTTGAATAAAAGCCTTGAATAATTTTCCCTGCTTATGTTGACCAGTAGACATTCCTAAAGAAATATGATTAAACTCGTCCATAAATGCTTTCTGGTTAGACACCAATATAGATGCTCTACAGTTAAGCATATGATTAAAACGAGAAACAAAATAAACACTTTTGCACACTAATTATATGACTTGGTTTCTGTGCTAACAAAATACTTTTCTATTTGCTTGTTTACTTAAAGTTTGTGCTATTACCAACTAAATTATCAGTTCACATGGACAATACCAACATCTCACATATCGTATATATTAACTGCAGTTATAAACATAAAAACCCTAAGCTAGTGGTATATCCCGCGAAACAAACTCCATCTATTGATTGATAAATAAAGCAACAAAAGCATAAGGTAATGATGGAATGGAAACGAATATAAATGATCTTAATCTTACATCCTATGACCCTCTAATGTGTAAACCTCCTTCAGATTTGAAATCCTTTGGTCAAAAGCAACGGTAGTTCCCATATCATAGTCTCTTACAAGCACTTGTCTCTCAGCCCCACCCTGAAAAACACAGCAGAATTTTACACCAAGAAAGAAAGCATTGGATTTAAGATAATCTATGCAACTTTTTCTCCGACTCTGAGAAATTGCCATGATTAATACATAGATTTCACTGCACTCCCACCCAACCACAGGTGACCAAATTTTCGACCATGTGAAATTTGTGCATCATACTTGTTAAAACCCATGCAGTTAATTTGGCACATATAATGATACCTAATAAGATCCGAACTCAATTGTAAAGGAGCCTGTATCATGAGGCTAGAAAGGTCTAATTTGAGGCAGAACGTTACATTTGAAATTTCTGACTTGGTCAAGAAACAGAAGTGTGCTTTTGAATCATGAAGATGGGCAAGGGATATGTCTGGGACATTAGAATTGAGACAGAAGCCATCAAAAGGGTATTTAACTTCCTATATCAAACTTCTAGGGTTTTCAGGAGATCATTTAAGAAGGCATGGGATATGATCAGCAGAATAGGAGGAAGAGTAACTTTCATGCGAGTACAAGTAAAGATTCTGTCAATCCTTATCCGATAAATAGTATAGGGAAGTGGGTTGGGAACCTTAGCTGACTCAAAGAAGGATTTTATGAATGAAGTTACCAAGGCTCAGTGTGTGCAAGCCACTGAAATTCAGCCATGTTCTGGCCTACTGTTTTTGTGTTAAAAAGCAAACTATACTTCAGATCGAAAAAGAATCACCATCAGGGATCATAATCGACTTTAAACTAGCCTGGCAATATTCATGATGCTGGAAGAAAAGCCAAAACTTCAAGTTAGAAAAGTGTCGTTACCATATCAACCAAGACATTCACAACTGTTGGAGTGTCAGATTGTATTACTGAAATCGTAGTTGGGTGATTTGTCTGGGGAAGCATGTGATTTGGAATTTGCAACCTAAATTAAAAGTTTCAACTGTCAGATATTAAAAACTCTTAAACAATTATGATTGATATGCATATACATACCTTGGTATAGAAAAATCATATATGATGATCTGAAGGTGGTTGTAGTTTGCTTCTTTAGCACATGATCTCAATACAAGTGAATCTTTATGATTTGTTACTATGAAGGCATTAAGCAACTTGCCAATCGCATTTTCGACAGCAACAGCCCATTTGTCGCCATGAATTAATGCCTGTAATTACAACACCAGAGATAAGGATAGATAGCTAGATGCATGAGAAAAATAAGAATATAGCTATTTTATTGTCATGTGTCGAAGCCTCGAAGGTACATATGACAACAGCCCATTCCAAACCTACTAGTGTTAACATTTTTGTTGGTCAGTTATGGGCAACGCTGCTAACTCTACCCAAAATTTTCGATATTAGTACAAATGCCTCAATTTTTTAGAATGATAGACAATATGACTCACAGAAACATAATACCTCCTTCCAAAAACAAATGAGCCATTTGGATTTTGTTAACTTCTAAAACAGAATAGCATCCTATCTATCTAGTTTTCATTTAGTATGCATATAATAGATATTAGTAAACTACATTCTACACTCTTCTATAAATTCTTCCCATGATTATCAACTTTGGCAAATCAGCCGACCTACCATAGTTGTTAAAAGCCTCAGGCTCAAGGTCTTGGGCTTTTTTAAAATCGAGGCTAGGCGTCTTCACAAGGCTCACTAAGGCGTTGCACCTTGGCTGAGGCGCCTTGTGGGCCTAGGCACGCCTCATAAAGAGTTATTAAAAATACCTAGTCAAACCATAATATTAAATAAGTTTTCTCATCTTCTCATCTCCTAGACTTCTTAAAAAATAGTTATAAGATAGATGACCTAAGTCAAACCCTGATATCAAATACCCGCCCCTTTGAACTTGAAATGTCATTCTCTATAAATACTAAGACCTTAAAATTTCTCACTCACAGCTCACGCTTTAAACCCTTCTTCCTTCTGCCTCTAATCCTCTATCGAAGAACTGCCAGTTGCTGCATTGAAGGTTTGTACTTGCTGCATATTTGAGTTGTGTGTGTTCCTCTCTCTCTCTCTATATATATATATATATATATATTGATAAGATGTGCCTCGCGCCTGAGTGCGCCTTGAACCTTTAACAACTTTGCGACCAACATATAAAAAGTGCTTTTTAACAAATTTTACTAATTAGCTCATTATTTCCCAGCATAATCATCAATCTGGAATACAAGTCCACACCAGCAATTTAAGCAAGTTCACCTGGCCTCATTAATGCATATGTGAAGATGGGAATAGGCATGATAATTATTAAATACTGACCACATGCGCTCCTATAGGACCAATGGGGGGCTTTCTGAATCTGTGATGGTTCCTCTCAATAACCTGAAGAAGATTGGAAACTTTATATCCTCCAAATGCTGTGACCTGTGGAAAAAGAAACAGACCAAAAGCTACAATTTTTAATAAATAAATAAAGCATGACCATAAGCATGGTAGATGCACAAAGATCCCAATTTTTTCACTTAAACAGCAAACTTCTTATGAAGCTTTGTTGCCTTTCGCTCCTTTTGACATGCAGTACATATATGTAATAAACATGAACATATGTGAATATCATTTGCACATAATTAAGAAATCGGCAGACCTTATTTGTCTGATTCAGTCGCAGTTCACGAATGCGACGCTGACTATCACTGATCTTCTTTGCATAATCATCAATCTGGAAAAGAAAAAAGAAAAAACTAGTTTGGTATGGAAAAAAGCGGAGATGCATTTGCAATTAAACTGGCAGAAAATAAAGTGCAAGGCATATAAAAGATTTCAATAAATCAAAACCACAACTATAACATTTAGATGCCAAAATCTATCAAAACAACAGATAAGATGGCAATAGATATGTGAAGCACCTATCAAGGATTCACGCAAAATATTTGGTGCAAAAATGGATAATCAACCATATTATACCATGTAAGTGGCCTATACAAAATAACATATACAAACATGAATTGACATACACCAGTTACAATTAAAAAAAACTTGAGCATTATCTATGCTATTGCACAGATTTCTAATAGACTACTGAAGTACACTTGGCATTGTCATAGTTTTTCTTGCGATTAGCCAAATTAAGGGACATAAAACACGTTTTAGACTTTTAGTTAGCATTTGAAAGATGACGCACTAAAAAGAAAATATATGATGGAGCGACATCTGAAAATCAAAATAGAATGACAAAAATAAATGTTCATTTAAAGAAGTGAATAATAAGACCTAATAAGAAAGCTTTTGAAGCATATGCCTCTTCTTCCTTTTCTGTTTCCTTTTTTCTTGACAAAGAGCTGTTAAAATGTTGGGAACCTTGCTAAAAGGTGGCGAACAGAAACCCACAAGTCTGATCAATACAGTCATAAAGCACGAGTATCCTATCCTCGAAACATCCAAGAAGGGAATTCGAAGAAATTGACAACAATTTATGTCAGTTTGGGCTGGGTGAGCTGCAAAGCCTATATGTATCATCAGGAAATTGTGACATGCATATCAGCCTTATACTTTTCTATGCTAGCATTAAAAGGCATGAGGTCCATCTCATTGGATGAGAATGTATTTATACAAAAATGAACTTCTAAATTCTAATCGAAAACAGCAAGTGACAAATTAATGCAAAACTGAATATAATAACAGGTTTGGTGTAATGTTGCTACTTGATGGATCTTCCGGAGTCAAAATCCCCTATTTCATTTTGGGTTGGCTTTGTAATTCAATGGCTGCTATGATTAGCAAACTTATTTAATAATGTCATACTTTTAACTTCTTTATATACACTCTAGAAAGTAATTACAATTAGAACCAAATACGTAGATCTATTCGGATAAATGTATTTCCCTTAAAAATAGTCATGGGCCAAAAAAGCAACAACATTCATGAAACAACCGCAAGCAGGTCTTAACTCATGACCGACATGATGAGCAGGACTAGGTTCAACTCAACTCTTGGACAGATTGATTCACAAGTAGTCAAGTAGTCAATGTGCCAACTGAACAATGTGAGATCATTCAGGAGTAAAATTGCAAATTTATCTAGAGTGTTGAAGTCCAAATTTCTTTGAACAGGCTAAGCTCAAATCTGCAATATTATGATCGCCATTTACAGTTCTAGAACTCAGCATATAGCATGCATAAGTGTCCTTCAACTAGTTATTGACATTAATTATTTCAACAATACGAAGAAGCATCGTTCCCAAACTAAATGTGACTGACAAACCATCAATTTCAACAAGATTCAAATTCAGATCAAATGGTACATTTTCAGTATAAGTATGCTTATTTTCTTATACATAGTTCCAATGTCTGGTACGGTGGTACCTAGTTCCAAGCAGGATAAGTTATTGAGAGAATACAGGCAATATGAAGTGAAAATCCAACCAAGTGAATAAAATGATGTAGTAAACATATTACTCGCACAGTTCTGGTAAACTAGGAAAGCAATTGCATACCTCAGAAGTAATCGTTCTAAGTTCATCCCTGGCAATCCCTAAACTTTCTGACAAATCATCCTCGATTTTCTTCAATCTGAAGATTGACAATTAATAAGGCTCAAAGACATTAGGCCTTAATGTTTAATACAAGCATACAGTGTTATATCGAATTACTCTCCTGTACAGAAGACTGGTGAAACAAACAACACACCTTTGAAACTCTGAGTCAGCAACATTGATCTCATCTTGAAGCTCCTTCAGTTTTTTCTCCATCTCAAATTCTTCAGCCTACAGAATGCCAATATGAAACTTCATATCTATGTTCGTTTTAATGCTATGCTAAATGACTTGCGAGCCAATGCAGTTACTGGTTAGTACTACAACGATGCAAAAACCATTTTCAATCAGAGAGCTAAAATACCCCATATACAGAATGCAAAAACCATACTGACAGAAACTAATGGTAAGCAAGGTTTTAAAAAGCGGAATCGAGCCTCGAGGCGTTTTCCCTTTGACGAGACGAGGTTAAAAGAAAAATCTCAGTGAAGGGTCACAATACTACATAAAAACAAGCATGATCTTGCACACGGTGCAAGCCTGGAGTAGAAAGGTGCAAGGTCCATTAGGCTTACCTTTTGCAGACTGAAAACATGAAGAAAAAAAAAGAATTGGAAACATGGCAGACTAAATCATGCCTATTAAACGAGGCAGATGAAAACCTCCCAAATTGACCCGTCATCCATGCAACCACATCTACGGTCCCACTCATTTAGTTCCAGTTTCTCTCAATGGTCATTTGCTTCAGTCAAATCATATTATTGGGCCTTTCATAGTAGTCATGATGTCCTATAGAGATAGGACATCATGACTACTATGAAAGGCCCAATAATATGATTTGACTGAAGCAAATGACCATTGAGAGAAACTGGAACTAAATGAGTGGGACCATCAAGTTCTCGTTCATTGTGTGAAGACTTGCAGGCCAGTGGTTTTGATTTGATAGCAATAATTATGGTAGCATATATAAGTGAGAACAATGCCATGCTCAAAAGGATAAGCCATTTAGAATAAACATCTTTGGGAAATGCGGCTTCATATATAAACAGAAAACAAGTAGCCAATCATAGTGAGGATGATAAAACATAAAACCTGTGTGTCCTTCATATGTTGCTCATTGACATCGCTGATTTGTTGCTCAAGTAATTTGATTCGCTTAGCCATCTTAACAATGTTGTTACTTCTGCGGCCATATTCTTGCTCTAGCTCAATCCTCTCCTTTGTAGCCTTGTAAATCAATATTCGTATTAGCAGGACAGCTCATAGTCGATTGGTTGTAACCAAAATTAGCAATTGACACCATTGGGTAAACCATGCGTGGAGAAGGTAATAAAAACAAGTGAACATATGAAATAAAAAGCACAAAGTTGTGCTTCAGTGTTATGAAGACATCACATAATATTACCATAAATAGTAAAGAGGGAACCAAATTTTCAGAGGACAGTTCACTAATTTAAGTTGTGAGCCTAAAGTTATGTCAATTGCATCAATTAAGCCTCTGGATGCAAGAAAGACCTTTGCATGAAGGAACCAAGTCTTTTATAGAAGAAAGCTCACCATGTGATGGCACTACAAGCCTACAACATGGATGGAGTCACATGATGAAAAGAAATGTTCGGTTAGAAAAAGATGCTATAGAGACGTATGAAGAACAAAAGGTTTCAAGGGGGCAGGAAAAGGTTACAGGCCCTTCTCATTGAGTCTCAAAATATTACATGTAAAATATTTTGCATTTGGAGGCATTAGATAAAAAAATTGAATAAACGAAATTATGGATTGAAAAGTAACAGCGAAGTACATAAATGTACAATCAAACATCAGAAAATTATGCCATAAAAAGACAGTGCTCTAGAGATACGTTCAGTCTTTCAAACATACCAAAGAAAGTTTCTGCTCCAATTCGTTCTTTCTTTTCCTTGCTTTCGATGTGCTTTCCATCATGATGGCACTCTGAGCTTTCTTTTTGTTCAAACAATCCTGCAATTCTTCTACTTTTGCCTGTCAATAAATCAAGAGTCTTCCTCTAAGAAACAGAATAGCTATTTCCAACATAGAATTACCAGACCAGCATTTGAGTAAATGATAGAATTGACCTGTGAGCAATTCTCAGACCATTTTTTACACAAAAAGAAGTTTTCCTTGATCAATATGATGCCGTTGAATTGAAGGCAAAACTCATAACATAGAAGTCATAAACATGTTAGGTAGTGAAAGTGGCAAGTAAAATAGACTAAACCAAACACACCCAGCATGTGCCACTCAGAGGTAGGGTCGGGGTAGTGAGGTGTAAGCAGATTTTATCTCTACCCCAAAATGTAGAGCGCCTTTCTACGTGAAGATTCCCGTTGTCTGAGAAAGTGTTCCCGAAAAGATTTTAATAAGAACTGGGTGCTTCATATAGTTTGTAAAAGAATTGGAAGAAAAAAATAGTGAGTCAAATAAGCAAAGCAACCTCAAAGGCAAAAGCTTCCACAAAGTTGTATATTACATAAAACCTTCACGGCGTTTGCAGTGTGCCTTTGGTTCTGATTTCTGGAGCTTGTTTTTTAAATTATGATTCTTCCAGTCTTGCTTTTAGTGGGATTTCTACACTAAACTCAAGTCCCATTCCTCTTTAATAGTAAGCTTAGTGCTACAAAATAAATCTCCTCAATAACACTAATATTGAACCTTTAACCTTCTATCATAGTTCATTCACTTGCATTAAAATAGATCCCTTCAGTAACGACACATCAAACAGAAAATATCTATGATATACTATAAACGGCCTCTTTATAGAACAATAACTGCAAGTACTTTCTAGTTGTTTCTTTCTACCAGCACTTTCATTGCAAAACTAGAGTAATTTTCTGTGCATCAATATGACATGATTTTGACACTAAATAGAAGATATTCAGAAACTGATGCTTACAATCTATTATCATTAGAGCTGATGGTGTCCAGGACAATTAAGATTGTATGTTTTCTGTCAAATCAACTATTTTGATAATATATTTAATTCTAAAGCACATGGCTTAAATATTTAAGAAGTAGTACCAATAAATCGAAAATCACACAGAAAGCAAATGAACTCTCTTACAATTTTCTCATCAATTAGAGCTTGACACTGAGGTATCCGTTCTTCTAGTTTTTTAATCTTGGCGGTCTCTTGCTGCATCTGTTTGTCTATGTCATATACCAGTGACCACGCATATTTCTTCGTTAACAATTGCACCTGCTGAGAAATTTCTTCAATATGCTCCATGCTTTTAATCTTCCCTTGCAACTCATTCAGTTCCTTCTCTACAGGTGCTATTGACCTCTCCAGCTCTAATACCTCACCATTTGCCTTATCAAGATTGTCCTTAACACTTTTAAGTAGATCGTCCACTTGACTTAAAAGTGTAGCCTTGAAAAAGAACTGAGCAACATTATATCAGAAAAAGAACCGATATTATCTCGGCTAAAAAAATTTACATCCAAAGTATGAATGTTAATGAAAAGAAAGGTAACACATAGAAAGCTAATACTCTGTTTAACTTCAGACCTTGAATTTATCTTTGTCATTCCCTGAATGCAAAAACTCTCTGCTCTTGTCCTGGCTCATTACTACACATGGATTCTCAACATCGATCTGCACGTGGAAATGCCAAATGTCTAGAACATGTATGAGGTGTGTATCAACTTGTGCAAGTTCTACATAAGTTTAAAATATAAGTATATAATAACAAAGGTAATATGTGAGATTTAGGCAGATACCCACATTAAAATGTTCCACAAGTTCACGAATTTCCTCTCTTCGGGTTGCTACTTTTTTTCCTGTTACATGTCGCACATTGAGTAAAGGTAAACAAGCATATGCTTAAGTAGGTCAAAAAGATAAGGGCCAATTCTGCAAGCAGATATACATCTTTCGGTGACCATCCAAGAAAATAAATGACACGCAGTTGCATCAACCACTTTTCAAGAAGTAGGTCTAATATAAACACAAAATCAAATCAATGCTAACTTGGGGGGAAAAAATTGAAACCACACCCAACAAAATGGAACAGAGCATGCAAGATGTACTGAATATACATGTCACAATAAATGAAATGGAGAATATGATAAAAAGCCACTCTAATACAGACACAACTAAAATATAACTAGTGTGTCTAGTGCTTCACACCAAACAAACATTCGGATCTCTTGACCTTGACAACCAAGATAACCTAAGGCATCTCAGTTATGATTATTCTTTCAAACTATCAGAAAGAAAGCTGTGAGTTAGGGCACGCCTGAAAAACGTGTGGCCTCACTGTAATTCGTATGGCTTGAGCCTTTGACCTCGCCGTCACGCCACGCCATGCCGCACGTCATTTAGAACCTTGACTACTACTTATATGAACCGACTTCCTACCTATTGCTTCACTTACTTGTACTATGGCATAAATACTTGCACCCCAGCCTACTATGTTTGAAATATTTGACCACACTAACCGAAGATATAACACTTATCTCTTACTATGTGGCCATACATCCACTTCAACGTCACATGTTTGGTATACTCATTTTGTGTGCATGCCGTGTGGCCCAACATTCTTCCCCGAAAGTTAGTTGGTCCCACCATACAGTAAACTCCTGACATTTGTAGCTATAGCTGCAATCACCTTGTAAAAAGGAGATCATTTTGCATGTTTATGATAATGTAGATAAGCAAACCAACTTTATCAGATGATAAGAGGTTACATTTTTTAGTTCAAGTAGGGTATTTTCATTTCTTTCATGATTATAAACAAACTTAATGTGGTACTAATTTATAGCTTAGATTTAAAGACTTTGCTGCTATATATTCAATATTTCAATTATCTTAGCTTTGACATGTCCATTTAACATTTGTAGCTTTGGACATCCAGAAATAGAAGGCCTACAGCATATTGTTACTAAAGAAAATACAGCTGGTTTCACCAACTCTTTTGGTGAATAAGGATACAAAAAACAAAGTTTATAGCAGATGATCACGGTTGTTGCTTTAAGCTTATATTTTCACAGAAGCTTGGGCCTTATAAACTCTGAAAGATAAGATTTCTAACGGACACACTACAAAACAATGTCAAAAGAAACAGTAAGTATCAAAAGATGGCACTAAAAAGTATAGCATGCATGCACACCAATTCTAGAATGTTCCAAGAAAATAAAATAGCCTGGACAGTTATCTTGTTATAATACCCCAGAAGCACAGAAGACATGTTGCTACAGATTTTCCATCAGCATATGCATTGGTATCTCACATATTTGTGTAGTTGATGTGTTTGCATGGGAAAAAGTGAACAGTGAGTTTGTAACCAGCAGCTCAATTAATAGATAATAAATTCAAAATCCAATAAGATAAATAAAAAAGTAAAACAAAAACCTTGATGATCTTTAAGAACGCTAGTGCTGGTTGACTCAGTAATCCTGCGTTCTAATATTATGACATCTCCATATGTATCATGTTTAAAAGCATCCTCCCCCTGATTCTTGATTTCCAAATGAACAAGAGCATAGCTGTAAACAAGTATATGGTGTCAAAACATAGCTCCAGTGTAGAAAAAAATAGCATATATTTATGGTTTGGATTAGACGCTAATCACAACATATACAACAGAAGAAAATCAAAAAATAACCATAGAGAAGCAGGCTCCATGTAATTAACCTTCAAAAGATTATAATCTCGAGGTTTCACGTACAAATTAAGCCTAAGAACATAAGTAAAATAAAAATAAAAATCACCGCCTACACCAATGATAATACAAACCTGCAACCAGTCTTTATAAACTCCTTCAATGTCGTTGCCCTGTCCGTACTTTTTGCTCGACAACCAAACGCAATACACAAGGCCGTAAGTATAGCACTCTTCCCACCTATAAAACAAAACAAAACAAAACCTCTTTTAAACGTTACATAGTTTTGAAAGCAGACAAATATGAGGTATACAGAGACATTTACTTCCGTTTTGACCAGTGATGAAATTGACACGGTCGCCCAAATCAATTTCCATATGACTATGACACATAAAGTTCTCTAATCGGACTTTGGTGATAACGCCTGCTTGGAGAGCCCTGTCTTGTGCATTGAAAACCCTAGCATCTGCCATTTTTAGGGTTTTATCAGGAACTAGAATATGTAAAATAGCGAGTAATTTAATTGGGTGATCTCTATTTCTTGATCAACAACAAGAAGCAATTGTGGCTCTTCCTTTCTTCTTCTCCGTCCCTAGTAAATTCTCTCTCTGATTGGGGGAAAATCATTGGCGGGAAAAAATGCTACCATCGAGGGTCATATTCGAGTTTTTGGGCTTTAGGGCCGGGCTCCTATCTCAGGCTGTCAGCATCCATCCATCCCTCAGTAACCCACGCTTTTTCACTGTCAAATGAGCGCCACATCATTTTTCCCTTCTAACCCATTCTAACCCATAAACCCCCACATCCATCCCATACCACCATCCATTCTTTTATTTATTTTTATTTTTATTTTTATTTTTGTTACAAGTATATTAATTTAAATAATTTAAATTTTATAAATAATTTATAATTTAATATAAGATAAAACAATTAATAAAATATTTCATAAATTGAAACTACAATTTTAACCTTACATAACCAAATTAAAAACATAAAAAAATACATAATTTCAAATTAAAAAACTACAAATTTCACCAACCATATAGTTGTCGAAGCAACTCTTTGTGGGCTAAAACCGCATTTAACTCGCTACCCGTGAGATGATCATGTGGTTTGATGTAAAACTTGAGATCTTTCCGCATTTCTTTTTGTTTCAAAGCTTCCGCTTTTGTCTTTGCCGCCTCGGCTTTGTCCCTCGCGGTTTTCAACTTTTCCTCCTCCACGGTTAGTATTTTGTTATTTGCAACGTTGAACTTCTCGACATACTCCATAAGATCCTTCAACACCTCGTCCTTTTCTGCCGTCTTTGTGGAGGATGACGCGGCACGTTTACCTTTATCTCTCCCCGTCGGTCGTGTCGGTTCTTGTACGAGGACATCCTCCTCCTCATGGCTTTCTTCGTTAAGGTTGAACCGAACACGTGCGTCAGAAGACGTCGTGTTTGGGTTTGAATCCGACGTGGACTTGCTCCGTTTTGAGGGCCTCGGGTTATCGTCCATGAAATGTACGATCTTCCACTTAGGGTGGTCTTTCACAATTCTCCAAGCCGCCTCGTGGGAGAAAGGCTTTTGTTTATTATCTGCCCGATACATCGTGTGTGCCCTCTCCATGAACTCCGCGTCACCCCATCCGGATTTATATTGGGCCCTTAGATTATTGTAGATCCCGTTAAACTTCATCATTTTTTGTTCATGTCAAGCCATTTGGAGTTTACTTGGTCTTTATTGCGATGATATTGGCGACTTGAGTTGAAATAATCGAGTACTTTTCCCCAAAAATGTCATACAAAAATAAATATATATATAAATACGTATATATAATAAAGATAAATACATTAATAAATTTATATGAATACGTATATATAATAAAGATAAATACATTAATAAATATATATACCCGATTTTTGTGCGTTTCCAACGATGCTATCTTCGGAGACGTAAAGCCATGCATTTGCCAACAAAACCTCTTCTTCGGAAGTCCACGAAACCGCTTTCGTTCTATTTGCAAATTTCTTTTTCCCTTGTGTCGTGGTTCCCGCATCGAGTTGTGTTTCGGGAACCAAATCGGGTGGGGTTTCGGGAACCGTATCTTCGACCTCAACGTCCTCCGAATATGTTTCTTGTTGTAGTAGTTGTTGTAATTGTCCACCTTGATTATATTGTTGAAAGCCACCTTGCATAAATGGTTGAAAGGCGCCTTGATTAAATTGTTGGAATCCACCCGAATTAAATTGTTGGAACCCAACCGGGATGGTGTTGGGTGAATACATAGTGTATTGTTGTATGCTTCCATGGTAGGCGGATGGTGGTGTTGAAAGATTGAAAATATTTTCCGTCGGGGACGGTTGCGAGCTCGTGCCTCGCGATTTGGAACCTCGTCGTGGTGTTGTGAACCCTTGTGTTTCTTTATCCATTATGAATTTTTTGAAGAAAGAAATAATATTGAGAGAGTAGAGTGAAGTGGGAAAGATGGGAGAGATTGAGAGAAAATTTGTTTGTGTGAAAAAATAAGTGGGTTAAGATAAGTATTTATAGGATAGAAAAAATAAAATTTAAAAACTTTGCAACGTCTAGATTTCAAAAAAGAAAAGAAAAAAAAATTAATGTGAACCAGCCACTGGTTTGCAAACCAGTGCTGGCTCGGACCAGCTGCAACCCGCGTGGGTGCGATGGTGTTCCAGCATCGACCAGCGCCAACCCACACCACCGATGCGGATGGTCTTATGGAAAGACGTATTATCATTTCTATTTAATTTAATTCAAATTCAAATTCAAATGTGGGTTGGGTTTGGCGAAAAATATGAGAATTGGTTATTAATCGTTGGATGAAAAGTTGATTGATGAGATGTATCGAATCAATTTTTTTAAACCGTAATTTATGGGAGAATTTGATTAAAAATAATCAACGGATTAAAAATATTTGTCACAAAAATGACACTTGGCATATGATCCCATGCCAAGTTAACGTATAAAAGTTTTATCTAATAGAGCATCTGGCAAAATATGGTGTGAAAAGTTGAGGTTAACGTGAGTAGCGTGGATCTAAATCTTTGACCACTTTTAAGCAAATGCTCTCCTATGAATTACGTCTTAGAATGAAATTGATTTGGTGCATTTTTCACGTTAACCTCAATTTCTCATCGGAACCGTATAACACCGTTCATTATAATTCAACATAAGATGCATGCAGTATTAAATGAGCAATAAAATAAATAGAGTATTATAATTTTAAGCAGGATATAATTAAGTGTAGTTACATACTGTATCACACATTTAATTAACGTGTGTATGTAGTCTTGTAACAATTTCCTTATATATATATATATATATATATATATATATATGGGTGTTTTTGTAATCCATTGTTACTAACAGCTTCTTAAAGTTAATTGCAATGTCGTTTGCTCAAATAGGCATTATATATATTTGTTTGTTCTTCAAAAACCAAAATACAAAATTTCAATTAAAAATTATAGATCAATAAACTGTACATAACTCATAAGGTTATTTTCTTATATCTTTATTGAAAAACATTCTAAACCATCACTACTAAACAAATGACCTAATCCGACGGACGTTTCCGACGGAAATCCGTCGGAACCAATAAAAGTCAATAAAAGTCAACAAAAATGTTAAGCCGTCGGAAATCCGTCACTCTTGTTTTAGAAAAAAGAAAATTATATATTCTCGAAAATGTTTGTGACGGATTTGTGACGGAATTCCAATCCGCCACAAATCCGTCACAAATATTAAATATTTGTTAAATTACAATTAAGTTACTTAATTAACGTAATTAGCAATTAAATAATAAATTACAATTATATAATTAAACTAAATAGCCATTAAAAAATAAAATCTTGTTGATTTCCGACGGATTTCCGACGGAATTTTAAAAAAATTAATTTTTTTATATTTCCGTCGGAAATCTATAATATTTTATTTTTAAATTTTTAAAAAATCAACGCTTTTTAAAAAATCTTATTATTTTCCGACGGATTTTAAATTTAAAAAAATAATATTTTTAAAATTCCGTCGGAAATTTCTTGAAATATATATTTTTTTAATTTTTTAAAAATTAATGTTTTTTAAAAATCTTATAAATTTCCGACGGAAATCTAAAAAATTTAATTTTTTAAAATTCCGTCGGAAATTTATAAGATTTTATTTTTAAATTTTTTAAAAATCAATGTTTTTTAAAAATCGTATTTTTTTAATTTTTTAAAAATCAATGTTTTTTAAAAATCGTATTATTTTCCGACGGATTTCCGAACAAATTATTATTTTTAAAATTCCGTCGGAAAGTTCTTGAAATATATTTTTTTTTAATTTTTTTTCATGATCTTTGTGACGGATTTTTTTTAAAATTACGTTTTTGTGTTTTTTTCCACAATTCATGTCCATATATACTTATTCATGTCAAATTGGTCTTTGTATGGTTTATCGTGGCTTAGTGGTTGGTATTAGACTATAGTGTGTCTTAATTGTCTTATCGAACCAACTACACTCCACATGTCACAAAAACGTAAATTTTTTTTAAAAATCCGTCAAATAAGTATTTGACGGATTCATGTCAAATTGGTCTTTGTAGGGTTTATTGTGGCTTAGTGGTTGGTATTATACTATAGTGTGTCTTAATTGTCTTATCGAACCAACTACACTCCACATGCATATTTGTAATACATATTTACACACATACACGTAATAAATCACATGTGGTATTATATTGGGCCTTAATGAGTCGTAAAATATTATATTGGTCTATAACAGTGGTTTAGTGGTTCATGTGGGGGTATAATGGTGGTTAGTTGTCTAGTTTACCCTAATAGACAACACATGCATGATGTATGTAGTCGATATGTGTACACAAGTGTTGGTGCAAGTGTACCCAGCTTTAATATTGTGATATATTTTTGGTATGCTCTCGTGTTTAGCGTTGTGTTTGTCATCATCAAAAAGGGGGAGATTGTTGGTGCAAGTGTACCCAGCTTTAATATTGTGATATATTTTTGGTACACATAAAATCACATCTCCATATTTATTTTGATGATTACAAAACACACCGCATTATTTGTTATCTAATATTTTATCTGAGTGTGCAGCTATTTAATTATCTCGATAAATTTTATCTGAAGAATCCAAGTCTGAAGATTTGCGTCATTTTATTTTAAAATGATAAACACCCTATAATAATATACCACTTGGATTTTTCTAATACTGTCTTTTTAAATAAACCAAGTAACATCTTATCATCTTGCTGGATTGTGAAAGTTTTGTTTCTAGAAGACCTGCGCATGCGTACTGCTTCCTGCACCTTTTATCTGGGCGGTATACCGCGGTGTAAAGCCGGTATACCGCGGCGGCTTGATGTTACATCTCTGACTGATTGGAAGTGCTTATGTCTGGGCGGTATACCGCGGTGTTTAGCCGGTATACCGCGGGTACCATTTCCGTTGGTTTTTGCAGGGTTGACTTTCTCACTGCAGCGTACCTTTTCCTCTGCACGGTATACCGCGAGACTTAGCCGGTATACCGCGAAATGCCATGGACTGTTGCTCATCCAGTATAAATATCTTGCAACCTCCAGCATTCAAGACCACGAATTTACATTAACTCCTCTGCATTTGATAAAGACTCTGCAGCTTCTTCTCTTGATATTTAAACTGTTAAAATTATAAAACTCGTTTTTGAGTAAGAAATCTTGAGCTGATAGCAGATTAAAATCTCTCGATTAGTTGAATCAGCAACACAACTCAAGTGATCAAACTCTCTAAAAATATCCAAGTGATAAACCTTATTCAAGAGTGATTATTCATATTAAAATTATACCCTCTTGTAAGTGTTTGAATAGAGTGAGTGATCCACATAAATCTCTCAAAGTAGAGTGTTTCGCGTTTGCTGTACTAAGGTTTGTGTTCTACCGTAAAGAACACGTTTTCGTATTGGATCTCCGAGAAGTGTTATTTTCTCGAGGTGGACTAGCCAACTTTGTGTTTGGTGAACCACTTTAAAAATATCGTTGTCAAGTATTTTCTTTCCCTTATCTATTTACATTTCCGCTGTGCATTTAATTATATCTGTTATATAATTGTTGTATATTTATTCTTTTATACTCTGTTGTATTTGTTCTGTTTTTTATTTCGTATTTGTTTGTAAAAGAATTTTTGAAAGTAAAAGATTTTAAATACAACCTTACCCCCCCCCTTAGGTTGTCTAACATTTGGTATCAGAGCAGGTCTTTCAAAAATTTCTGCATAAATTTCTTCTATTCCTTTAAATGGCTCAACAAACTAATATTGTGTTTTCAAAACCTCCCTTGATAGATACTGAAAAGTTTGGCATTTGGGCCGAGCTATTTGAATGTCACGTGCGTGGCAAAAATCAAAAGATTTGGAATATTATAGAAAAAGGGAATTTTAAACCCACCATTGTGAAAGATGATGTTTATATTGATAAACCTATAGATGAATGGACTACTTCTGATGAAACTCATTTTTGTTTAAACTTTGAAGCTAAGAATATATTATATGCTGCTTTAACAACTGATGAAATTGAAAGAGTATATACATATAAAACTGCAAATCAAATATGGGAAAGTTTAAATAATACTCATCGTGGAAACACGGAAGTTAAATCTAGTAAAGTAAATATTTTAGTTCACGATTATGAACTGTTCGAAATGAAACAAGATGAGTCAATTGACTCAATGTTTAAAAGATTTAACCTTATTGTGACTACTTTGAAAGGTTTGGATCGCACTTATCCTAACGAGGACTATATAAGGAAAATCCTACGAGCCCTTCCTTCGGAGTGGATGCAAAAGATAACATCTTTAGAAGACTCCCGTGACCTTTCCATAATGAAGATAGATGACTTGATCGGTAATCTTAAAGTGCATGAAATTGCACTTAAAAGAAACAAAGATCGGGAGCAAGTCAAGAAGAAGTCAATCGCTCTCAATGCCTCAACACCAAAAGTCGAGAAGAAAAAGGAGAAAGCTAGCTCCTCGAAAGATCCATCCGAAACTCTCGATGAAGTCGCCATGTTGGTAAGAAACTTTTCCAAATTTCTTAATAATAATAATAAATTTTCTAACAATGGCAGATTTCAAAGAAACGGTAACTACCGTCGTGGTGGTGAAAATCGAAGTCGTAAGTTCCATAAACGAGACGAAAAAGTTAAGAAAAATGGCGACTCGAGTGAAGACGATAAAGCTAAGCCAAAGAGAGGCTTTTGCTACTCATGTGGTGACAAAGACCACTACGCCAATGAATGTCCGAAAAAGAACAAGTTCCAAAAGAAGAAGGAGAAAGCCTTCATTGGAGGCGCGTGGAGCGAGAGTGAAGAAGAAGATGACTATCAAGCCATTTGTCTTATGGCCGAAAGCGACGACGAGGTAAAATCTTCTTACTCGGATTACGATAGTGATTATGAAAGTGATAATGAAAATAATCTTGAAGAATTATATGAATCTTTTCATAAAATGGCCGCTCTTGCAAATCGTTACCAAGATGAGAATGTTATGTTAAAAGAAACTGTAAATGCATGTAAAAAGGAAATAAATAATGTTAAACAAAAATCTGAAAATGATATGGATATAATTGCTAAATTAGAAACTAAATTAGGAGAAAAAGATTTTTGTAAATCTTGTGATGCTTTAAATAAAGAAATTGCATGCTTAAATAAAAAATCACATGAAAATATTATTTGTACAAAATGTGATATTCTTGAGAATGAGATTGCATGTTTAAAAGCAAAATGTGATGCGTATGAAAAGGATGATTTATTAGCAAAAGCTTTTCAAAGTAGTAATGAGAAAGTCTTTAACATGCTAAATATGCCTAACCGTATAAAATGTAGAAAAGGCATTGGTTCCAATACTTGTGTTGATAAATGTTCATGTAAACCCATCAAAAGATTTTATGAATCACCTAAAGTAAATACAAGAAATCAATATGTGCAAAAACCTCCGTATGTGCGTAAAATAAATAATGTAAATTATAATACGAGAAAACCGTATGCTCGCATGTACCATGATAAATATTCTAAACCTAATAATAATGCGAATGTAAATGCTTGTTTTTATGTGTATGATAAATATAATCGCAAAATTAAAATGGTAAATAAATGGATTCCAAAAGGAATGTTTAGTAATGATAATCCCGGTGGTATGCGTTTATGGTTTTAAATGTGTTATGTATATATGTTATATATATATATAGTTTAAATATAATTTGTTGTATATATTATATATATAAGTAATATATATTACTATGTACTGTTTGTTTATATATATATACG
Organism: Saussurea involucrata; assembly: GCA_033807775.1. Taxonomy (NCBI): domain Eukaryota; kingdom Viridiplantae; phylum Streptophyta; class Magnoliopsida; order Asterales; family Asteraceae; genus Saussurea; species Saussurea involucrata. Next base: position 389,627 of record CM066319.1, on the reverse strand, counting down.
TATTACATATATATATATATATGGTGTTTGTTTAATATGTTATATATATATATTTGTGTTTGATGTATTATATATTAAAGTTGTTTAATATATTATATATATTTTGTCTTACTTGATATGTGTTATATATATATTAATATGGTTTGATGTATTATATATATATATTAATATTGTGTAATGTATTATATATATATATATTCTGTTTGACTTTATATATATGCATGTTGGTTGACATTGAAACTAATTGTCAAGGACCCACGAGAAATGGGGACCATAAAAGTTACATCTTCATTATTGTAGATTGACCTTGATATGGACTGGATACTCGATAGTGGTTGCACACGTCACATGACCGGAAACAATAATCTCTTTTCATCATATAAGTCATGTGATGGTGGACAGGTAATTTTTGGAGGAAACTCCAAAGGAAATATAATTGGTAGAGGTACAGTTTCTTGCAACAATGTTCAATTTCTTAATGTTAATCATGTTGATAATTTACATTTTAATTTGTTAAGTGTTCGCCAATTGTGTAAAAATAATACAACTGTTGTCTTCGAAGAAGATTCTTGTAAAATCATAAAAAATGGCAAAGTTCTTTTAAATGGTTTTGTAAAAGGAAATTTATATATTTGTAAAACTGTTGTATCTGAAAATGTATGCTTATCTTCTATTAATGATGTTTCTACTTTATGGCATAGGCGTTTAGGTCACGCTAATCTAAGATTAATGCAAAACTTAAAAAATAAGGAGCTTGTGAGTGACCTGCCAAAATTAAAGTTTGATAATCATTTTTGTGATGCTTGTCGTGTCGGCAAACAACATCACGTTTCTCATAAATCAAAAAATGTTATTTCTACTCAAAGAGTTTTAGAACTTTTACATATGGATCTTTTTGGCCCGATGGCTATTCAAAGTTTTGGAGGAAATTTTTATACTTTGGTTATTGTGGATGATTATTCCCGTTATACTTGGACTTTATTTTTAAGACATAAAAATGAGGCTTTCGAAAAGTTTAAAATTTTAGGAAAAAGAATTCAAAACCAACAAGGTTGTACGATTGTTTCCATACGTACGGACCATGGACGAGAATTCGATAATGAAGTACAATTTGGTGCCTTTTGTGATAAACATGGTATAACTCATAACTTTTCGGCTCCTCGAACTCCTCAGTCAAACGGGGTTGTTGAAAGGAAAAATCGAACGTTGCAAGAAATGAGTAGAACTATGCTAAACGAACATCAAGTTCCCCAAAAGTTTTGGTGTGATGCCGTTGCTACCGCGACCTATGTGCTTAACCGTGTCCTAATTAGAGGTATCCTAAATAAGACACCCTATGAACTTTACCGAGGTAGAAAACCTTCCCTAGCTCACCTAAAAGTTTTTGGTTGTAAATGTTTCATTTTAAACACCAAATCCTACTTAACCAAATTTGACCCTAAAGCCTATGAAGGAGTGTTCCTAGGTTACTCTTGGAATAGCAAAGCCTATAGAATCCTAAATAAGGAGACCATGGTAGTAGAAGAATCCTTAAATGTTAGTTTTGACGAGAGTCCTCCCAAACCGAGTGCACCCTTAGCAAATGACAATGTTTGTGAAGGAGATGTCTTAGCCCAACAACTTAGTACCTTGGATTTAGGTGCCCAACCTTCCACAAATAATATTGAAACTAGTGATGCCCCTCCTTGTTTTATTCCACAAGGTGTAGATGATCCTAACCTTAGAACCGCTCGAGGCCATCCCGTATATCAAATTATAGGTGACCTAAACCAAATGACAACTAGATCACAAATCCATACCCATTGTGCTTTCCATGACTTTATCTCAACCATAGAACCTAAAACCATAGATGAAGCTTTAGGTGATGAGGATTGGATATTGGCCATGCAAGAAGAGTTAAACCAATTTACTAGGAATGATGTGTGGGACTTAGTGCCTAGCCCTAGTAGTCAAACCATTATTGGCACAAGATGGGTCTTCCGTAATAAGGTAGACGAGAACGGTGGAGTCACACGAAACAAGGCACGTTTAGTTGCCAAGGGGTACAGTCAACAAGAAGGTATAGATTATGACGAAACCTTTGCACCAGTTGCAAGGTTGGAGTCTATTCGAATGCTTCTCGCTTTTGCAAATGCTAAAGATTTTAAATTATTTCAAATGGATGTTAAAAGTGCTTTCTTAAATGGTATTATAAATGAGGAGGTATACGTTTCTCAACCTCCCGGTTTTGAAAGTTTTGAAAACCCGACACATGTTTATAAATTAAAAAAAGCGCTTTATGGTTTAAAGCAAGCTCCGCGTGCGTGGTATGATAGATTAAAAACCTTTTTAATTGTTAGTGGTTATATTATGGGTAAAATAGATAATACTTTATTTGTGAAATATGTTCAAAATGATATTGTGGTTGTGCAAGTATATGTTGATGATATTATTTTTGGTTCCACTAATGAAAAACTGTGTAATGAATTTTCTGCGAAAATGACAAGCGAGTTTGAAATGAGCATGATGGGAGAGTTAAAATACTTCTTAGGATTGCAAATCAAACAATGTGAAACTGGTATTTTTATTAGTCAATCTAAATATTGTAAAGATATGTTGAAAAAGTTTAACTTTGAAAATGTCAAACCCGTTGAAACTCCAATGACCACAAACTTACAATTATCTCGTGACGAGGAGGGAAACGATTTTAATGAAAAGATTTATCGTGGTATGATTGGTAGTTTATTATATTTAACTGCTAGTAGACCTGATATTATGTTTAGTGTATGTTTATGTGCTCGTTTTCAATCTTCACCTAAACAATCTCACTATGAAGCTGTCAAGCGTATTTTTCGATATTTACGAGGTACTACTAATCTTGGCTTATGGTACGCAAAGAAACCCGAGTTAGAAGTAACGTGTTTCGCCGATTCCGATCTTGGTGGATCTATTGTTGACCGAAAAAGTACTAGTGGGGTATGTGCCTTTATAGGTCTCTCACTTGTGTCTTGGTTCTCTAAGAAACAACAATCCGTAGCTTTGTCTACAACCGAAGCGGAATATGTAGCCGCCGCAAGAGCATGTGCTCAAGTCCTTTGGATGAAACACACACTTACCGATTTTGAGGTACACCTAACCAAAATTCCAATTATGTGTGATAACTCAAGTGCCATAAATCTAAGTAAAAATCCTGTTTTACACTCTCGTACAAAACATATTGAATTGAGACATCACTTTTTACGAGATAATGTTCAAAAAGGCAAAATCGTGCTTGAAAAGGTTGATTCGGAAGATAATTTGGCCGATATTTTCACAAAAGCCCTTAACAAAAAAGCGTTCTTTAAATTAAGGCTTGGTTTAGGCATGCTTGAGTATAACCCTTGATAAATACTAACTCTCAAATATTTCATCTTTTGAGGGGGAGCATCTTTCGAGGGGGAGCATAAGCGATTTTCTTAAACCCTTTTTGCTTCGACAAAAGGGGGAGAGAAACCGAGTATGCTCTCGTGTTTAGCGTTGTGTTTGTCATCATCAAAAAGGGGGAGATTGTTGGTGCAAGTGTACCCAGCTTTAATATTGTGATATATTTTTGGTATGCTCTCGTGTTTAGCGTTGTGTTTGTCATCATCAAAAAGGGGGAGATTGTTGGTGCAAGTGTACCCAGCTTTAATATTGTGATATATTTTTGGTACACATAAAATCACATCTCCATATTTATTTTGATGATTACAAAACACACCGCATTATTTGTTATCTAATATTTTATCTGAGTGTGCAGCTATTTAATTATCTCGATAAATTTTATCTGAAGAATCCAAGTCTGAAGATTTGCGTCATTTTATTTTAAAATGATAAACACCCTATAATAATATACCACTTGGATTTTTCTAATACTGTCTTTTTAAATAAACCAAGTAACATCTTATCATCTTGCTGGATTGTGAAAGTTTTGTTTCTAGAAGACCTGCGCATGCGTACTGCTTCCTGCACCTTTTATCTGGGCGGTATACCGCGGTGTAAAGCCGGTATACCGCGGCGGCTTGATGTTACATCTCTGACTGATTGGAAGTGCTTATGTCTGGGCGGTATACCGCGGTGTTTAGCCGGTATACCGCGGGTACCATTTCCGTTGGTTTTTGCAGGGTTGACTTTCTCACTGCAGCGTACCTTTTCCTCTGCACGGTATACCGCGAGACTTAGCCGGTATACCGCGAAATGCCATGGACTGTTGCTCATCCAGTATAAATATCTTGCAACCTCCAGCATTCAAGACCACGAATTTACATTAACTCCTCTGCATTTGATAAAGACTCTGCAGCTTCTTCTCTTGATATTTAAACTGTTAAAATTATAAAACTCGTTTTTGAGTAAGAAATCTTGAGTTGATAGCAGATTAAAATCTCTCGATTAGTTGAATCAGCAACACAACTCAAGTGATCAAACTCTCTAAAAATATCCAAGTGATAAACCTTATTCAAGAGTGATTATTCATATTAAAATTATACCCTCTTGTAAGTGTTTGAATAGAGTGAGTGATCCACATAAATCTCTCAAAGTAGAGTGTTTCGCGTTTGCTGTACTAAGGTTTGTGTTCTACCGTAAAGAACACGTTTTCGTATTGGATCTCCGAGAAGTGTTATTTTCTCGAGGTGGACTAGCCAACTTTGTGTTTGGTGAACCACTTTAAAAATATCGTTGTCAAGTATTTTCTTTCCCTTATCTATTTACATTTCCGCTGTGCATTTAATTATATCTGTTATATAATTGTTGTATATTTATTCTTTTATACTCTGTTGTATTTGTTCTGTTTTTTATTCCGTATTTGTTTGTAAAAGAATTTTTGAAAGTAAAAGATTTTAAATACAACCTTACCCCCCCCCTTAGGTTGTCTAACAACAAGCATGCAACTGTAACCACTTGTGTTATTGTGTCTTAATAAGTCATAAAATGTCATAATTGGATATAATGGTGGTCTAGTGGTTCATATAGTGGTCTAATGGTGGTTAGTTGTCTAATAGACCCTAATACACAACTCATGCATCTATGCAATCCGAAAGTGTACACAAGCACGTAATAAGTCACTACTTGTGTTATTAGGCTTTAATAAATCATAAAATGTCATATCTGACTATAATGGTGGTTTAGTGATGGTTAGTTGTTTAATTGACCCTAATACACAACACATACATATATGTAGTTGATACGTGTATCAAAGCATGTAATAAGTCACCGTTTGTATTATTGGGCCTTAATAAGCCATAAAATAGCATAGTGGTTTATAATGGTTTGTTTAGTGGTTCATATCGGAGGCTAGTGGTTCTTAGTTGTTTAATTGACCATAATACACCACACATGCATTTATGCACTCGATACGTGTACCCACACATAATAAGTCATGACTAGTGTTATTGTTCCTTAATAAGTCACCAACGATCATAATGGTTTCTACTAGGCTTAATGAGTTCTACTGGACTATGATAAGTTCTATTGGGCTTATATGCTCAATTGAGTTTTGATCGGTTCAATTTCGTTTAGTGGATCTATTGGGTTGTTCGATTAAATTAGGTTTTAAATAAGTTTTACTCGATTATAGCAGTTGAAGATGGTTTTTATTCGGTTTTGTTCGACTTTAACGGGTTTAATTCAATTTTTTTGTTTTAACCTGTAATAATAATATTATCAGTATTATTTAATAATAATAATAATATAGTAAATAATGCTAAGAATAAAATTAAAATTCCAAAAATAATAATAATTAAATTAATAATAAAAATATTAACAATAATCATGTGAAGAAAAAAAATCAAATTTATTAAACCTGAATTTTTTTGTAATAAACCTGAAAATTTTCAAAATACTTAAAATTAAAACACCTAAATCACGCTTACCTCTTCTCTCACTTCTCACACTCAGCCTAAACTCTCAAGAAACCCTAAGGCCTAAACTCTCAAGAAACCCTAAGGCCTAAACTCTCAGCCTCTTCTTTCTTCTTCCTCGACAACCGGAGATTGCCCAAATCGATTCATCTCTGCTGCAGCCTGCAGGTCGAGCCCCGACGACCGACTGTCCGATTTGCTACTCCCTACACAACCTCTTCTTTCTTCTTCATCGACAACCGGAGATTACCCAAAGTCGATTCATCGCAGCAAGCAAGCAAGCAAACGCAGCTCCCACTCAGTCTCAACTCTCACCCACGTTCGATTTGCTACTCCCTACACAGTACACACGATTGTTCATCTGAACCTGAAACAATGAAATCGATAGCACTTCTGTCATCGGCGTCGGCGGTGGTGAAGAGGGTTTTCGGCGGCGGCGGAGGTGGTGAAGAGGGTTCGATTTGCTACTCCCTACACAGTACACACGATTGTTCATCTGAACCTGCAACAATTACGTTTTCAAGTTATCAGTTTTGATTATTTACTCTGCTTACCACGTGTTTGTTGAAAGTCCCAAAGGAAATAAAAAATGGTCATAATGTTTTTGCTTTAGGTTGAATGACACCTTAATCCTAATTGGAATCAGTAATTTGAATTCTCTTTGCATTTTCTATGATTGGATATTAGAATAACATCTTTGCTCTGTTTAGCTGCAGGTTCTATCGCCAAGAAAAAGTTTCAACCTGAAGTACCAGTTTTGCCAATGATGGAGCAAGGTAACCTTGGAAGTATCAATGTTTCTGTCTAACCTGGTTTATTTTATTTCTTGTATTTCAGGTAAGTAGGTGGTGCAACTTTGCCCTCAAATGTATTAAAATTGAATCATCTGTTCGAGCTTATGGGATACATGTTCAAGTATCATGTTTTGCAACTTTGGCCTCAAATGTATTAAAAGTGATTTTTTCTTTGAAAATTTTACATTTCGATCATTTGTAGGTAATGCATACACAAGTAGTTTATGCAATTAAGGAGTGTAATGGAACACTTTTGACCAAAATGGATCTCATGCTTGCATGTTTTACTGAACAATTTTCCAACTTATCATTTCGCTTTGCAGTGGATAATGGATTAGTTGAGAAGAGATCTAGAGTTTGAGTTTGCTTTGGGATTCAATCTTGCATTTAAGGTATTCTCCTTATGTTTCTCCTTTGCACTTAAGGTACTCTCCAAATGTTGTTTGTATATATTGTTGGTTGTTTACCAATGAGATTGTGAAAGCCTATGCTTAAGATCACTTTTTTCATGTTGTCACCATTGGCGCCTAATAGTTGTATTGATTGCTAATTATATTAGCAACTAAATCCTTTTGGAGCTATAATTGTAAGTTCTTTATAATTGGAACTATAATTGTTATCTACCATTGTTTATTAATACTCGTGGGAAAACTTTCATATAATTCCTTATTTCCACCTAAGTATGGATTTTAACATTTGTGATTTATCAAATGGAGTTCATGGACATTTTATATTTGAAATATCAATGGTATGCTTCTTGCTACAATTGTCAATTGATGAAAGCACAATCGCCCCTCAACCAAATTCGACGATCTTGGTGCTAATTCTCTTGAGACCGTAAGTCTTGCTTCAGTCTTGATCATCTTGAAATGAATTATAAGTCAAGCCTATTAGTAATTAATATATATATATATATATATATAACTCATTGGATATGATTTAATAGGTTGAGATTATGATGGTGCTGGAAGAAAAGTTTGGAGTATTGATAGGCGAAAGCGGAGCTGAGAACATTTCTGACTGATGAAGATGCGACTGATTTATTAATTATGTTCAGTTGGATTAATGTTTGCTCAGCTTAAAGGTGTGTAGCCACCGACAATACCCATTCTCATATTCAAACCAACAACACTGCCGAAGAGTTGTTCAATGGTAATTATTTGATTTAGGTGTATGTTTAACAACTGTGTTTATGTAACTCTGATCTTGTTGCTTTCTTTTTGCACGATAGATACCTACTTCTAATATCTTTTATGTTATGTTTAATATTGTTTAAAGTTCTTTGGACGAGTGTTTATCTGTTGTAATCGGTATTGTCGCTTGCATTTATTCAAGATTTACACCCCGCCGCATTGCGCGGGTACACAACTAGGGGATTACGTGACTCCGAGGGATGGTCGGATTGCGGTAAGTGTAGAATACCTATAACTTTATAATTGTTTACCTTTAATTACAAATCTTTATATAGTTTGTTCGGGAAACATTACGATTGTTTAACTTAAAATGTTAATATATATATATATATACACGTCTAGTTTTGGTTGCCATTTGTTGGGCAAAATTATAATTGTTTTAGTTTAAATGTTGGTATATATATCTCCGTTTTAGTCTGGGTTGCCATTTGTTGGGCAAACGTTAGGATTGTTTTATTTGGAAACGTCCCATTTACAAATGTTATGCTGTCGAAATTGACTTGTGTTTTATACCATAGGGTACGTATAAAAGTGATGTCAACCAAAAATACGGCGAGGATGCCACTTCCCATCCCATAAAAGATGAAGCATTGTGGAAACAGGCGTCCGAGGCGTCCGGGGGAAGCAGGAAAGGTCGAATATACGGTTTTGGGAACACCAGTGATCCGAATTTGGTCTTGACGGGGGTACCCTCGGGTGGATATGTGAGTGGTGCATCACCTTTTGGTACGCGGGTGTGTACTTCCTTTTCTTTTTGTATAATGTTTATCTAATCGTATATAATTCATTTTAATATTTTTTGTGTTTTTAGATTCAAGCATTAGAGGCCCGACTGCAACAATTAGAATACGCCCGCGAGAAGGACTTGGAAGAGATGCGCCGACAACAAGAGGTCCGCATGAAGGAGATGGAGGAGATGCGTCAAATAGAAGAGACGTGATGGATTTGGTGAAAAGGTTAAGCCAAAGTCAGTTTACTCCATCTCAGTTTCCGCCTCCCCCGCCATAGTGTTGATGTTTGGTTGTTAAACTCTTGTTATTTGAATTAACGTATTTAAATTCTGTTTATCGAACAATTAGGAGAATTTGTATTTATTATGCACAAGAACTCGTTGGAGGGCTTTAATTAATCTATGGTATTTGCATTCAGTTTTTAGCAGTTTTTAAGCATTTACAGGAATTTAAAATTTTAATTTTTAATTATTTTTATAATTATTAAAAAAATAAAAATAATAATAATTTCCGACGGAATATTCCGTCGGAAATGTTTTTTGATTTTTTTTCGTATATATTTTAATTATCAAATTAGATTAAGAAAATCTGATTAAGCGTGTGGAGTTTAAAAATTAGGAAAATTGGATCGACGGATTTCCAACGGATATATCCGTCGGAAAATCCTCATCCGTCAGAAATCTCGTTTTGTGGCCAGGCACTATTTGACGGCCTAATCCGTCGGAAATCCGTCGGAAATGGCGTTTTCCGACGGATTTAGCCGTCGGAAAAGCCAATCTGTTTTGTAGTGCATGTCATTTTAATTAATCATACATTCGGCTCTGAAAATATAACATGTAAATATATATAATTTTATAAATACCACTATATATATATGAACCAAAACCTGCATGATCCTAAATATTTGAATATTAAAGAGAGAAATGAATGAAAGAAAATAGTACATGCTCTCAACATTGCATGGGTTAAGTCAACAGTTGACTTGAGCCATCCCCATGCCATGAATGGTAAACGTGCCCTCAACAATACATAACATAACATAACATGGTTTAAAAAGGTCAAAGCTTGACCTCCCATGCAAATACTCTATATATACATACATTATACATTATACGAATACCAGTTACAATTACTTTCCCAAAACCACAAATTAAGATGGACCGTCTTCCTCGATCCGGTAGCCGTCGACCTCCATCACCATCAGCATCAGCCGCCGGAAAACAGCATCCACCACGCCTCATACATAGCGAGAATCCAGCCTCATCATACAACAAATCAAACACCAATAGGAGCTCCAGATCCACCATCGCTAAAACTACAACCTTAACTTATGAGGACGCGGAGGTGAACAATTTCATGATCCACCCGATGACCATAAATACTAAGAAGAAGCCGGCGGCACAAGACAATAATATTAATAGGAAAAACCCTACTTCTCCTTCCGCATGGGCTCTGTCCCCAGGCCGAGCGACGCCAGTTTGTTCAATGGCAAAGTCTCCAACTCCCGGTGGTAATACTAATACTAATACTAATACTAATACTAATAGTGGGATCAGAGGAGTTTTGAAACACTTTAGGCCAAAGAAAGTGGCGTCGTCGGAAGAAGCAAATCGTCGTTGTTTTAAATTGATGAATAATCGGTTGTTGCAATGGAGGTTTGCCAATGCAACAGCCGAGGCCACCATGTCCACCCTTCAACAGGTAATTATTATTAATTACCCATGGATTCATGCTTTAATTAATTCACATATATATATATATTACAAGTATATATAATATTTTTTTTGTTAATTGCCCGTACTCTATTATATATAATACATACTCAACAATAACTTAAAACATTCATCCAAATGCAACGACATCGTGTAATTGTCAGGTTATATATATCGCTATTCTTTGTAACAACAAAATCAACCAATGCAATAACAACGGTTTTATCAAGTACAATTAATGTACTCTATATATGTAAACAACAAGTTACCATACTTATTTACATTCATACAAAAATAAAAAGTTGTCTGTCACACTAAATAATACTTAAAACACAATTTAATTTTATTATAATAATGCATTTGTCTTTGATGGTTAATTATTAGGCCATCAGTACCCAATGGAAGAATCTTTCAAATATTCCAGCGCCACATCAGCTTTTCTCTCATCCCTCACTCAATCCCTAACAATCCCTAAACACCCCTACCCCATTCCCTCAAACCCTTTTGCCACCTCATTTATTTTAATTCTTTTATTTATACATTTAATTATTTAACAAAATAAAAATATTTATATATTTTTTAATAAATAAAAATAAGATAAATAATAAAAATAAAAATTCATACCATTCATTAAAAATAAAATTTACAAAATACAAAACACTACCAATTATGAAATTTTTGAATTTGCTCTTTTCTCGCTAAAGTAACCCTCAAAGCGTTTCCCGTAAGGTGATCATGCGGGGTCATGAAAAACTCGAAGTCTTTCTCAAATCGTTTTGAGCGTTCGATTTCGAGTTCTTGTTCCAACCTATGTCGTTCGAGTTTTGAGCGTTCGATTTCGAGATCGAGTTTTTTCATTTTGTATTCCATTGTATCATCAATCTTGTCGTTGAACGTCGTCAACAACTGAGTAACACTTTCGTCCGTATTCGCCCCAGACGTATTACTCGTTGATGATTTTTTTGCCTTGTTTCTCCCGATGGGTCGTTGAATTTGCTCGTCATCGTCATCATCGGAAGGTTGGGTACGTTTTGAACCCCGCGATGAAGTTGTCGTCAACGTTGGAACGGCTCCCCATTTTGGACATTTTTTAGGACGTCCTAAGCTTGTTCGTGAGTGAAAGCAACTTTATGGCGTGCTAGATACCGTTCGTGTGCCGTTCGGGATATATCGGCCTCACTCATCCCGCTTGATCTATTATTGAGCAAGTTGTTGTAGATGCCGCCAAACGAATTAACTCTTTTATTGAGGTCGTTGAACTTGCTATTGAGTTGATGGGTTGATCTATAACCTGGTTGACGACCCATGCGAGTAAAGAACACATGCCCGATTCGGCCCCAAAAACTTCCTACATTTATGTAAAATTAAGTATAATAATAATAATAATAATAATAATAATAATAATAATAATAACAATAAAAATAATTACCACCGCTTTGTGCGTTACCGACCACGGGGTCCTCCGAAACGTCAACCCACGCCGACACTAACGCGATTTCCTCGGCTTTACTCCACGTTTGTTTGGCGGCTTTCGTTGGTCTCGGATTTGATGGTTCCGGGTTAGATTGTTGTGTCGGGATAGATTGTGGTGTGTTCGGGGTAGAATGTTGGGTTTCCGGAACAATGTCGTCGTCGAGATTGATTGCGGGTGAAGGAAGATTGTAGTTGGCCGGAGTAAAACCTTGTTCAATCAAACCGGGACGTGTAAATTGGTAAGGAAATTGTTGGTGAAATTGTTGCGGATATTGTGGCGGATTTTGTTGCGACCATTGTGGCGGAATTTGTTGCGACCATTGCGGATGATAACCTTGTTGTGTAAACGCTTGGAAACCAAGCTCTTGATCTTCTTGCGATTGTGGTGTATTCGGTCGGTTACGACGGGATGTAGGTGTTGTGTTTGGATTCATGATGAGAGAGGTGTGAAAATAAGAGATTGAGAGGTGTGAAAAATAAGAGGTTGAGAGGTGTGAGAAATAAGAGGTTGAGAGGTGTGAGAAATAAGAGATTGAGGGTTAAATATATAGTGGGATTAAATTGAGAAAAATAATATTTTTTTTACAAAGAGCCGTTGAACGGCTTGATTTTTAAAAATTAAATAATTTTTTTTTTAAAACCCTTCGGGATGAATCGGGATGGGGAACTCGGATTCCATCCCTTCCCGCAGACCATCCCCGAGCCGTAGCCCATCCCCGCAAGCCCGCAGCCATCCCCGAGCCCCATCCCGCTTGGGGTACGGATGGCCTTAGAGGTATATATATGTACTGTATATAATATATAATTTGGTGTATGTAAGAAAGAGTAAGACCCATAAGATTAAGTAACAAGTATATATTTGGGTATATATTTTGCATTGATAATTAATTAATTAAGTGGAATTTTATTTTATTTTATTTTATGCAGAAGAAAATATTCAACGCATGGATGAAGATACTTGCTATAAGAAATTCAAACATGGCAACGCGAATGGAAGTGCAAAAGCTACAAAATGACATCAAATTGTATCATATTATCAACCCCCAGTTATTCTTGCTACACAAATATTGGTCGAGATTGGAGGCTAAAAACTTTGAAGCAGTAGGTCGAGTAGTTAGAAAATAATACATTTTTGTGAACTTACATATAAAAAAACAATTAATTTTCTTCAACTTCTTCTTTAACCGTGTGCAATAGGGAGATGTTTTAGCGGTTTGTGATGTATTGGACAAAGCCGCACGACTCTTGGAAAATATAGAATCAACAATCACAAAATTATATTATCAGGTCGGTATTTCTTTAATTTGGTTGAGTTACTTACAATTATACAAATATATAACATTCATTTTGCAACATGCTGAGAACTCGTGCTACCTGTTAACCGAGCTTTCCATTATTGCGAAACAAGAAAAAGAGGCTTTAACAGAGCTACAAACATGTGCATGATTAAACTTTTCCTCTTTAGTTACCGCACGTCTGCGTCGAAAATCAGCTAACCAATACCTCGTGTTGCGATAAGGAGTCAAAAATCCACGAGTATTTGGGTATGCAGCGTCACAAAGATAATATTTATCTGCATTTATAAATACAATTAAAAAAATACGGGAAAATAATAATATCTCACTATTAGAAAACAATAATACATACTTGGCGGAGGAAACGGAAATCTCGAATTTGGGTCAAATGCAACTTCCCTCAAAACTCTAGCATCATGTGCAATTCCTTCCCATCCAGCCCAAACATATGTGAATATCATATTAAAATCACACATTGCTAAAACATTTTGAAAGCAATCACCTCTTCCTCTTCCTCTATATCTTGCTTGTTGATTTAGGGGCACAACTGCGTGTATCAAAGTTCCATCTAGTGCACCTATAGCCCCCTGTAAAAGAACCGCAAATTATATATGATACTATTATAAAAACTTTTCATGTTTTACAAAGTATCAAAACAAATAACATACCGGAAAAATTACTTTGAGGTTTCTAACTCTCTCTGACATGCTCAAAGTTCCATCAAAGGATGTTGGTCTTATGACTTCTCTTGCGAATTCCATCATTCCATTTAATACTTCATGAAAACATTTGTTAATAGTTCTATTAGGTTGTCCCACAATGTCTATGCCAAATTTTCCTATAGTCTATGCCAAATTTTCCTATAGTCTATTAGGTTGTCCCACAACCTAGCCAAATTTTCCTATAGTCTATGCCTTGGCTAAAAAGGTAAAGTGTGACGTCATACAACGAGCCTTCCCAACCAAGCCTATCCAACTTCGACATGCAAGCATCCATATCACCATCCTCCGTTGGTGTGTCAAAAATGTTTTTCACATGTGCCACCACATGAGCCAACTCCTCTTCCCTTACCAATGGTTGAGTAGCTTTTCGTTTTCTGGTGTGAGGACGAGAAGAACATTCTTGTGTCGAGCTAGATGGTCCTTGAGTTGAAATAGGCGGTGCTTGATCGGAAGTAGGTGGTCTTTGATCGGAAGTAGGTGGTCTTTGTGTGATATCCAAGCCATGATCATCAACTACTAAAGGTGGGTTAGAAACATTAGCAACACGTGAAGGGTTTGGAGCATTAGACCACGATCCCCAACTCCCCATACCCGTGGCCGCAACTCCATCGAAAACTTGCATACAAAGTTGAGGATAAAGTAATGGTGCACTCCTCAACTTCTCAGCATATTTACTCAACTGTTTATAAAAAATTAAAGACATAACTAAAAGAAAAATATAAGGAAACTAAATTAGAAAACCAAAAACGAAATTGACCTTCTTTTCTGCGTTCCATTCCTCTTCCGTTAAATTGAATGTTTTGGTCACTGGATTATAGACATTACCCGTTCTATTATTTAATCTAGACCATACCGCATACTTCCCTCTCAAATAATCATAGTGATTCTTCATTTGCCTTTGGTTGACAATGAAGCTATGAGTGTTTTTTAACGTTTCTGCTATATTAGTCCATGAATGCATCTTTAGGCTACCGCCTTGGATTCCATTACTGGACATCTCGTGTATACAACACTCCAAAAAAGTTTTGACCACATTATCTTTCCAACTAACCCTTGATTTTTTAGGCTCGGATGACTCATCATACGATTCCATACCTACGTCAAAAAGGTCCAACACATTTCAAGCGAAGTACAAAAACAAAAAGAAAACACACACATTTGCATTCAAGTAAGAACACAACATAAAGATAAGAATGCAAACTTTAAAGATAAGAATATATTGGATATATATATATATATATATATATATATATATATATATGGTTAGGTTCTATTGAAAAAAAGAATTACGGGGCCAGATTACAACTTACAAAAAAAATTAGACTAAAATGCCATCATAAATGCATATAGAAGAATTATACCCTGTTAGGAAAATGGACAGAAGACAACTAAAATATCACAAGTAGTTCAACTCATGGCTTGTTGTATATCTGTGGGCATGCACATGGCTGGCTGACAAATGCAAGCATGCTTGACTAATGGTTCCAAAAGCATTAACTAAAGAATTACATCAATGCATATGCCACTAGTGACACATTCCACGTTCATTTAAAAAACTATAATAGCAGTACAAACCTCCCCTAGATTAAGTTCTAAAATAACCATGAATTAGCTTTGGAGAGAATTTTCAATTAAGATTAATCAAAGGGTGGAGATTCTTCTTACCCTTGTTATGATAACTATTATTTTTACCGAAAACCAACTCTTTTGGCTAAATTTACAAACCCATCAAGATCTATTTGTTGGAATTAGATCTTGAATAGTCCTTGATTCAAACTATTTATAAAAGGTTTTCTCTCTTTTTTATGGGTGTTACATAATGACATACATCATCTATTAAAGAAATTTCTATTTACAAATCTTGTTGTTGGGTCAAAGTGGCAGCCTGGAAGAAACAGGCTGTGTGTTTTAAGCTGTATCGGTTCAGCCCTATGGTTGCTGTCTGAGACTAAACACAAGAAAGTGCCCTATGGCTCAATCTCCCGGTCGATACCCGGTCAACGGCCGACCCCCGTCCCCGGTTTGTACACGGTTACCTAACCCAATCTGGACCCATTTTTTAATGCATATTTTGCTAATTGCTGCTGTTTTGAGTTTGAGGTTGTATCTGTTACAAAGTTAAGTGGCCATTCATACATCATTCTCAAAACCCACTAAGCCATTTATACTCACTTTTTTGTAGATACAACAATAATAGAAGCATATTTGACTAGCATGGCTGTAAAATGAAGTTTTTAAGGAAGGGCCTGTTTACTAGCTGCTGACCGGGCTGACTCGGTCAGCCAATCTGACCCGGTCAGCAGTCCGAGCGTTTACCAAATCCCGATCTGACCGAGAAGCTGACTGAACCCTGACCAAACCAGCTCCTAAAAGATGCTGACCCGGGTCAGTTTTGGGTTTTCCATAGGGTGCCCCTGCGATTAGGTCAAAAAAATTCCACGCCGCTTTCCTCCTCTCCTCCCTCTCCCTCGTCGCTCCTCTTCCATCCTCCTGCCACCCCGTCGCCGGCGCTCCACGTCGTCGTCTCACCAAGCCCTCGTCTCTCCCGAAAGGTAATCTCTCCCGAAATCTCTTTTCACTGCAAATGTGTTCTATTCACTGCGATTTGCTGTTAAAAAAATCCCATTAGATTACTAAGAGTTGTCCTTGGGTATTATAATTTGTTTTAAATTCTGCATAACATATCCTATATGTGTAAATTCCTATATCATTTATTTGATTCATTTGTCTTGGTGGTTCGCTGGTTGTTGAATCTTGCTTCAGTATCCGAATTTCTTTCTAAATTTATTTGATGTCCAGATTCCTGCGGTGAAGCACACGTTAGTTTAGCTTTTTAATTTCGGGGCCGTTTACCAACTCTTTCCGGGTAAGTGCTGTCCGGGTAAGAGTGTTGTCCCGGGTAAGTGCTGTCTCTGGTAAGTGCTGTCTGGGTAAGAGTGTTTACCAAGTGTCTTTTGGTAAGTACTTACCAACAAAAAAATTACCATTTTAACCCTTATGTGATTATATGCTAAATTAATTGTAATTATTTCTATTATAAATCATTTAATGGAAGAGAAATACAAACTTCAAACTTTAAATAATTGCTTACCAACAATATACTCTATTTTTATATAATTAACATGCAAATTAGACAACAAAATATAATTTTCATACTTCAAAATAAACGTCCGAACATATTAATAGCCATTCACATTTGAATACGAAACATTAATATCAAAAACATTTGTTTGTTGTTTCATCCAAAACAAAATAAAAATTAATTTGAAGCATTTGAAAACAGTTGGGTTGCAATCTGATCCCGCAAATTAGCCATATATCCATTGTCCTGAGAAGCCCCCCAGTGTACTTCAACAATTTCTTCTTCACTGGCTCCTCCATTTTTCTCTTCCGCAGTAAACATGGCTCCCTCGTCGTATTCCATAAACAACTGGTCTTGGATATTACATCTTCTTATAAAATTATGGATTGCAAAACAAACAACCACAACCTCTATTTGTATTGGAAAACGATAAGAAGCCATTTGCTTCAAAATTGGGAATCTTGCTTTCAGAACGCCATACGCACGTTCAATAAGTAGGTGTGATATCCAAGCCATGATCATCAACTACTAAAGGTGGGTTAGAAACATTAGCAACACGTGAAGGGTTTGGAGCATTAGACCACGATCCCCAACTCCCCATACCCGTGGCCGCAACTCCATCGAAAACTTGCATACAAAGTTGAGGATAAAGTAATGGTGCACTCCTCAACTTCTCAGCATATTTACTCAACTGTTTATAAAAAATTAAAGACATAACTAAAAGAAAAAATATAAGGAAACTAAATTAGAAAACCAAAAAAGAAATTGACCTTCTTTTCTGCGTTCCATTCCTCTTCCGTTAGATTGAATGTTTTGGTCACTGGATTATAGACATTACCCGTTCGATTCTTTAATCTAGACCATACTGCATACTTCCCTCTCAAATAATCATAGTGATTCTTCATTTGCCTTTGGTTGACAATGAAGCTATGAGTGTTTTTTTAACGTTTCTGCTATATTAGTCCATGAATGCATCTTTAGGCTACCGGCTTGGATTCCATTAATGGACATCTCGTGTACACAACACTCCAAAAAAGTTTTGACCACATTATCTTTCCAACTAACCCTTGATTTTTTAGGCTCGGATGACTCATCATACGATTCCATACCTACGTCAAAAAGGCCAAACACATTTCAAGCGAAGTACAAAAACAAAAAGAAAACACACACATTTGCATTCAAGTAAGAACACAACATAAAGATAAGAATGCAAACTTTAAAGATAAGAAGAGATTGGATATATATATATATATATATATATATGGTTGGGTTCTATTGAAAAAAAGAATTATGGGGCCAGATTACAACTTACAAAAACAAATTAGACTAAAATGCCATCATAAAGTGACCTTGAATCATACTCCCACACTTCCAAACAAAGTCAACTCTCTTCAACAAATCGTTGCTCTCATCCTGAAACTTAACAGAGTTTAACAGATCATGACTCTCTTCAAATCCCATGTTTTATTTTTGTTGTCTGACATATTAACATCTATATGTTTCTATATTTATTCTAGATGTTTAATCATTTTGTAGTAGTGGAGCAAACCTTGCAACTTTACGAAGGTCAATTTGTGTTAAGCATCAAGTATTGTATTGGATAGTTAGTTGTTTTGTTTGGAGCAAACCAGCAGCAACTTTATTTTATATCCTAAATTTGCTTAATGTAGTTCATTCATTGTTGGTAAATCATGAATATGTTGCTCTATTATTTTCAAATGTAGTTAACCACTTTTACATATATGATTCGTATGTTTTGAGGAATCGTCTGAAAGCTACAAAGAAAAAACCACAATCTGCCTTAACCTGTTTAAGATATGTTCCACATCCCTTTCAGCGTGCTTTCTTCCATTTAAATAGCAAGACTTGTATAATAATTGTAACATGATAGATATTTACATACAAGATAGATAAACAGATTTAAAAGTTCAAATAACATCCTGCTTGATGAGATGAAATAACCAAGAGTGGGCAAGTAATGCAATAACCAAGAGTGGGCACAAACACCAGCCTTGATCATTGTGTTTATATATTACCTCTCTATATAGAGGTGTTCTTGTAGTGGACTATCATTATAGCTTTCTATAGAGGTTCTGTTCTTATTGTTGAGTTGGAAATAATTTGACACATAAAAAGTGATTCTCACTAGTCTCTCCATTAGTGATGATCTTAGCTACTAGTTATTGATGAAAACAATAAGTCGATTATAGCTACTGTTTTGAGATAAAATAAGTCGGATGTATGTACATGAATTCGTTACATAATAGATTATATATTGTATTTATCAATCATAACAATATCTTTCGTACTTGAATCTGCCATTACTATTCAGTTGTGGGAATGTCATTAATTAATGGAAAGTAGTTCTAAACAACAAATACCATTGCACTTTCATAAAATTTTGCAAAATCTCATGAAATAATGAAAGTGTTACACATTATGGATGAAACAATGAAATCCATAACCCCTGAATAACATTTAGAACACATATAAACACCACATATTGATGAAATAATGAAACCATGACATATTATTGATGAAACAATGAATACCACAACCGCTCAACCCTCAATACTGATGAAATAATGAAACTATGAAATTCTAAAACTATGAACTAATGACACTACAAATAGGTTGAAACCATTTCCTGTCATGAATGAATCACTGATAACATTCAGAAAACATATAAACTCCAAGTATTGATTAAGTAATGAAACTACGAAGCAAGCTATATGTGTTAACCAATGAAACAATGAACCATCGACATTACATATGAAATAATGAAATCCAGGGTATTGATGAAAACAATGAACCCCTGAAACACAAAGTCTTTTACCCTTCTCCTGCTTTATTTATATTTAGTAAGATAAATTTGAGGTGGGTCTTTTGTAATTTGATCTGTAATACGATTAATCCATCATTTTCTTGTACACATAGATCAAGCAAAAACAACATTCAATCACTAACCAAAAACCATCCATGACCTTATAATAAACAAGTCTGTTTAAGAGAAAACATCCCCTAAATAGTCTTTTGTATAGTGTACAAAACCTAGAATCGCATACAAGTAACAGACCATATCTGAACAGAGAAAAGAAAGACCCACTAAAGTTGAATCGAACGTACCTGGAACGCCGACGAGGGTGTGGAGCGCCGACGAGGGTGTGGAGCGCCGACGAAGGTGTGGAGCGCCGACGAATCGAACGTACCTGGAGCGCCGACGAGGGAAAAGGAGCGACGAGGGAGAGGAAGGAGGAGAACATCGTTCGTTTTTTTGACCTAATGGCAGGGGCACGATGTGGAATACTTAAAACTGACTCCGGTCAGCATATTTTAGGAACGGGTTCGGTCAATATCAGGTCAGATTATCGGTCAGATTTCGGTCAGCAATAGGGATTCGGTAAACGCTCTGACTGCTGACCGGGTCAGATGTGCTGACCGAGTCAGCCCGGTCAGCAGCTAGTAAACAGGCCCTTAGATCCTGTTTACCAAGCACTTGTCCGGTAAGCGCTTACCGATAAGATTCAACACTATCGTTTACTTAGTATGTAAGATTTTAGTCCACAAAAGAGGCATCGTATGTAACAATTTACCTGGTAAGCTCTAATCATGATAAAAGCCGTCGCCCCCGCCCTCGCTTTTACCGGGTAAGATTTTTTATCCGTACCATATTCATCCAGTAAGGTAATGCAACTTTGTAAGCACTTATTTGATAAATGGCCCTTACATACCAAAGTGGATATCACCAAGGGTATCCCTTTGAATTTTCTCGTCCGAACTGATCGTTCCAAATTTCCATGGGCTATATGTAATGTTAATCAAAATGTTTTTACCATAAAGGACTTGAAAAAACATCTCTTATGCCAGAAATTGTCGGAGCCATGTATCTAACGAACGTGCGTTGTGCAGTTCGTCGAAACCCACTCAAATGAAGCTTTCTTACCCATACATGTTCCTTGTTCCAAGCTTCGTTTTGATTCGTCGTAGGCCTAAAATGCATGTTTAAGCGCGATGCCTATTTTTAGCCGATACATCAAGGGGTACCCGTTTGTGTTTTCTCGTCCTGACCGACCGTGTTGGATTTCCATGAAATCTTACACGAGTCATATATAATGTTAATGAAAAGGTTTGCAGTAGAAAGAATTTGAAAACCCCTAGCTCGTACCAAATATTGTCCGAACTATGAAATTTGGGATGGAAACCAAGGCTAGCGGAGTTGCTGAGGAGTTCAATGAGGCAGGATTCCAAATTGAAGCTGTTTGTTTATTTGAACAAAGTCTGGTATTATTATTAGGACCTGCAATCTCTTAAAATATCCAAACACCTCAAAATCACAAATCATCCATCGAAATCTATATCATACCACTGAACGATTTGTCACAATCGAAATCTATATCATACTACTGAACGATTTGTCACAATCGAAATGAGATTCGATTGAGCTGGAATGCAACGCATTTTCCAACAGGCACCAAAGAGATTGGGAAATGGCGGCATGTAATAAATGAAGTATAGAACCAATTTTATAAACTAAAAAAAAACGCATGCCAAATGGACCAAATCCGATTTTACCTTTTTAATAGAAACTCAAGTTTTACTTCACTTTTGGTCCCTGTGGTTTGCAAAAAATAACAAAAATCGTCCCTACAGTTCATTTATTACAAATTAGCCACTGTGGTTTGCATTTTTTCCGTTTTTGGTCCCTCTCACTAACGGAGGTTAACTCCCATCCATTAAATGAATGGTATTTTAGTCTTTTAATATATTTCTACACTTTATTATTAATTGTATTGACTTTTTTGGGTTTTGCCGCCTTTTCTCTCCCCCCACCCTACTCCCTTTCTCTCTCCTATCTTCTTCTTCCCTCAGCTTTCCATATCCATCTCACAGGAGACATCCATCCCACCAAAAAAAACTTCTTCGTCTTCCTCTTAGTCCCTTAAGTCGACCATTGTCATCTCTCCTCCGTTCTTCCCCCATATTCATCACCCATCACATGAGAATGATGTAGAAGGATGAACACGATGGCATGAGAAGCGGATCCATGGCGGGAGATTGCTTCCGTGCTGGGTCCATGTATATATACACAGAGTAAATAAATAAATAAATATATATATGTATATATACAGACAGTACGTAGTGTGTATATACACACACATACACACAGTAAAATTATATATATATACATATACATACAAATATAAATATATACGCACTACACAGTGACTTTGAATGGGGTTCATGTGGGTTTTTATGAAGTATGGATGTGGGTTCTGTATGAATAGGTGAGAGACCCATGGGGATAAACAATAAAGGCAAATCAAACACATCACAAAAAATCAAATGTCTAACTGAAAAAACCCATGAATATGTTATAAAAAAACTCATGTTTTCAATAAAACTCATTTTCGAACAAAAACACAAATTGTAGTAACAAAAAACCCACGAAGATCTATTTTTGTCCAAGATTGGAACTTTCAACCTCATGTATACCCACTGTTGCAGATTGAGCTGCAAAGATGGAAGGAACAGAGAAGGGTTTTCGATATCAAGGTATTCGAAGATGAACAGGCACGGAGACAAGCCTAGAAAAAGGTTTCGAGTTTATCATATTAAAGCTCTAAAATTCTTGTTAGGTGTGTGTTAAGTGTTATATATATATATATATATATATATGTGTGTGTGTGTGTGTGTTTAAGTGTGCAATTTCAATCATCCAAAGGCTTGGATATGTGTGTGTTTTAAGTGTGTTTATATATTTATATGGGTATATATATATATGTGTGTGTGTGTGTTTTATAAGTGTGTAAATTAAATGTGTTTTTTTATGCAGGTCATGGGAAATGGGAAGTGGGAAGAAGAAGAAGAAGAGGGAGTAGGGGTTGGGACGTGGGGTGCGGTCAGGGGCGGACCCAGGAATTTTTTCATACGGTGACACCATATAATATAGATAAAAAATAATTACAAAAAACACGATTTTATAAACATGTTTTCATCTTTTTACGGACGTTCAATATTATCGGATGTATTTTTAGCCTAATTCCAACAATTCGAGAAATTTTAAATCTTTTTGCTTGATTTCAAGAGATTTTTAAGTTTCTTAATTGATTTAGAGGAATTTTGTTGCTTTTTTTTGTTGATTTCAAGATTTTTTTTTTGAATTTTTGGTTGATTTTAAGAGTTTTTTTGGTTTTTTGGTTGATTACGAGGTACGATTGCACCTTCTTGAAGTTTTCAAAATAATACGGTAGCACATTCCAAAACAATACGGTTGCACCTTTCACAAACCTAACATTTTTTACCCTTCGTCGGACGAAAAATACGGTGGCACGTGCCACCGTAACCACCCTTCTAGGTCCGTCCATGGGTGGGGTAATCATAAAGAAAAATAAAATATAAAAGTAAAAGAGAGAAAAGAGAAAAAGTCAAAACTTAAAAAAAGTCAAAAACTCAAAAAGTAAACAATTAATAATAAAGTGTAGAAATATAATAAAAGACTAAAATACCCTTCATTTAATGGATGGGGGTTAACCTCCGTTAGTGAGAGGGACCAAAAACGGACAAAAATGCAAACCACGATGGCTAATTTGTAATAAATGAACTGTAGGGACGATTTTCGTTATTTTTTGCAAACCACGGGGACTAAAAGTGAGGTTTACTAAAAAAAACAAATGAATAGATACAGATAGGGGTGAGCATAAACGGGTACCCGACTAAATTTCATGGAACCGGAACCGGCAGTTCCTAGAATGAAGGAACTGAAACCGGAACCGGAACCACTTACATCGGTTCTCTATATTTTGGAACGGTCCCGGAACCGGCGGTTCCGGTTCCGGGTACCCGCTATCAATTTTTTTTTTAAACATTTCATACAATAAAAATGTAACTTTAAGTCTATTGCAAACTACAAAATACCAACTTAAAGAAATAAACACAACAAATAAAGTAAAATAATCAGATAAAAACTAATTATTACATAAATAAATTAGAAACCCCGCCGTATTGAGTCTTGACATCAACAAAACGACTTACATAACACATAGCGTCCTTACGTCAATACCTAACAAATAAAACGTTTTGATCAAAACGAATAAAACACCTAATAAAACCAATAACACATCATTAAATATTTAAATATAATAAATATATAAATATTTTTTATTAAAAAATAGCGGATACCCGTTGGTTCCGATTCTGGGTACCCGGTCCCGAAGGGTACCCAACGGGTAACGGTTCCAAAAAAATGAAAACCAGAATAGTGCTAATCGGTTCCGTTATTTAGGAACCGGAACCAATCACGTCGGTTCCGGTTTCGGAACCGTCAGTTCCAGAGCGGTTCCAGTTCCAAATGCGGGTATCTAGTTGCGATGCTCACCCCTAGATACAAATACAAGAAAGAAAAGGGAAATAAATTGTTGAGTATTATGGGGTCCACAAAAAAAGGCCGTTGCCCGTCTGCTGCTGCAAACTCGATTCAAAAACCCACAAAACAAAACAAAACAAAACAAATCGAGTGAGTAGCTCAAAATCAAATCTATGAAAAACAACACAGATAGATTGATTGAAGAAGAAGAAGAAGAAGAAGAAAGACGACAAATTGATTGAACAAATGTGAAGCAAGAAGCAAGCAAAATTTCAATGTCGTCCTGTTCGGTTGAGAATCAGAACCCTAACAGTTCTTCACCGCTAAATTGGTCCAACCTTTGGTTAAAGAAGAAGAAGAAAGCTCTTGATCATCTTGTTTTTTCAACAATCCGCCGCCGTTCCTTCTACAAAAAGCCCCCACCCACTCCCAAATCACCACAACCACAACCACAACCACAACCACAACCACAACGCCACCCAGATTATGATGTGATTTACGAACAAAACCAAACCCTAGTTTCTGATTCTTCCCCCCAATTAGTTACGCCTACGCCTCATCATGATTTCATTTCCCTCCTTTCCGATGAGACGCTCCTCCAAATCCTGTCCAGACTCCCACACCAATCTCACACTTGTTTGGTCTCCAAGTCATGGTTCAATCTCCAAGGCCGCTTGATAACCTCAGTTAGGGTTTTCGATTGGACTTTCCTTACATCCGGTCGTATGTTTCTAAGATTCCCTAACCTTATAGATGTTGATTTACTCCATGCAACTGTGGTTTCCACCACTCGTACAAAAACCTTAGCTCTTTCTTTCGGCCATGAATTTGGTGGACCCTTTTGCGTTGATTCTGATATCTTTTCATCAGAAAACCACACTTTACTACCTGTTAATCAAGTGGATTTTGGGTTGAAAGCTTTGGCTAGTGTCTACCCTAATCTGCAAAGACTCGTGGTCGTAAATTGTAGTGAGATTGGGCTATTGGATGTTGCCGAGGGCTGTCAAACGATGCAGGAGTTGGTTTTGCATGCTTGCCATGATCAGGTATTGCGTGGGATTGCAGCCTTTAGAAATCTGCAGATTCTGAAGGTGATTGGGAGTGTTGATGGGTTGTATCGCTCTTTGGTTTCAGACATAGGGTTAACCATCTTGGCTCAAGGGTGTAAGAGGTTGGTGAAACTTGAGCTGAGAGGATGTGAGGGAAGTTATGATGGGATCCGGGCAATTGGGCAGTGTTGCCATATGCTTGAGGAACTGACCTTTTGTGATCACAGGATGGATGACGGGTGGTTGTCGGGTCTTTCCTACTGCGAGAATTTGAAAATTTTAAGGTTGGTTTCGTGTAAAAGAATTGATCAAAGTCCTGGACTTGATGAGCACTTGGGGTGTTGCAGAATGTTGGAAAGGTTACATTTGGAGAGGTGCCAGTTGAAAGAGAAGCAAAGTGTGAGGGCATTGTTTCTTGTATGTCAAAGTGTGAGAGAATTGGTTGTAAAGAATTGTTGGGGACTGAAAGATGGCATGTTCGTGAATGCCAATCTGTGCAGGTAATAATTTTCTTCTACTCATTGAATTAATAATTAGTTATATATAGTAGTGACTTGATGATGAGTTGAAGAAGAAGAAGAATAACTTGGTGGGTGTGTGTGTGTGTTGTGATTCAGGAGGCTAAAATTGGTGTCACTAGAAGGATGCTGGAGGGTAACAACACAAGGTCTAGAATCTGTAGTTGTTTGTTTGAAGGAGCTGGAAAGCCTGAGGGTGATATCTTGTAATAACATTAAGGAAGAGGAAGTGAGTCCTGCGCTCTCGGCCTTATTTTCTAGTCTTAAAAACTTGAAATGGACGCCTGATAACACATCTCTTCTTCTGTCGGAATCTGGAATGGGGGGGAGGAAACGAGGGGGTAAGTTCTTCAAGAAGTTGCAAATGTTAAACACTTGAATGAAGAAGCCTAGCATTAGCAAGCAAGACTTGTTTATTGATTATTGTAAACTTATGTATTATCGTATTTGCAACTTACTTAGTAAGAAGGAAGGAAGCAAGCAAGCAAGCAAGCATGTTGTATTATTGTTAAATGAAGAAGAACATCATATCATATCATATCATATCTCTTTTGGTTTTTAAGATATCTAACCACCAAGTATGTTGTATTCAACAACCAATCAAATACTCTAGTATTCATTTAAAAATAAATATAATAATCAAACAAAATGTATTCAAGTTTTCGTATTCATTCTACTTGATAAACAATTTTTTTCTTTTTAATCTATGGTGAATTAGTTGATTGTATTCGATTCACAATGTGCACATTTTTTACATGTTTAAAAAGTTTCACATTGTGAAACAATAATATGTTAATCAATACACTAAATACTACTCTTACATGAGAAAAAAACCATGTGAAATAAAACCATAAGTTGGAAGTTCTCACAAATCTCATAAATTTTGAAGTTCTCAGATGATTAATCTCCTATATATATATATATATATTTGGTTGGGTTATGTTGAGAATTTGAGGTTAACATGAGAAGCGTGTGAACTTTGAAGTGGTTATCAACCGTTGGTGGAGAAATTGGCGCACATTAGGATAAGATGTATCAGATCAATTCTCTTTTAAGACGCAATTTATGGGAGAACATTTGATTAAAAGTGTTCAAATCTATTTCTCATGCATCCATTTTAAATACATTTTTCACTTTTTTCTTTACTAAAAATAAGGAGCTAAAGGGTATTTTTAGAATTTTATCAGCAAAAAAAAAAAAAACAATCCAAAACAGGTAACTATTAATCAATCATAGTTGTGTGGGAAATTGGTGAAGAGAAATTGGGATTTGGAATCCAAAGAGGAAAGTTGTGTGGTGGGGGTGATTGGAATCAAATTCAATACACAGAAACAATTTAGAAAAAAAGTGAAAACACACACACACACAAATGACAAAATCATGAAATAGAAAGAAGGAATATTTGAAGAAAAGTTTCCACTGATTTTGTTACTGCAGTTTTCCCATCATCATCACCACCACTACCACTACCACTACCACTACCACTACCACTACCACTGTCATTCTTCTTGTTGGTCACACTCATACATACACTCTCGTTGGTAAACCCTAAATGATAATGATTATTCAAATTATGAATATGGATAACTAATTAAAAAACCCTTTTAGGAAAGGATTTTATAATATTTTAAAAAGTAAAATAATCATAAAATGTATTAATTACAAGTTTACTAAACTACCCCTACAATTTTCCAATTAAATTTAATATAAAAAAAAAACTTACTAGATTAAATGAACGGGTGATGATCATGATTGCAAGAGTTGCAACATTTTTTAGGGTTGCAAAATATATGGGTAGTTTCATTTGCAAATCATCCTACTTTTGCAAACAATTGATTTCATTAGATAAGTTAATAATTAGTATTAGGGGTCGTTTATCAAACGCTTATCCGGATAAGCACTTATCAAGTCACATTACCTTATATGATGAATATGGCATGGACTAAGAATCTTACCTGGTAAGAGCGAAGACAAGGATCGATGGTCTTACCCGGTAAGTGAGGGCGACGACTCTTATCACAATTAGGTAAATTTTCGTGGACTAAAATCTTACCCGGTCACTAAATAATATTGTTAATTTTACCGGTAAGCAGTTACCTGAACAAGCGTTTTGGTAAACTTCGTCTTAATTAAGGAAATAAGCAAAAAAAAAAAAATCTCGACACAAAATGCATATCTATGACATCAGGCCAGGGCAACTATTTTAAGCTTTGAGGGACCACTTTTGAAGTTGTTTACAAACCACAGGGGCCAAAATGGAGATTACTAGTCTGTATGTAATTTAATAGACATGAAGAAATACTTGTCAAGAGTCAGAAGAACCAACCATCGAATTGAACGGAGAGATTTGCCATTTGTGCAAATCACATTGCTTTTCTTCTCCTTCATCATCTTCTCCATCAACCTTAAGAGACAGAGATATATATCTATAATTATTGACGCTCCTCTGATCGCTGGTTTTTGCGATTCTCTGCAGCTGCACAGGGAAGGGAAGATGAAGGACAACAAATCAGTTATAACAGAAAACCCTAGCGGAAGTGGTTTATCAAAATCATCTTTTTCCAGCAGATTAATATTTGTACGACAAGAAAAAGAAGAAGAAGAAGAAGAAGAATCAGAGGGAAAACAAACTAGTAACGACTTGCCTTTGCGAATTGTCACTCATACTGGCTCCTCCAGATACGATTTTGTTAAGGTTTTTTATTTATTTATTTTTTGAAATATTGTCCAATAACAATGATTTTATTGTTGGTTTGGTGGGTTTTATTTGTTGAATTAATTTCAGGTGAAAGTATGGTTGGGTGATGATGCTGATCACTACTATGTCCTCTCTAGATTTTTGCTTAGCAGAATGTGGACTGTTACTAAGGTCCTCCCTTACCCTTACCCTTACCCATGCTTTCAATTTATTTTCATTGCATCTACTTGCTTTCAACTTTCCTTTTAAAGTTAAGATGATGCTTTATTTTCAGATTCCTAATCATGTGGCTCTAAAAATTGCACTTGAACTCAAGAAGTTACTGGTAGATAATAGCCTTCTGGACGTGTATGTATGTCCATCTTCTACCTATCCATTTTGGTTACTTGTATTTTGTTGCTTCAAACATATCATTTATGTGGTAACTGCGCCTGCAGCAGTTCTCAGTCTGATCTGGAAACTAATTTGTTTAAGGTATATATTTCTTGTTACTTTTATCTCCTTAATTACTTATACTTTCTTGCAGGTATAGCTTCTCTAAATTTCACATTTATGAGTCAAGAATCTGGTAGTTAAGTTATTTTCATATGCATTTATGAAACAGGAAAGCATCATTGTATTGTCTTGTATCATAGAAGGGAGGTTAGGACTGCTAAATTTTTTAGTTGATGTCAATAACTAAGTTTTGATCTCATGAATTTTTTTATCTTGGTTTAATTCCAGCTCATGAAATGGCGGGGCTATGGGCAAGAGTATATAAACCGTTACAAGATGATGACAAGGTATGCCCAACTTACAGCCTTTATTGTAAAGTTGAGTAACATGTACATGATCATAGTCGGTCGGTTAGAATAAATTATTCAGATTCACTTTGGTAAGAAAGAAAAGAGAAATTGAGAGATGTTTATAATTGCTTGATTTTATACATAGATTTCACCATCAAAGAGTACCATTGGTGATTCTTGTATGTGGCACGGCATGCGTTGGAAAGTCTACAATTGCTACCCAACTTGCACAAAGGTTAAACTTGCCAAACGTCTTGCAGGTAGGTCAACCTACCTTTTTACATGTTCCTCTCACTTTTTCTCTGATTTGCATCCAACCCAAACTCTATTTCATTCACTCTTGTTGATATTAATTACAGACTGATATGGTCTATGAATTGCTAAGGACGTCCACAGAGTACGTAAACTATCCATACTTACTTTTTTCTACTAACAAAATGAGAGATGTCTAATTAATATATCTTAGTAGGCTTATGCTCTTTTTACTTTACCTCAGTGCACCTTTGGCATCTGCACCTTTTTTGGCACGTGACTTTAGCTCCTCTGAGGACCTAATAACTGAATTTTGCAGAGAATGCAGAATAGTTCGCAAAGGTGCTGTTTACATGCAAATAATCTCCTGTTGTAGCCACATGGGATGGGAGCATATTCACAAATTCTTTTTGTCATAATAGGTTTGGCTGGTGATTTGAAGAAAGCAATGAAAGATGGAAAACCAATCATTATTGAGGGAATGCATGTAGATCCAGGCATATACCTAATTGATGAGGAGAGAAAGTTACCAAATAATGTGCCAGTGAAACCAGAAGAAACAAAAAGAGCACTTGCGAATGATGTAAATCATGCTTCTGCTTCTACCATTCATGATGAAAATATCCACAAAAATGCTCAGAATTTGAAGACAGAGAAAGCAACATCTGCAGGAGAGATGAATAATGATCCAAATGCCCTTAAATCTGTTCCTGCTGTTGAAGTTGTTCCTGACAATATAAGTAATTTGACCTCCTCTGCTTTAATTTTTAGTTTTCTAATAGGCTCTGGCTTCTGTTGATGCTGAATGTTCTTGGTCAAGGTTGATATTTGACTAGAATGGTGGAAGTTACTACTGCTCTGATTATTTCTTTGGATATTCAGCTAACAATACGAAAGATCAAGTGGCTGAAAGAAAGCCTATTCATAAAAGAAAAAAATCAGGGGCGCCAGAACCAATAATAATTCCAATTGTCCTAAAGATGGCTGAGTTCGATCATAAGGTGAAATGACAATCTTTTGATGCCTGTTATCTTTGTCCGATAATATTGCTCTGATTCTTTTGCCTGCTTCCCTACTCTGAAGTTCTTGAAATTAGTTTAGTTTTTTCTATTTTTGTTTTCTCCTCAAGATTTGTCATCGAAATTATGGTTCCTATCATCTGCAGGCATTACTAGAGGAGTGGATATCACCTCTTAAATTCAGCAACAATTATCCAATCGAGGTATCTGTGGCATCCCTTCCAAGACTAGTTGTCCCTGTCTTGACAAAAATAGTTGGAACAAAAGTTGTGGCACTATTTGAACTCAAGAACAGATAAACCATCAACTTGATCTTTAACATTAATTAGCACAGTTTATTAAATGCATCAAGTACATGAAGTTGGCCTACGCCTCGTGGAGGTAATTCTATACAGTAGTTCATAACACTTTGGCTCGTTATATCATCGATGCAATCGCTACCAAACCTCATGTTTATCATTTGCAATTCCAAATTTCTGAATTTTCTATTGGGACTGTTTCGGCTAGAGTTTCTTTCCCTAAACTTATTTGCTGTTGACTTTTTCAGGATAAAGACAAATTGATTAGCAACCTAAAAATCATTCAAGACTATCTGTGCTCTTTCCAGTCACAGGTACACTCGCATCACTTTTTTTTCTTTGAACTAACGACATGGGAATTCTGTGACATTTTGAGTCATGTCATTATATTTTTGTTCACGTTAATGAGCATGATGTCAGTTCTCTCTCTCTCTCCCCCTCACATTTACAGGGTTTAACAGTCAGCAACATATCTGCGACAACATTCCCACAAACGCTCGATTGGTTGCACAATCATATTCTTCAGGTAAATCAATATATTTCAGCCTAAGTTGGGACTTGGGCAATGTTTCTTTCGCTCCAAGTTTTATTTCTTATTACTCCATGAAAGAAGGAATTTCCTTGCTGTCCATTTCATTAAGATACAATATATATATACAAAGGGTATGGGGGTACATATTAGGAAACTATCAAAAAAGATATTGGGGAATATTTACAAAATCCCAGAGATATATTTACATATTCTAACACACCCCCGCAGTCAAAGCGGGAGGAGGGCGTACGCTGAGACTGTCTCGGAAGTCATCAAAAAGAAGCTTTGGTAGTCCCTTAGTAAATATGTCAGCATATTGATAGCGGGAAGGTACGTGGAGAACACGAACTTCACCGCGAGCAACCTTTTCACGAACAAAGTGGATATCCATTTCAATGTGTTTGGTACGCTGATGTTGCACAGGATTACCGGAGAGGTAAACTGCACTACATTATCGCAATATACTAGCGTAGCCTTTTTAATAGGACAATGTAACTCCAAAAGTAGGTTACGTAGCCAACATGTTTCTGCAACCACATTGGCAACCCCCCTATACTCGGCCTCAGCACTAGAGCGAGACAACGTTGGTTGGCGTTTAGAGGACCAAGATATGATGTTGTCTCCAAGAAAAACACAATAGCCCGAGGTGGATCTACGAGTATCAGGACAACCACCCCAATCCGCGTCTGTATAAGCCAATAATCTCGTCACAGAAGAGGGATAGAGATGCATACCAAGCTCGAGGGTGCCTTGAACGTATCGCAAAATACGCTTCAAAGCATTCATATGTTCCTCATGTGGATTGTGCATATGGAGACAAATTTGTTGCACCGCGTAGGAGATGTCCGGTCTAGTAAAAGTGAGGTATTGTAGTGCACCTGCAAGACTACGGTAGTGGGACAGATCAACAAGTGGAGTATCAGAAGTGGCACTGAGCTTGGCTTTGGTGTCAACTGGTGTCGCTGCAGGTCGACAGTTTGACATATGAGCCCTGTCTAATATTTCCTCGGCATACTTTCGTTGAGACAAGAACAAGCCACCTGCATGTTTAGTAACTGAAATACCAAGAAAATAATTCAGGGTGCCTAAATCAGTCATAGCAAATTCATTGCTTAACTTGGAGATGATAGAATGTCGAAGAGAATCAGATGAAGTAGTGAGAATAATGTCATCCACATAGAGAAGTAAGTATGCCACATCTTTGCCATGCATATAAATAAACAATGAATGATCCGAGACACTGTGGTGGAAGCCAATAGTGGAGACAAAATTTGCAAATCGCTGATACCAAGCCCGAGGAGCTTGTTTAAGACCATATAGCGATTTCTTAAGAAGACACACATAGTCTGGATGAGCGGAATTACGAAACCCCGGTGGTTGATGCATGTAGACGGTCTCCTCAAGATTGCCATGTAGAAAAGCGTTCTTGACATCAAGTTGATGCATTGACCAACCTTTGGAAAGAGAAATACTTAGAACTGTACGAATCGTAGCAGGTTTCACCACCGGGCTGAATGTCTCATCACAATCAATGCCGACTTGTTGGGACCTGCCATCACAAACAAGACGGGCTTTGTACCGCTCAAAAGAACCATTAGATTTTTCTTTGTGTCGAAATATCCACATGGAGCGAACTACATTAATATTAGGGGGTCGGGGCACCAACTCCCACGTCCTTGTTTTAATTAGAGCATCAAACTCATCGGCCATGGCCATCTTCCAGTTTGGGTCTTGAAGGGCGGCAATGGGTGAGCGAGGAATGGGGGATTTTGAAACGGTAGAGGTGGATAGGTTAAAAATTTTCTTTGGTTTAAAAATGCCATGGGAACTCCTAGTGGTCATGGTTCTAGTGGGTGCTGGTTGCGGAGGGGAGGATCGAGGTGGAGGCATGGATTGGCTGTGGGTTTGGGCCATTTGTGGCTGAGCTTGTGAGGGTGGTATGGGAGGACGCCTCCTGTAAACTTGACTAAACGACCCAGCCGTGGGTTGGGCTGGTGTGGGCTGAACAGCAGGTGCCAGGGGTTGGGCTGGAGTGGGTTGAACAGCAGGTGTCGAGGCTGACGTGGGTTGGACAGCAGGTGACGGGGCTACCGTGGGCTGGAGAGCAGGTGCCAAGGCTGCCGTGGGCTGGACAGCAGGTGCCGGGGCTGCCGTGGGTTGGACAACAGGTGTCGGGGCTGTTATAGGCTGGACAACAGGTGACGGTTGGGCTGGTGTATGGAGCATGTGGTATTGGAGATAGGGAGAGAGTCCATCATCAAGAAAGTCATAAGCAGACTTGTCAATTCTATGCAATTTTTCAAAGGGGAAACTTGACTCATCAAAGGTGACATGCCGAGAAACGATAATCTTTTTAGTCGACAAGTCTAAACACTTGTACCCCCTATGGTTAGAAGGGAAACCGAGAAAGACACAAGGCATTGACCTAGCTTGGAGTTTGTGAAGGGAAGGGGAATATAGATGAGGATAACACAAACACCTAAAGACACGTAGGTGAGAGTATGACGGCTCCCGTTGATACAAGATTTGAGTAGGGGAAGAAAAAGATAACGCCTTGTTTGGGAGAATGTTGTGAAGATATGTAGCCATTTGTAACGCATGGTGCCAAAATGATGGGGGGAGAGAAGCACGGATTAAAAGAGTCCGGACCATGTTGTTGATGGTCCTAAGTTTGCGCTCGGCTTTGCCGTTTTGAGGGGAAGTGTAAGGGCAAGAAAAACGAAATTGCATACCATTGAGTTCACATAGCTTTTGGAATTGTAAATTATTATATTCTTTACCATTATCACATTGAATATTCTTAATTTCTTTTTCGAATTGAGTGTGAATGAATGTGCGGAAGGCTAGAAAGGTGGGATATACTTGCGACTTACTTTTGAGTGGAAAAGTCCACAAGAAATTGGAAAAATCATCCAAAAAGAAGACATAATAGCGATGCTTAAGTGAACTCAAAACAGGAGAAGTCCAAAGATCGGTATGCATAATATCGAATGGTGCAATAGTATTAGTAATAGACGAATAAAAAGGTAATTTAACATGTTTCCCAAGTTGACAAGCATGACAAAGCAAAGAACTACGAGACTTATTACAAGAAATAAGATTTTTATTCTTAAGAGTGCTAAAAATCGGATCTCCCGGGTGGCCTAGACGATCATGCCAAGTAGAGGAAGAGATGGCTGCAAAAGTTGATGGTGATGTAGATGTGGTGGAAGTGATGGGATAGAGGTCTCCATTACTATTGCACCTCATAAGACACGCCCCCGTCTGTAAGTCCTTCACAGAAAAACCAAAGGGATCAAATTCAACGGATACGACATTATCAACAGTAAATTTTCTGACAGAAATCAGGTTTTTGATGAGTTTTGGTGCATGTAGGACTTTGGTTAGAGAGAGGGGTGGGTGTGGTGGTAAAATATAGGATTGCCCATAACCGGAAATAGGAATAGTATGACCATTACCGACGACGATATTGTTATTTGAGCTCAAATTAAAATAGGACGAGAGAGTACCTTGATCGGACGTCATATGAGAAGTTGCCCCCGTGTCCATATACCAATTTTCATCTGGCGGATTAAGAGTCATAGTGTGAATGGCAGCATTTATGTCCGTAGGTGTATGTCCCGCTGAAGGAGCACTGTAGAACGCTTGATGTGGACGTGGGCCAAGCACGCCAGGGGCTGTAGGCGGTTGTTGTGGTGCCTGTGGTCTGGTCCAATTGTTGGTGGGGTACGGACAAGGGGGGGTTGCCCAAGGCTGATGTGGCCACTGTTGGTTTTGCTGCTGTTGACGCGTCCATGAAGGGTAGAACCAAGGGTGGGCATACGGTGGTTGTTGCTGAAATTGTTGGTTAGGTTGATGTGCAGCCCTACGTCCGCCACGAGCCCTCCCGCGGCCACTGCTGCCTTTGTTGCGTCATCCACGACCACGAACACCACCACCATTACGGGTGCTATTGCTTCGCGGAGAAGACCCCTGTCCAGCAGAAATGTGAGATGTTGGAGCCTCATTATTACGAGGGGAATTGGTAGTGCTTAGAAGGGCTGATTGAGAGGCATTCATGGTGGTTGCTTGTTGGAGTTGACGATTTTCCTCCAAAGTGAGCATCGAACGTGCTTTATAAAAGGGTGGGAGAGGATCACTTTGTTGAATAATGGTCGCCACACCATTGTAGTCCTCAGTTAAACCTGCAACAAGGCGAAGAACGAGGCGATCATTTGACACCGAAGACCCAACATTAGATAATTGATCGGCAACCATTTTTAACTTTTGACAGTAGGCAGAGATGGTTGGGAAGCCTTGAAGATGAGTGGTGGAAAACTGATTTTCCAAGTAAACGGCCCGGGAATTTTTGTTGTCTTGGAAAATGTCTTTGAGGCGATCCCATGCTTGTTGAGCTGTGGAGTCTGGTTCAAGAATTGTGTGGAGAAGATCATGAGATATAGTACCGTAGATCCATTGAAGGACGACGGCATCAAGACGATTCCACAGTTCCTTATCGATCTCGGCTTTCTCCGTAGGAGGGATGATGTGATCGATAACTTGATATGCACGAGCAGTGATTTTGAAAAGCTCTGCCCAAGAAGAATATTGGACGTTTTCCATGTCCAAAGTCACCGGAAGATGATTCTTTATGTTGGAGATTGCAAGAGCAGGGTGGAAAGGAGGAGTTTTTGGTGTGTTTGCCATTGAAGGAGGCTGTTTGGGCAGAAAATGGGAGGCACGGCTAGGGTTTTTGGGAGAGAAAAAAAAACCAAAAACCTATGCTCTGATTACCATGAAAGAAGGAATTTCCTTGCTGTCGATTTCATTAAGATACAATATATATATACAAAGGGTATGGGGGTACATATTAGGAAACTATCAAAAAAGATATTGGGGAATATTTACAAAATCCCAGAGATATATTTACATATTTTAACATATTCTAACACTCTAATTGGTCTGTGATGCATGCATTGCTAGGTGATCTATTCCCCCCCCCCCCCCAAAAAAAAAGAAGAAGAAGAAGAGCCTCAAGCAATGAACCCCACATAATCTTCAATCTCTGAATCCAACTATAATCATTTTGAGAAGTTGCATATTGCCACCATTATTATCCCGTGGGGGCATAATGTGTTCCATGTGTTTAGGTCGAAAGGGGTTATGGGCCTGTCGAGTCCACATATTCTCCTTTTACCAAGAGAAGGAAGTCTGCCTTGCAAACTGAAGAAAAATCTATTAGTCTTGAAAACTAGTGCTCCTTTTCTTTTAGGCAAAAGGCAGTGGCCTTACTGTGGTATCAAGTAAAGCGAACATTTGTTGTCTTTTTTTTTTCATTCTGCTTGTATTCTCTTTGATGAGTTTGATCAACATAGCATTACATGGATGGGTTATTGGACTTTGTGGTGTTTGTACAGCGTATTGAGCAAGGTATATTGGCTGCCTCTAAAGGAAGTGATGGTCAACCCTAGACTGGATTTTACAAGTAAGAACTATAGAGCTTATAAATCTTGGATTTTCCATCTCTAAAACCTTCATCTCCACTTCTAGAAGCATCTAAAGTTAAAGCTTAAGTGAATCTATATATAATTGGCAAGATGTTTATGTTTTAGAAACTTGGATTATCCCAGTGGCAGAGTATCAAGTGTCCACGCGCCAATTCAAAGCCAATATGATAGCTTTCAAGGGATTACGAGACCATTTCAGGTCATAATGCAACCTGGATTAGAATAGATGCATTATAACCACCCGAGCTTTGATGATGTCTGCCAGATGTGTCTGCAAAGCCTTTAATGAGTGGCATTTTCATTTGAAGTTGCCACTTTCCAAGCAAGGAACACATCAAATTCAAGTCTATTTTCATAGAAGCTCATAAGTTACCTGAAATCTGCAAGGGAGCCATAAATAAGAGTAAATTACTGTTTTGGTCCCTGAGGTATGGCAAAAATTACGAAAGTGGTCCCATTACTTCAGAAATTACCTTTTTGGTCCCCCACGTATGGACTTTGTTACGAAAATGGTCCTTATCACCGACGTCCGTCTAATTCAGGCCGTTAACCCTCACCACGTGAGACGCACACGAGGGTATTTTTGTCAATACACTTTTCCTTTTTTCCCTCTCTTTTAAAAACACCGATTAAAACCTGTTATACCCCCTCCCCCAACAACAACCTTCTTCTCCAATCTCCATTGAAGCTCTCAAGCTAAGAAAGACCATGGTGTTGTGTTACTGTGGTGCGTATACTGTGATCCTAACTTCGTGGACAAATGCAAACCCAGGGCGAAGATTCTTCTCATGTTCCCGCCCTGTAAGTTTTTAGGGTATGTGCCAAAATTACGATTTTATGTTTGTTCTCTCAAATCAATTTTTTTACAGGGAAGCAATTGCCCCTTTATTGGTTGGGTTGATCCACCAATGTGTGCTCGATCCCAAGTGGTTATACCTGGTTTATTGAGGTCAAGAAACCTAATTGAAGAAAAATTGAGGGCACAAGTTGTGGAGGCTAGAAGAATGAAGAAGTTACTGTTAATCAGTTGGGTCATGTTTTTTTATCATTTTCCTTGTGTTTGTGTTTGAGTAAATGTAACCATTTCCTTGTGTTTGTGTTTATGGATTTGTATTGTGTCCTGTTTTTTGCTGTCTGTAGTAAGTGGGATTTTTGCTCTCTGTAGTAAGTGGGAATGCCTTAAATGGTTATTGTAATCCTTTGGATTTTGTTGTCATTGAATGAAATAGCAGATTGATGTTGTTTGTAAACAATTTCCCTGTTTGTTGTAGTGTTGAATGAAATAGCAGATTGATGTTGTTTGTACAACAATTTCCCTGTTTTTTGTAGTGTTGAATGAAATAGCAGATTGATGTTGTTTGTACAACCAATTTCCCTGTAAATAACCAAAACTAGTTTGTACAACCAATTTCCCTGTAAACTAGTTTAAATTTTCATAACAATAAAACTACATTCAACAAAAGGAAGGTTTAACCATTACAAAAGGAAGGTACATAACCATTAATGCAACCACAAAACTAATGTTCATCCAACTAACAACATATTACCATCTATTACCATCACTGGAATGTTAAATAAACATAAGCAAACATGTTAGGGAGATTACAAAAGATCAAACATCCAACAAACATCCAACTAAGGCTTGGCTTCCTGTCCTTTACAAGTCCTCTCATGCACCAAATCTTCAGGTAAACCAATCCCTTCTCCATTAGCTGCCATATACCAAATTGTGGCAACTGCATGCCTACATGGTATTCCTGTCAGCTCCTACTTCCTACATGTGCATGTCTTCCTTCCTGAATCAACAACACATTGATCCTGCCATGGCCCACTCACTTGGTACTTGTCCCCACCATTCCAAAGAACCACATATTGTGCAGCTTGTGTCTTGTTCAACTCCAAAATTTTTGTGGCTGTTGGTGTCAGAAGCCCCTCACTCTTTGCAATCAACCTCCCTACATTAACAATCCTCTTCATGAGGTATTCTCTAATATACTCCAATGCTGTGATGATAGGCTTGTCACGACCATCTACAAGTTGTCTATTGAAGACCTCACACATGTTGTTCAATAGAACATCACAGTGATCTCTACCTGTACATGTGAAAGAGATATGGGTTACTATGCAATTTCCTTCAAATACTCAAAAAGACTTAAAAAGATAATTACCCTGTAAAATGGGCTCTTGACCAATGAATAGCTGGAATGTCCTTCAAATACTCAAAAGCCTTCTTATCCAACACCTTCAAGTCATCCATGCATTTATGAAATTGGGGCAGTGTTGGTGCTGTTGCACATCTCCACAGAGCATCCTTGTACACTTTTCCCTTCCAAGTCTTATTCATGTTTTCATGAATGTGCCTAAGACAGAACATGTGCTCTGCACATGGGAATACCCTAGCCATTGCAGGTATAATTCCCTAATTGGAACAAAGGTAGCAGAAGTTAGTACTACATTAGCAACAAGAACCAATACAAAAATTAGCAAAGCATAGAAAATTACCTTTTGCCTATCACTGATGAAAGTAAAATTTGAATTTGAACTCAGATCCAAGTCATCACCCAAGCACTCCAAGAACCATGTCCAAGATTCTGTTGTCTCAGCTTCAACTATGGCATATGCTAAGGGATAGATACCCTGGTTTGGGTCAACCCCAGGCCTGGAAAAGGACCTTTCATGAAACATCCATCCAGGCCCAACAACTCCTTTCCACATGCTTTGAAGCCATCCTTAAGGGAACCAATACAAATGTAGATCCGTTTCAACTGTCTTGTTGGGGAGTCTGGGTTGGTTTCATCTTCCACCGCCAATTTCACTGTGGTACCTGGGTTTGCTCTCTTAAGCTCCAAGACATAGTCCCTTAATTCATCATATTGGTCATGGTAATCTCCTCTTACCTTTTTTATTGCAATTGCCTTTGCTCTGTATGCCTTCATTTTATGAACCCTAACCTCATACTTCTTAGCTAGTCCTTCTGCCAAAGCTTTCATGGGGATATCTGGGTTGGGAATTATGGTTTCTTCAACTTGTTGAGAGAGAAAAGTGGTTGTACAATGCCTCACATGTCTGGATTGTAAACACTTGTGTTGGTCTTTGTAGGTCTTCACAGTCCATGTTTTATGTTTGTTATCTGTGGAAATAAGTAACACCAAGGACATGCTACCTCAGGCCCATCAGTGTTAAGCCCATCACTAGTTGTACCTCCACTTTCAAGAACTTTTCCTTTGCATCTCACCCTCATTCTTACCTTATCATTTTTAATAAAACACAGATCCCTCCTAGTCTGAATTGAGTGGTCTGTGATTGCTTTTCTTATGTCTTTCTTACTTCCAAACTGTTGACCAACATAAAACTGTATTGCCTTAACTTCATTAACCTTTCTATGTTTATGTAGTGCCATTTTCCTTCCACTTTCAAACTCAGACTCCTCACCATTCTCAAAATATTCCATGTCTATACATATATCCTCAAAATCTTCCATGTCACCATCATCCATGTCATCATCACCCTTTTGTACTGTCTTGCCCTTATCAAGCTCTTCTTGTGCCTTGGCCCTATAAAGAGACTGCTCTTGTTGATGCACCTGTTCCTGCACCTATTCCTGCTCTAAAATATCATCCTCAAACTGAATATACTCAGTGTAGTCAAACTCCACTCCCTCTATTGGTGTTTCAGAATCATATCCATCCTGGTCAATCAACCCAAACTCCACTGCCTCTGTATTGCCCTGCTCTTGATGGTCACCCTCATCTAGTTTATTTAAGTCAAAATCCATTACATCTGCATTGCCCTCAGAGAGTTGGGTGTTGTCAACAACCTCACTGTGTTGAGTATTCTTCAATGTAACTTGATCAGGCTGACTCCATTCAATGCATAATTGTTTTTTAGCTGAGGTGAAAGAACACCCATCCTCAATTGCTCCTTTTCTTGTTATATTCATTTCTGGAGAGTTATTCTCTAAAATCTCCTCTATAACCAATTTCCTTTTACCAGGAGACCTTTCATATGTGTTCAGAGTAGTTCTACCATGTTCAATGTATAAGTCTATTATTTTAAATTTGTTTGTATATCCCACTAAGTTCAAAATATCTTGATCATTGCCCAAAGGTTCAAGGCCAAAGTCTAGGTCATCTTCTGGAATGCAAAAGTTATAATACATCCTGCCCTCAGGATCATAACCTAGCTTTACCATCATCAAGTCTATTTCATGCACACTAAGCTCATCAACATCTATTAAATCAACATAACTTACCTTACCAAGAATGTACTTCATACCTGGACTTCTAGTAAATAACTCACCATGATGAATCTTCATCGAAATCAACCCTGGATAGTGTTCTGCAAACAAGAAGAAAACATGGGGTTTTTTTTGTAAAAACAGAGCATCATTCAATCAGTAGGTTTGGTGAGAACTCAAAAAATAAACTTACCATATACTTCATATGGGTCCATTGGTAGGTTTGGTTGACGTATAATCCACATGTGTGCCATTGTTGCAATTTGTCGAGCAGAGCAGAAGTGAGAAAGAAGAAGAAGACCATACCAAGCTCGAGTGTAATAATGGAGATTGTAAAGGGTAACCAAGGGTTTTAATCGGTGTTTTTAAAAGAGAGGGAAAAAGGAAAAGTGTATTGACAAAAATACCCTCGTGTGCGTCTCACGTGGTGAGGGTTAACGGCCTGAATTAGACGGACGTCAGTGATAAGGACCATTTTCGTAACAAAGTCCATACGTGGGGGACCAAAAAGGTAATTTCTGAAGTAATGGGACCACTTTCGTAATTTTTGCCATACCTCAGGGACCAAAACAGTAATTTACTCCATAAATAATTAACCGCTATATATATATATAAGTTGATTGATAGGAACCACTACTTTTCTCTTTCTTCTTCTTCTTCTTCTTCTTGTTTTCAATATCTAGAGCGGATGCCGCCAAGAGTTGTTGTCGGCTGCTCTAGTTCCTTGGGATTCAGATGCAGAATTTGACTAATTATTACTGCCTCTGCAAATATGATTGATTATAGGAGTTTGGAATTGGTGAGGAAGAAGGAAGGAAGGAATGGCAACAGAGGGTTTCCATAATTTCAATTTGCAATTATATTATAGAGTAAACTACACTTTTGGTCCCTGTGGTTTGGTGTTTATAACACATTTGGTCCCTACAGTTTAAAAATTACACTTTAGCCCCTACTATTTGCCATTTGGTCCCTCTGACAGACGTCCGTCCAATGTCAGACGTTAGAGGCAACCATGTGAGTTGCACATGAGGGTAAATCCGTCTTTTACCTCACAGGGACCAAATCTGAACGTTTACTAAAAGTCTAAAACCCACCCCACCCCACCCCTACTCTCTTTCTCTCTCCTATCTTCTTCTTCCCCAACTCACTCCCTCCTAAACCCTAAACCCACTTAAACACATTTAATACACACACACACACACACACACACACACACACACACATATATATATATATATAAACACACAAACACACACACACACACACACACATATATATATATATATATATATATGTATATATATAAACACACACCCTCCAAACAAACCCATTTAATAAACACACACACAAACCCACTTAAACACACTTAATACACACACACACACACACATATATATATATATATATATATATATATATAAACACACACACACACATATATGTATATATATAAACACACACCCTCCAATTTGGCACCCTTTTGCCGTGTATATGTCACTTCATGATTCCATTCAGCAGTGTTCTAAAAGGCATTAAGTGGACATAAGTGGTTGGCTGACCTTCTAACACTAACGAGAGACTAGTTTGAAACAATTGTGTTTCTAAATAACTAGTTTTTGTTGTTCCATTGATACAATTACTTAAAAAGAACTGAAAAGATGCCCGCCACGTTGAGAAATTAAGGTCGAATGATGAACATAAACACTTAACTTAATTAGTTGCTAACAAAAGAGGCACACAAAATACTTACCTTGATATAAAACTAAATAAAAAATTAACTATAAAATTTAATTTATATTTAGTAACAAAATAAAGCACAAAACACCAAGAAATTAACTATAAGATGAAAGGGCTCTCTGATAAATCTCATGAAAACACATATTCATGTAACATAAACATCTTCTCTTGGCCATTTTCATGTTTTCTTCTTTGCACACTCACCTCAAAGAAACATGAACTCCGGCGAATCTTTCCAATAACCCAATCACACTAATTTGTTTCTGTAATTTAATCAAAGTTACTGTTTTATGAACGATTTAACATCACAAAACGATTTGTGAAAGATTTGCGTATAAACCACGGTCACAACTTGATATTCCGGTGAAACCCGGTTTTCCGGCAAGAATTCCGGCGAGAACTTTGAGATCACATAACTTATTGTTTTCTCGATCAAAGTTGATTCTGAAAGTTGCTTTGTGTTCCAAAATCAAATACAAAAAGAAATGAAGTGGTTTTATCAACTAAATCCCGTGCAAACTTCAAAACCCATTTGCGTGATGGTGATGATATGGTCATTTTACTCATGGTCATTTTACATATACATATATACGTGATGGTGATGATATGTGTGTGTGTATTTTTTACATATATATGTATATGTAAAATGACCATATCATCACCATCACGCAAATGGGTTTTGTGTGTGTATTAAGTGGGTTTGTGTGTGTGTTTATTAAGTGGGTTTGTTTGGAGGGTGTGTGTTTATATATATATATATATATGGGAGGTTTCTTTTAGAAACCACTACATTGTTAAAAACTCTAGAAACCACCTTACAACCAATCATTTTAAAAATTCTAATTAAAAATAATTATTTATTGTTGTAAGTCTACAGGGGCGTTTTAGGCATTTCACAATTGTTTATTTTTATTTTTATTTTGTGAATCACAATAATTATGGAAGTTTCCTCAATTATAGTTATTCAGTTAATAATTCCATTAATTATCTCAATCCTTATTTCTTTTTTACTTTTATTTTGTTTATATCGTGAATACATAAAAT
Source organism: Saussurea involucrata (assembly GCA_033807775.1). Lineage (NCBI taxonomy): Eukaryota > Viridiplantae > Streptophyta > Magnoliopsida > Asterales > Asteraceae > Saussurea > Saussurea involucrata. The sequence goes on along the minus strand of CM066319.1, from coordinate 345,751 downwards.
TCAACCATCGACCGGCGCGGAATTCACCAACCGATCCTAACATTTCCTGCAATTTTTCTGAATCAATGAATCATGAACCAAGAAATGAATCCATGAAAACCCAAAAAAAGAAAATGAATCCATGTAATATTTTCAACCCAGAAATCTTGAATCATGAATCTTCATGAACACAAAAATCTTTTTAACCCAGAAATCTTGAATCTCCATGAACACAAAAATCATGAATCTCCATGAACACAAAAATCATGAATCTAACGAAATCTTGAATCATGAACCCATAAATCTTGAATCATAATATGGAAGATGATTAATACAAACCTAGAAATCATGAAGACAAAACCCAGAAATCTTGAATCCATGAAACCCAAAAAAATCATGAATCATGAACCCATAAATGAATCCATGAAAACCCAATGGATCTAGTCGGACAGCGAGGGTGGTGGTGGTGACTGTGGCGGACAGCGGCGGCGGTGGTGGTGCTGAATCTAGTCTTTGGTGGTGGTACCTGTGGTGGTGGCGCCGATGATCTGTGGAGTCGCCTGCAATGGTGGTCGCCGGCGGTAAAGTCGCCGGCGGTGTGGTCGTGGTCTCATGGAAGCTCCTGATTTTTTAAGAAGAGAGAGAGAAAGAATATTGTAGGGTTACGAGAAAGAGAGAGAGAATATTTCCATTACTTATACCCAATATACCCTTGTTTGTCTTTTTTTGTTATAAAAATAATTAATGAATTGCCACAAATTACATAAAATGCCATCCCTTTAATTTGGGCCATAGATGATGTAAATGGATGGTGATTAAATGGTTTCTATAGTTTCCAACAATGAAGTGGTTTGCAAAAAATACCACCCCTATATATATATATATATATATATATATGTGTGTGTGTGTGTGTGTGTGTGTGTGTGTGTGTGTGTGTGTGTGTATTAAGTGTGTTTAAGTGGGTTTGTGTGTGTGTGTTTATTAAGTGGGTTTGTTTGGAGGGTGTGTGTTTATATATATATACATATATGTGTGTGTGTGTGTGTGTTTGTGTGTTTATATATATATATGTATATATATATATGTGTGTGTGTGTGTGTGTGTGTATTAAATGTGTTTAAGTGGGTTTAGGGTTTAGGAGGGAGTGAGTTGGGGAAGAAGAAGATAGGAGAGAGAAAGAGAGTAGGGGTGGGGTGGGGTGGGGTGGGGTTTAGACTTTTAGTAAAAGTTCAGATTTAGTCCCTGTGAGGTAAAAAGACGGATTTACCCTCATGTGCAAATCACATGGTTGCCTCTAACGTCTGACATTGGACGGACGTCTGTCAGAGGGACCAAATCCGGACCAAATGGCAAACAGTAGGGGCTAAAGTGTAATTTTTAAACTGTAGGGACCAAATGTGTTATAAACACCAAACCACAGGGACCAAAAGTGTAGTTTACTCTATATTATATTATATTATATTATTATTTTCGAATACAACAATATTTGGTTTACTTCTCACACAATTCTTTTTTTACAAATTAATGTAAGTATGTAACAACGTTTCATAAACATATTTCATCATCAAACGCTATTAAATCAATAGGTTAGCGGTCTAAATGAATTTCCTTTTCAACCAAACTTTGTTACATGTAAGAACCAGACTTTGTTATATTTTTAATACATTTTATCCTATTTTCAAAAAGGGAATTTTATTAAAATACTCAAAGTTTGACTTTGACTTACCAAAATACTCATTTTCTAAACCATTTTACCAAAATACCCATTTTTTCCGCGATTGGGTCCGAGATCGCGGACCAAGGTCCATTTTGAAAATTTTTATCCCGCGATCGAACCACTGTCACGCGAATTGTCCCGCTACACACACAAAATTGTGAATTTCAATTGATATTTACACTTTCAACCCCTATACTTATTTACTTTATATCTTTTACTTTCATAATTTTAATTTTACATTTAACACATATAATCGTTTATTAACTAAAATACGTTTTAATTTTAACAATTTACACCATTATAATCGTCTCTTCGATGCGTTCGAAATGAGCCCAATATTGAATATTTTTGCATTTATTTATTTTAATATATATCATATATACAACATAAAAATATTTTTTATATTTAAAATTCATATTCTTATAGTTAATTATTTAATTTATGGTACTTTTATAGTTAAAATACGTTTTATTTATTTTATTATCGATGGTTTAAGTGTAAGTATTAAAAATTGGCGGAGCTTTATGGTGGACAGACATCGATCCTTTTGTGCATACTCTGTAACTGCAAATACTTCAGCTCCAAACACACATGAATCATCATTCGCCAAATACCCATTTTCACAATTCTTAAATGAGTCCAGTGATACCAACTTGTCAAAACCCCGTTTCATATTCTTCTCGTGAAAGTTTGTCCTATTGCCATTCACGATATCTATAAACACATACAAATAATAATAATTTAAAACGATTTAATGAATTAGTTAATATATGATTATTATGTTAGTGCGATAGGAGTGTAAAACAAAATTGAAAAAAATAAGAGATGTACCATAAATTAAATAATTAACTATAAGGGTATGAATTGTAAATATTAAAAATATTTTTATGTAGTATATATGATATATAATAAAATAAATAAATCCAAAAATATTCAATATTGGGCTCATTTCGAAAATTTCTCCAAATCTGGAGAAATTTATGTATATATTACATAAAAATAAAAATAAATATTTTTCAGAAAATAAAAATGTCTATATATAAATTAAGTTTATATGATAACACAATCCATCTTTATATATAAATTAGTTTTACTATCCATTCCCAATTCTTATTTCTCTTTCTTTGTAACTTCAAGTAGAAAACCTCATATTCTTATCTCTTTCTTTCTTTCTAACTTAAACTTACAAGACTATAAAATATATAGATAGATAATATCAAGACTAATGCGGCAGTAGAGGGGCATCATGTATTATAGTTAACAATTTCTATGGAATTTTCTTGTAAGACAAATCGAACAAACGTGTGTGGTCGAAACCCACTCAAATCATGTCGGGAGTTCTTTCTAACACGAGCACAAGTGATTCCCGTTAAGAAAACTTATTCTTGGGCCGTTGTTTCCCTAGGCATCCGTTCGGTCGATACGCCAAGGCTATCTATAGTTGATGTAACACCCTAAAAATCAGGGTCAATTTGAACCTCAATTTGTAACGAGTTATGATAGAATAACATCCAAACTTTTATATAAATAATGAGAGAATTAACTATGAGGGTTCATATTTACAAACATTGAATTCTCCAAATAACCTATTAATCTAATCATGTCAACTATAATCAGATTAACTGGGTTATCTAAACAATTCATCAAAAAACCTCATTGTGTTAGCTAAATCCTCCGCTTATCTCAAAAGTTGAATACTTCAAAAGTTCTCGTCCCACATCCCATTTACTTCCCTGAGCTGATACCTGGTAAGAAAATTGAATTTGAACAATTAGGCTTACGCCTAGTGAGAACATCCGAATTCAAATTAAAACATTAACAGCTTGAAAGCTCAGATATTCAAGCATATAAACAAACCTGGTTCGCCACCGTTCTTACCGTACTCGTACTCGTATCATAATGATGGGAACATACCCGATCCCATGTATATGACCAATAGTCAGAAAGTCTTAACATCAAGTTCGAAGGCCTACTATGAATCATTACCGATTCTAGATCATCACTCAAGCCTAAGGACTTACAATAAATCACCATAACTTTTCTTGGAATGGAAACATAATAGCACTTATATATTGTCTATCTCTAATCCATCGAAAGCAACTGGAAACGACAATCACACTTTGTCTTTCTCGCGTTTCCACATCTTAATCACGAATAGCAATTATGTTTGCCTATTCACTATAGTCAATACGAATAGCAACTATATTTTGCCCATTCCACTATTTCAACATGAATAGCAGTTTTACCTCGCCTATTCAATCATTTCTTATCGCCTCCCGAAATGGGATTAACAATCCACATTATAGGCTATCGTCTCCCGAAATGGGATTAACAATCCACATTATAGGCCAACGGGAATAATCCACGTTAATAATCACCTCTCGAAATGGGAATTACAAATTAAATTATGCCTATTCCACATTATAGGTTATCGCCTCCCGAAATGGGATTAACAATCCACATTATAGGCTATCGCCTCCCGAAATGGGATTAACAATCCACATTATAGGCTATCGCCTCCCGAAATGGGATTAACAATCCACATTTTAGGCGAACGAGAATTACCATTAAGAGTCTGGTCTATTCCATGTTTCTAATCACAAAACAAAATGGGAATTACCCTTCAGTGCCCGGTCTATTCCGCATTTATTTAACAGTGCTTATGGATTCATTACACTTAATAATGTATATGTATCAAAACATATCACAGTGTATTCCATAATACCTTCAATTCTAAAAACACCGGATAACCTATTGCACCCTCAATTGTTCTTCCTCTAAATTATATTTAGAAAAGTATCCCGGAACCTCGATTCAAAATGGAATAATAACTTAAATCGAATTCGTATTTTAAAATAAACTTATAACGGATCAAAACTTAATTTCTGGAATTAACCCATTTCCATAATTAATTTAGGCCCGACCCATTTCTAAAATTAATCCAATTTGGACTCCAATTTATTTAATTTCGGACTCCTCAAAGCCCATATCAACTTAATTAAATCCTGTAATTCTCGAAGCCGACAACATATAAATTCAATTCCGGAATCTTTAATTGGAAAAGTCCAATTCTAGTTTATAAATTACCGGATCCCAAATGTATGAGACCCAATTCTGGTATTCCTATATTTAGGCCCATTCCGGAAGAACCAAAAATCAGTTCCGGATTCTATCTTGTGAAGCCCAAATTCCGTTACCAAAATCCTCAATTCCGAATATTATGTTGTGCGGCCCAAATTCCGGTACCTTAAAATACCGGATCCCATAATTTTTGGCTCAATTCCGGAACAAACAAAAATCCATTCCGAGCCTTCTTTCATTTCGGGCCCAATTTCCGGAATTTTGATTCCGAATCCGAATGCCTAGCCCATTTCCGGTATTTTGATTCCGGATCCAACTTAATTTTTGGATCCATTTAACCCAGTTCCGGAATCCATTTCTCATACCGGGACTACAATTCAGAGTTATCGTTTTTCATCAAAATTGCTTCTAAAATTCATACAAATCCCAATTGTTGCTCAACTTAGTTTCCATTCCAAATATACCATTTCATTCAGAGATTTTATATGCAATAGCTGAATCAATTTCTCAACTGTTAAATTTAAAATGAAAAAGGATGAACTCACATGTACGAAGTTTTGACCTAGAACTCCAATTCTTCCTTCTCTCTGATTCAACAATCCACTGGAGAGTGATTCAAACTGTTGTTACTCAACTGATTAAGAAAATAAAGAAGAAGAAGATTTCAAACCCTTACCGTACCAAAACCACAGTTCCAATTTTCTTTTCTTCTTCTCTTTTCTTCTTTCTCTCCTGCTTCTACTCTAGATTGACTTCAGAGGATGGTTTGAGATAAAATCTCAATTAAGCTTACCCAACTCTTAAGTAAGATCAACTTTCAAGAAATGACCATTTAAACCTTCAAGTTTAACTTTCAACGATAACCTTAAACTTTGGTCAAAATACAATTTCAACCTGGTAGTTTACATTTACACTTTAGTCCACAACTTAAACTAAATTACAATTAGACCCCATTTATATTGAATTAATATAACGGAAAATTCAGGGTGTTACAATTTCGCATTAGCCCAATCCAGCATTAAAAAATAATCTTGAAGCAGAAAAAACATGTTTTCGTGTGCTCAAATCATTCCGGATCCCTAGAGACTATTTATAACACGACAAAAGTAATTAAAATAAATAAAATTGGTTTCTGGGCCGACGTTTTATGGGGCATAGTTCGGCCAATGCGCCAAGACTATAGGTGTGGTGGTGACCGATGATGATAAGAGAATACAAACATCCACAATGGTAAAGCTTTAAACAGAAGCAAAAAACATGAAATTTGCTTTCACAATCCATGAAGCTCCAACTGTGACAAAACATAGATTTACCCTTGGGCTCAATTTTAAGATATGATTCATCTCAAGGCTATGAAACAGTCATTAGCTCTTCTTCTGGTAACGATCATTAACTAAAAGTAGAAGATGGTGCTAAAATGGCAAATGAAGTTTAAGTTCCCTCCTATCAAACAACAATCATAAAAACATAAATAACCAATCCAATTATGTGTAGAAGCAACTTGATATTAGTGCAGGTAAAATCATAGGGCTTGCATCTCTAAGTTGGTATGATGGTCATGGTCATGGCCATTTGCGGAGGATGATGATGATGCAGCAGCAGCAGCAGATGTTGAATCTTGGACAGAGTTCATCTGTTGAACAGGTGGGGCATTCACGAGGGTCATTGGCATCACAAAGTTATCAGATAGTCGTCCCTTCATCTCCCTGTGTTCTTGACATAAAGCACACCAATGCATGCAGCAGTGCACCAAACACGGGTCACAAGGCGAGTTCTGCACACCATCATCATTCTTAAAAATAAATAACAAATATAATATTAATAGCCAGAGAGAATAACTACCTTAAGATGGTATTTCTTCTGTAACATTTGTCGAACAATGCCGGTGTATATACCACACATCCACCAACTGAACAACAATCCCTCACAGACAAGGAATGATGTCCTCGGGTCAATAACCCCATGCAATGCTGCTGTTGTTGCAGCAAGTGCCAGCCCACCCTCAATGAAGATTGCATGAAGAACACAAGGAGTGGTTGCAGAAGCATAGTCATCTCTTAAGGTTTCATAATTGCGCCCAAACAGAACACATGGACAAAAAAGTCCTGTCCAGCCTGAACAAGATAACAGGGAGGAAATTTCACACAAGCAAGCAAGATAACAGGTATTATTCATACGGTACACAAGTGGAAAAACTTACAGCTTTCTGTATCTTCAGCACAACCAAATATTCCAGTTGACCAAGGTTCAACAGCAGGAGGCTCAAAGCTCTCAGGTAAAGGCTGCCCACATTCATTGCACTTGCGAACATTTAACTGTAAATGAAGTAAAAAGGATATTAAAAAAAACTTGGAACTAGAAACATGTGCTATCTTAAACACAAGGGCTACTAAACAAGGAATTCATTGTTTTTTGGAAGTTCCAACTCCAAAGAAAGAAATAAGTGAACAAGCAATAAATTGCATCAACAGAAGTGTTTCCCCAACTCGTATCTACAAAGGTTTGGTTCCTTTTATCCCTTATAGGCTTATAATATCATTAACATGGATACCATATAAGTGTTCTCATGTAATAATGTTCATGTTGATTATCCTATGAGAGCTTGGCATAGTTGGATTCCTTCTAAAGGCAAGTAGATGTTGAATGGAGATGGGTCGGTTATCCGCTATATTTATTTTTTACACTAAAAAAATAATTTCTTCTAAAGACAGGTAATGTCGCTGATTCTCTGGGGAATAAAGCTCGCCAACATAAACACATGAAGATATATGAGATCTTACTCATTCTTGTCAATTGCTTGTTGCGAAAAGTACAAGAAGAAAAAGGCATTTGTGTTCACCATGAAAATACTTTGTACAGGCTGAAGACTGTTGACAGAATGTTCTAGGACTCGTATTTGTAGACTAGCCGTTGGTTATTTGCTTGTATTTTATCCTTTCTGATTATGTTGTGACATTTCATGCTTGAACAATAATAGTACTAACCACAACTCCACAAGGGTTGTGGCGTACTGGTTAAGGCCCTAGGGGATGTGGTGGATTATCCCATTTGCCCAGGGTTCGAATCCAGGCGTACTCAACAATTGTGGCCACTGAGGTTTAATCAGGGTTGATGTCTTACAGTCATAATTTGTCAAGGGATTAGTCTAGGCATAGCCTAGGACACCCTTCCAAAAAAAACAATAATAGTACTTGGATAGGCCTTTATGTATATTATTCTGACATGGTATTGGTATGCCATGCTGCTTAAAATAGCCACAAGTTTTAAGTCCCCTTTAAATAAGACACCATTTGCAATCTAAGGGCATTAGTGAGCCATACTAATACTTTGTAGTGTGTTCTACTGAAAGATAAATAAACAAAAGAGTTGCATCAAGTCCTTACTCCTTTGTGAATCCTCAAACTGGATCATTAATTCAGTACAAAGTAAAAGCACCCAAGAGAGAGGAAGGAACTTATGAGCTATATTGTGTAAAGCCTATGCCAGAGACTAGAGCACAAGACGGGCCAAATGAATCCCAATAAATAAAAAAATAGAAAGGCACGACTGGAATTGTCTCTATGGGTTTATTTTGAAGTATTATGTATCTAAAATTATAAAGATTTCAATGTAATGTCCAGATCTCGATACATACAACAAACTAGGAAACTTATACAAGTAATTGAAAATGGTCGATTAGATTTCCTCTAAACAAAGGGTTTGGGTGAGCGGATATTCGCATCAAGCAATGTCCATAGCTCCAAACCAGTTTACGGATAGACGATTAGAATGGTGGTCCTCAATATCCGACAAACCCTAATGTGAATTGATTAAACAGAATACAATTAAACAGATCCGTGAATTCCCACACCTACCTGAGGAACTTCAATGGGCTGATTGAGCTCTCCGGGACTGATGTCAACAGGCGCTTGATCCTTGTTCAACTTTACATACCGCGATGGATTATCTCCATCTGCCATCTGATCTGAGACTGAGACCACTAGTAATCAAATGATACGAATATGAATTACAATTGTAAAATAATGAATTAAAGTTTAATATTGACCGGTGATTGTCCGTACCCTTGACTGAACTCAACAGCTGGTCAAACCCACAATCTGTTATCTGTGTGTGTGTGTGTGTGTGTGAGAGAGAGAGAGAAATGCAGGTGATCGAGGCAAGGTTTAACCAAGAACAGGTTTCTAATTTCTACGGAAATCCAATTAGAATCTGCTGCTTGTAGAACACCCTAAGTTTCAAGTAAACTACAAATTTCGTCCTTGTACTTAGAGATGCCAAAAATCACAAAAAACCAAGCCCCACTTAGGGGCTGGTTGTTTACCTCTTAATAGTTCCATTAAGAGTGTTGCCTGAATCGTTCAGAGGTGAATCTTGTTTGGCAAAAAAAACTGTCTCTTAATGATTTAGCATCTTGGATCACCTTTCAGCACTATGATTTCATTCTAAACAAATACCAAACAACCATATTTCATTTTGCACTATATCATAAACGCCTCTTAATCATTTTACATCAAACAATTCAACAAGTGCCAAACAGCCCCTCAAGCCTTAACCTTCTTGATAACCGGTTATTGAAAACCAATCATGTTCCGGATCGGGCCCAAATTGATCCAAATATTTTAGTCTCAAAAATCAATTTTGAACGAAAAAAAATTAAGATTTTCTTCTTTTTAGACAATGTTTTATTGAAATACCTCATTCAAATACACAAAAGACTTTTTTATACAAAAATGTTATAGATGTTTTTATAATTATGATTTTTGAGATTTAGTACTAGAGTAATTACAAAAACTTGAAAAACGTCTAAAACAACTTGAAAAACTTCAAAAAAGAACTTGAAAATCGGGCTTATGTATAACGGGCTGCGGTCTCGAGCCAGGCCGGGCCGTGAAATTTTCTAAAAATCGTAATCAGTTGCGGAGCGTTGGGCCCATTTGACCATCTTAGTAGACTACATATGAAATCTATAGTTTTAGTCCACTTATTTCTATTTGTTACAATTTTGGTCCAAAACATTCAAATTTTGATATTTAAGTCCACTTGTTTTTTGTTACAATTATGGACCTAAATATTCGATTTAATATATTAGTAATAAATATAGATATTACATCTACAACAATTATGAAGAAGAGAAATGACATAGGATCTCGCCTAACAATTGTTAGAGGACTAATTATGTCAATAAAACTACTCCTAAATTCAAGCTCATTTATACTAACAAATTTATACTAACAGATATGTGATCTGATCAAGGGCTTTGTTAAGATCGAGCTTCGAGGGCATAAGGTTTTAGTTGCCTTTCTCTGGATATGATAATAAACTTTATATTATCCTGGACAAAACAATCCCGAGACGAAAGCAAATTGATGTTTGGAGAAAACACCCTAAATGAGGGGTTTCAATTGATTAGCCATGAGTTAATATTGTCTAATAGACAAAATTACATTGGTTAATTGGCCCAATTTGACCAATTTGCTCCAAAGAGAGAACCTTGTGAATCAAGACAATGAGGCGTTTTATTCAAGTTGTCTTCATGGATGGCTCATCTAATAAGTTTAAGTACATGTGTTTTTAGAAAATCTATGTTGAATTTTAAAAATATTGGATACATTTTCAAAATTAATATGTGTTGCAACAAGAATTTGATTATTGGTTACAATCGTAAATTCAAGATTGATAAGATGCTATTAACAATAAATTTAGAAAATACGAACACGTATTATTAATATGTTCGAATTTCAAATAGTTTTACAGGAAAGTTGAAACAACTTAAAACAGGTGGAATTTATTGAATGAAATGTTCAAGAAAATATTATTGTAATTTCGTTCATATATCGAGTATATAATATTAAAAGACAGATTAAAAAGTCGTTCATATGAAAGAATGGAAATCGTCTCAGGAAGCATATCACTAAAGTATTTACATGAAGAATATACTCAAAACTCAAAAGTATACTGCAATATCATCTCAAGATTTAAGGGGTAAATGTAACAAATAGCAACATGCTTTCATTCAAAAAAATCATAACATTGTATCTTTTTAATTATTTTTTATTATGACATTGTTTAAAAAAATTATTATAACAATGAGTAACATCTTGATTTGAATTTAGATGACATGATACAAGTTAACAGATACTTATATCATGCCATTATCCATCCACGTGGGGTGTACACATGTAACATAGTTTTTAGGTGACATGACTACAAGTCTTAAAGTTTTGTAGAAAAAAACATGAATACATAACATCCTCGTCCTAGGGGTTGTTTGGAAATAGCTTATGGCTTAGGACATGTTTGTTAACAACTTAATGAGTTTAATAAGACTCACAACTTAGTCAGTCAGTTATACATGACTATTTGGTAGTGACTCGATGATATATAAAAATGATTATTTAGTAAGCTTCTAAAAGAGTTATGCAAAATGTCAAGTTTTTCCCAAACCGATCCCTCCCAACAAAAAACAAGCTATTTTCATCTATGAAAAAAATCCCAAAAGGTTTTTTTTTGTCATTTATCCTTACTTTATTGCAATTTTGGAGTTATATTAAGTGAACCAAGCAGACATATTCAATTTTCTATAAACCAAATGCATTGTTGAATATGGTTAAATTCCATTCTAATTTCAATTTCAATTGATTTCATTATGTGAACCAAACACAAGCTTAACTTGTTTATCCTTTTTAATGTTTTGGCTAAAAACTTGTCTAATATAAAATGAAGCACCAAAAGGTGACATAAGTAGTGTTGTTTATTGGTTGACATCAAATGGATGTGAAAGAAACCGAACTGATCCAATCATTCATAGGATGTTGGATTTTCCAACCGAACCGATCCAATAATCATTGGAAGCTGGATTTTTCCAATCCAATCGATGATTGGAACTTTCGGTTCCATTCATTGGATATTCTTATTTGATTATCAACTGGATCGTATTGAATCCATCCAATATTAATCGGATTGGATCAGGTTGGACCTATCCAACATCCAATGGATGATCAGATCGGATAACAAAAAAATTATTGAACTTTCTCATTTTGAATTATTAAACCACTGAATATTCAATTTTTAGAAATTGGTCTACATTTTTTAACCTAAAGAAACTACTTACAAAAGTTTAAAGTAAAAAAAAACATAAATCAGCTTACCGTTCCCAAACTCTACATCATCGAAACTCTTTGCACCCAACGCCATTGTCACCCCTCACCGCTCCATCTTCATCTGATATCTATCATCGTGCATCATGATTCATGATCGTTGGCCTTGTTATTGATCCCCTTTGTTTTATCTGTTTTGTTTTTGTTTTTTAACTATCACTTATTTATTTATCCATCTACACGTACTCTTTTAATTCTTCTATAAAACAGAGAGAATCTAAAGACAAAAAAGAAAGAAAAGAAGAAAGAGAGAGACTGGTGTAGAGGCCAACAATGGCGATGGAAGGTATGGAGAATGGACGACGATGAGAGGAAGAAACAGCAAGATGTTGGTTGGGTACGACTTGTTAGATAAACTTGGTAAATATTTGAAATGTGACATCTTAAGTATTGAAATAAAAATTTAAAAGTATGTTTTTCAAAATAATAATAAAAGCAAAATAGATTATATCCCTATCAAGGTTCTAAAAACGCGTTATGGCGCGCCACAACGTCGAGGTGTGGCCTTGCCGCCACGATAAAGCCCGTGGCGCGACTTGAGGCGTGACTTGCAGTATGACACGTTATGGCGTGTTTGAGGCGGGTTATGGCGCGTTACAACGGGTTATAAGGCGTGTTTGAGGAGTGAATGAGGTTTTTTTTGTTTTTTTGTTTTACTTTTATATATATAATTTATGGCTTATTAAATTAAATATTAACTAGTAATGTACCCGCGCGATGCGGCGGGATACAAAAATTTGTAGTAAACCGAGAAGCGTTTTTTAACAAAACATTGTTACATGAGAAGGCAAGTCGTCAAGCATGGAGCATCATCAAGATTATTAACACCTAATCTCACCTATCAAGTTGTCTCAAAACTACAAGTTAAAGAATCCAAAAAACGACAACGAAAAATATTTCACCACTTCAATGCTAAGTAGAGATGCAGGCTTCTATGGTCTTCAACAAGAGATTAAATGCCACAGAATAGAGGCTTCTCCATTTGGATCAACTTTCTTTTGCCATATATACTTTTGATGGCAAATGTCAATCGTTATGTATTTCCATAATGCTCATTTAATAGAAAAAAATTATGCTAAAATAGTAAAACATACATTTTGATGGCAAATATTCGATAAGTAACCCATATGTTTAATATTATTTTGTTGTAATTCTTTTTCCTCTCCAAAACCCATCTAATATAATTGCAGTAGAAAAAGAGGATTTGACATAAATAAATAAAAAATCCTTCCAACTGCACTTTTTTCAAACATTACAAAAGATGCGAGAGATCATTTTCTAGACTTAAATGCTACTCCATTGACTATGTTATTTTGCCATTAGTAACCTTAAATAATTGTTCAAACTCAAACAATACAATTTTGCAATGTTGATCTAAACTAACCTATAACACATGTCATGGATTTTGTTTCAAAGTCAAATATGATTACAATGTTATGGTATATGGTTGATTGATCAAAGACTTTGATATGTAATTGATGGATAGTAGGGTTCTCAAATTCAAAACATTGGTTGTTTTTAGTATATAAAATTGAAGGTTATATATACCTATATATATAAACACATACTATATATAAAACTTATATTAAATACTTGGGGTCGGGTTTAAGAGGTATATATCCCCATCCCCGGTTATCAAATTCGGGGATTCCCCATCCCCGTCCCCATCCCCCGGTCAGCTCGGGGATTCCCCGGTCAAACCAGGTTCGGGTGTCGGATCCCCGTCGGGGACGGTGTTTTTTGCCATCCCTAAGGGAATATAAGGCTACCATTATGAAATCAATAATATGATTGCACAGAATGATACCAACATAGACAAAAATGGAAGGTCAATCATCAACGCAAAAATAAATACAAAAATAAATATTGCTTTCCACTGTCACCACTTCATGTTCCATTTTTTGTTCTATCATCTTTTCTCGATGTTAATTTTTTGTTCTATCTTCTTTTCTCGATTTAAATCTAGTCAATCTCGAACACAAAATAAAACTTGTTCAACTTTAACAAACCGAGCTTCATAACACCAATGTTCGACTCGGCTTGTTCAAAAACACTATTAAATTCTTAAGAGTAGAGTAAAACCGAGCCATTTAAGCATACACTTTTTCGAGCATAGATCCTTCTAGAGGTTAATGAAACATTAAGCACCTTCAAAGAATCTTATTAGACAAAAGATGTTCAAAACTTTAAGGTGAACTCATTGAAGAATGTATCTACAAAATGCACATGCATTCACATTTCAATCCTCCTCCCTCCCTGCTCGTTAAAGAGCTTCAATTAGACAAAACTTTTGACTATAAATAAACTATAACCGACACAATGAAAAGAGCGTACTTACATCAATTGTGACGACCAGCATGGTGGCACTTTTCAAGTTTTGACACAAATCCCTTGCTCTTGGACACCTTTTCTGGTCATGACCACAATGAAATCTTACTTCCATCTTTTTACGTGATGAAGTTCACATTCACAAGCAAAATAAAAAACAGTACCTTGATTACCTTCTCTCTAGATGAGTTACTGACTTCACGTTCTTCTCTAACAGATGCAAGCCAAGAACGAATAGGGATCCTCTCATTTCCGTCACAATCACATGACAAGAAAATACCAAAGAGTTAAACTGAGAGAAAGAAACATATAGAGTGGGTGGTATTTAAATACCAAAGTAAATAAAATTGAATTTCACCCATCAATTGTCAATTCTAAAATGTTGGTTGTGCTTAAGAAGTTCGTGACTACCAAAAAATTAACATTTAGTCACAAATGAGAGAAAAAAACATACACTGCCAAGAGCTAGACGCAATTGCATGAATGTCTTACTGGCAATTATAGGGATGTCGTGATGAAGGATCGAATAATTATGAAGTTAGTGTAACAACCCACTAACAGATAATAAAAATAAAATAAAATTAGCAAGCACAAAAGATGCAGAAATGAAGAGAAAGTCAATTGCATTGCTAAAATTTATTGAATTATTGAGTTTCTATGGAGAAGTTTACAACTTTAATCCAAGTTAGATCACCAAATAAACCATAGATCATTATGATAGGAAACCTAGAGATCTAGATGCATTATTCAGCTTGACCCTAGAATACAAAAAACAAGCTACTATGTATCACTAAGTACAAACGAATCGGAAGAATAACAGAATAAAAAAATCTTCGATAATAGTAGCGAATTTCACTCATAAATGAACATTTTAGTCAATATTCATGAAATTATGAAGTAATATCGTTGATAACTCTCAACTTCAGAAAGTAGAAAATGACAATAAACGATTTCTAGCTAGTAATGCGACATAAACATCCTTTTATCGTAGTCAATCACATGTGATACTGCAATCTATCATATGTGATACAAAATCAAGAATGTGGACGGTTTAGAAGGGAATTGATCTGGTGCATCTCGATGCATCTCATCCTAATGTGCATCCATTTTTCATCCAACAGAGGCGATGGCAATTCAAGAAACCATTTCCTCATTCACAAAACCTACGGGGAAGTATTTTAATCACGATTAGATATATTGTTTATATACAAAGTTTCAAGTATTTTAATCACGATTAGATATATTGTTTATGTACAAAGTTTCATGAATTATGCATATCTTATATAACTACAACGACTTTAATTTAATTATAAAACGATAAAGAGGATTTTGTTTCATAAAGATCACCATTTCAAACCTGCACGATTTGACCCCAAAGCACGATTTTGTTTCATAAAGATCATCAACTAATTATGAATGAGGAAAAGATAAAAGTAAACCAATCAAAGAAGTAAGAAAGAACCACACCTGTTAAAGGGCTGGTTTTCTTCTATCCTTGTTGCAAGGGTGAAAAGCAATTAATGGCAGCAATTAGAAGCTCCTTTTTGTTTCTCAAGTATCATTTTCATCCGGACAGTTGATATATCTAAGCTTGGAGAGTGCCGCATCAATGGTTCATTCCCCTGTGAAAAAAACCCCGTTAAACATGCCTGGCGTTTGAAGAAAGAAGCGTGTAAATAAAAAAACACAAATGTAAACAAAATAAACAATTTACCCATTCTGCCATATGTGGTTGTGGTGGCTTGAATCCAAATAAACAAAACCCCTAAATCCACATTAGAGATTAAAATGTGCAATCATATAGCAAAATTAACAGAAATGCTTCTAAAAGTAAGAAGCAACAAAGCCAAGAGAAGAAGTTTCTTGATGTTAGCGTGCCAAATAACAAATTTAATCATTTTAATTGACCTACCTTCCTAAATGCATAGATGCAACAAAGCCACCATATCCATACATAGAAAAAGCAGGTTGTACTTAACAAAAATGCGTCTAAAAGTGAGAAGCAAGAATAGCAACAAGAGAAAATCATGCCACCAAAAGGTAATCACTGTCATCATGATATGTTAAAATTCAAGATGACAAATATGAATATTCGATGCAGATTTCATAGTATTGACCTTTAGATATGGAGGCTTCCCCCTATGGCTTGTATTTTGGATGCCCGATGGAGTGAAGCACCAAGCTCCCCCTACAAAGCAAAAAACGATTAATATAAAGCATAATAACGAATTCATCACAAACTCACAACAAACCCATATGATGAAACAAGAAACAAGCAACAAGCAACAAAAGCCCTTGCATATTAAAATCATTCCAAATCGACATCAAACCAGAATCAAGCAAAATCCCGCTAAAACAGTAAACCATAATTGAGCAATCCACAAAAATAGTAGAGATTAGATGCTTACCTGAGAGGCAAAACAAAATAGGCGATTGGAGTTGTGGGTTGAGAGGTGTACCCTAACTCTGCGGTCGGCACAGGAGCACTAACAAAAGAAGAGGATTTTGAGTTGGGACTTGGTGGGATGAAAATATACTAACAAAAGAAGAGGATAATCCATGCATTATGAAGATGGAAAGAATATTTTCAGACCTGGAAGTGCCAAAGATATTGGTTGAAGGTCATAGCTTCGTACATCTTGATCGATTGAAAGAGATCTAATAAAGAATTATATTCAATTCAGTTAGACCTCCCTTTCAGAAAACCCTATCAATGGAGACAGAGAAATCGAATTGCGAGGGTGAGAATTCCAGTCAGGAGCATTGCAATGGATTTATAAATGAAATAAAAATGCTATTATTTTAATGCCACTATACCCCATGAGATCTCCAGTAAAGTTAAGAAAAACAAAAGCTTTTCAAATAATAAGGAACCTGTAGACTGTAGTTGACCTTCCTAAGCCCTCACAGAATCGTTCTTTAGCAAACGAGCTTCAACTGCCACTACCACCAGTGGTTCTGAAAACAGAACAAGAATAAGAGCAGTTGCAACCTTATTACCTTAATGCGGTAAATTACCAGCTCAAAAAATTTGCGACTGCAAATCAAAACGCAGAGTCCATAAAAAGAAAAGAGGACAAAAAATTGATGCAGTATTATTGATCTTACAGTTAGAGAACATACTACTGTTTCTTTTTTCTTCGGAACTATTCTACATCCGATGCAAATTACACAAATAAGGATAAGCAATTCAATTCAGTCGTTATGAAATTCATAGATGAATAAAAGAAGTTTATACCATAGTAGTTGGAATTGGGTTACATTCTACCTTTTTAGGGTTCTTCTAACAGATAATTTTGTCCCTGAAATGTGACAGAAAAGTTTCTGTTTATGCAAGACTAACGATATGATGGAATCCAGTATTCATGCAGAATTGTCACCTGATAATTCACGATATGCTGATGTAATCATTAACTTCTTTGCTAAAATCACCAAATATATTTGGGCAATCGTCCCAGTTCCGCTCCTTTGGCTTTTCCAGTATCCACCTACATAACGAAAGGTACTGTCTTCGCCATCTTTTTGGTACCATCTTGGTTTCCATCCGTTTTCTTGTAATTTTCTCGATTGCAAAAGAAAAGTTAAGAGCAGAGGATGGTAAATTATTAATAAACATAAAGTCAGCAAAGAATTAAAATACATAAAGCATGAGATAGAATTTGATACCATTATCTGCCTAGTCTGGAGATGTAGCTTTTCAGCATTTTCCATATCATATTCTCCCTTCTCGAGATGCCATTGGTCAGGCCTCAGTCTTGAATCCGTAGGTGGAAGCTGAACATTCAAACAAACCAAAAACCTCACACCCCGATCTTGATGGACCTGTTGAAACCCTAACCCTTTCTCCGATTTTCTTTACTCCGCAGACCAGTGATAGTGGAGTTGGCTGCTGGGGCATCTGAAGAATCCATGGCCACTGATTTTTCTCGTACAAGATGAAATTGCCGCAGGTGGATTTGGGTTTGTGAGGAATCGAGAGGACACCGTTTTTGTGTGTTATATTCGATCGGGCAATAACTCTCCCGGAGAGAATTTAGGGCAATATGTAGAAAGGGGAGGAGGTGGTTTATGTTAGAGGAGAGAAATTTGGGCGTCGAAGTGGTGAGAGGGGGAGAGATATATTTGCAGAAGAGGAGATCGTGGAGAGGAAGACGGGTGTTGAAAAAAACTGAATATTAGAAAAACCGTTTGCTGAAAACGGTTTCTACTATTCTTTTAATAAGATAGTAGTAGATGATTATAATTAGGGAAATTATTTAAAATACCCTAAGTCAAACATTGAGTTACCAAAATACCCTAAAATTTTTCAATTTTGCAAAAATACCCAAAATACCCGCGATCGCGGGATACGGTGACGTGGCACGTACTTTGGCCCCAAATGCCCCGCGAAGCCCCTCAACTTTGGCCGCGGTGCACTTTTGGTCCCTGCCCGCGATGGACCAAAATTTACCCTTTTGGTCCCTGAAAATTTACACTTTCAGCCCCTGTTTTACTGTTTTTTTCCACAATTATTGCACTTTAAAGACCAATTTGTGGTTGAAATTCATTTGCATGTTTGAATCAATGTTAAATCAATGTTTTTGGAATACCACTTTGTGGATGAAATGAGAGATTGGTTTTCTGATATGTTGGTTGTTTCATTGATAAATAGACGTAAAATGCAAGCCATAATCCCCACACAACGATTTCATTGTTGCAATATTTCTTTCTGCAATATTTTGTGTTTGAGATACTACTGAAAAAATGAGTTCATCTGTTGCAAAAGCTAAGCTATATTTCTGTTTTGATGGTGAATGGGTGCAAGATAACAATGAGTGGAATTTTGCTTATAAATCTAAGCATGGTGTAAAAGTGTCAGTAAACTACACTTATCAGAAGTTTGTTGCATACGCCATGCAAAAATGTGGAATCAACTCTTCTGATATTTGCAAGTTAGTATTTAAAAATGGCGATGGGTCATTTGTGGATTTATCCAACGATGGGGATATCTCTACTTTTCTGCACCTTGCAGTCGATTCAGAAAGACCCCCATTACTCTTTGTGTATCCCGGCGTATCCGACGGTGACGACGACGGTGACGAGGAGGGTGATTCTCAACAAATAGAGCATCCTGATTCTCAACAAATAGAGCAGCCTGATTCTCAACAACAACAACCACCACAACCACACGAATGGCGTACTGCTGGAGTTGCTGATGACGAAACCTACGTTTTCAGAACGGGTAATTCTGAAATAGACAGATCAGACACCGATAATGATGATCACAAAGAATATACCCCTAGTAGAAAATCATGTAGTCAGATAAATGACTTTTTTGATATGCCCCTATTCTTCCAGACTCCCATACCCAGACACAAAGCTACGAACCTACACCTTATATTCGCAGTGAAAGTTTAACAGCAGGTCAGATATTCGATTCGAAGGATCTCTTAGCAAGTCAGATCGGACTCAAGTTCTTGGAAGAGGGTTTCCAAAGTCGCGTGCGGGCATCTAACAAAAGCAAATACGTAGTTGAATGTGCTAGAGAAAAGTGTGAGTGGAGGTTGTACGCGATTCACACGGGTCCCAAAGGAGGGGCGATAATGATTAGAAAGTTGCACGACGTACACACTTGTACGAGGACGCAACTTAATCCCCACCACAAACAAGCCGGCAAAAAGACTTTGGGTGCGATCCTGAAAAACAAATTTCTTGATGTTAGCAGGTCATTGCGTCCAAAGGACATCGTCCACGACGTTCACCGGCAGTTCGGCGTCACGATTGATTACCACCAAGCGTGGCGTACGTGCTGCCATGCACTGTTTATGGTGAGAGGCACGTTCGAGGAGTCGTATGAACGACTCCCGACATATTTATATAATTTGCAGCTGCAGAACCCTGGTACTGTCACGCAGCTACGGACCGATTCACGTGGACGGTTTGAGATGTGCTTCGTGGCCCTTGGACCCGCGGTACGTATTTTAACACGTCATATGTTTACACATTATAAACTATAACATTTTAACCTATGTTTTTGCAGATCCGCACATTTCTGGAAAATCTACGTCGTGTCCTGATAATAGACGCAACCCATTTAAAGGGTCGTTACTTGGGTATGATGTTCCTGGCGGTTGCCATGGACGGGGATAACTCCATCGTTCCAGTAGCTTTCGGCGTAGGCAAGTCCGAAACCGGGGACGAGTGGACTTGGTTTCTGTCCATGTTGAGACAAGCTATCGAAGACCCGCAAGGGTTGGTGTTTATGTTTGACAGGGCTCCTTCCATAAGCGCCGCAATCTCTGCCATGTACCCAAACGCCCCTCACGCCATATGCTGTCGACATTTGGAGATGAACGCCAAATCCAAGGACAAACGTATTACCACCTACAAGGATGTCTATTGGGCGGCATGCAGAGCATATACGGATCGGGAGTTTAACAAGTACATGAATATGCTACGATACAGTGTCAAGGAAGCAGCCAAAGTCTTTGACGATGCTGGACCGGAGAGGTGGTCCGCGGCCCATTTTCCTGGACAACGGTATGACATTCTGACCTCGAATAGTGCAGAGTCTGTGAATGCACTCTCCCGTTTTGCGCGTAGATGTCCGATTGTTAATCTTATGGACTACTTTCGGGCCTTTCAACAAGAGTGGTACCAAATTCGACGCCTAAAAGGAGCTAAGATACAAAATGCACTCACACCAACGGCGGAGAATATCGTTCAGTACATGGCGCGTCGTGCGGCGACATGGCCGGTAAGAGCAATCGGGTATGGGAAGTACGAGGTGCATGATGACTATATTAACACGATTGTGAATATGGAAGACCACCTTTGTTCGTGTCGCGAATGGGATAAATCTGGGTTACCGTGCGGCCATGCCATCGCTGCAGCAACATATATGGGTCGTACAGATTGCAGCGACTTGGCTGTACCTTTCTTCACGTCCGAATATTACCGGAAAACATACGTGGAGGTAATAAACCCAGCTGGACCCCCTGCAGCATGGGTGTATCCACCCGACCCGCTTCCACCATGCTATCCACCTTTAATGGATAAGAACAGGGCCGGGAGACCGAGAAAGAACGACCGACGTCCATCACGTGGTGAAAGTTCGATACAACGAAGATGTACTCGGTGCCAATGCGTAGGACACACTCGTGGAGAGTGTCCAAATCCCGCCCCTTCAACCGTGCCAAGGAGACATTCTGTCAGTGTAAAGCCCGTGTCCCGGTATGTAATTTCGTTTTATTAATTCTTTTCTTTTAAGTTTTATTTATCGTGGATTCCGTTAGCGGGGCTAGACGAATTGGATCTTATAGTCAAAATATGTCATCAACATTGGTTAGTTGCTAGAAAGATATAGTTGAGGGGCTAAGTATGTATAAGGGCCAAACTTGTGTGGAAGTTCGGCCCATGCAACCCAACTCCATATTCCTTGTTTGTTTAGGGATTGTGTCGTGGGTACCAAGGAGAAAACCCTACGGGATATTTGTTTTCCTTATGGATTGACGGCCGGAGAAGAAAAACGAGAAGAGACCGAGAGAGAGAGTGATCGCGAGAGAGAGAGAGAGAGAGAAGGCGAGAGGGAGGGAACTCGCCGGAGGCGCTGCTGTCGCCAGAGGCCGCCGCCACCAGCTCAGTTCGTCGGAGAAGTCGAGGGAGAGAGGAGCAACCGTTGCTAGGTAAGTCGTCCGTTTCGTTTCGTTTTGTTGTGTTTCGTTTCCTTTCCTTTTCGCTTCCTCCGGTGAAACTACCACCGCCACACGCCGCTGCTACGGTGGCCGTGGGTGGTCGGCAGTGTGTGTGTGTGGGTGGTGCGTGGGTTGTCCAGCCCTAATTGCAACCCGAACCGTTAAGCCAAACGCGAACCGTTTTATAAAGCTATCAGTTTATGAAAATTCTAGTGTGCTGTCCAGTTTTCGTGTAGTCATAACTTTTCCGTCGTAACTCCGTTTGAGCCGAAACTGGCGCCCACGGTTCTAGTTCGGGGTCGGGCTCGTTTTCCGTGTTTTAGCGGAAAACTGGTTCGGTCTCTAGCTGGGTGAAAAAGTGGTCGCAAGTTCGGTGTTTCGTCATTTCATGTGAAAATTTCTGGAATCTGCCTTGATCTTGCGAAAACCATAACTTTCTGCTCGTAACTCAGTTTGGGGTGAAACTGGTGTCAAAAGTTCCATTTTTGAGTCTAGAAACTTTTCTGTGTTTTGTGCAAAATCCAGTTCGGAACGTAGCTTAGGCCAAATCGTCGTTTTATACTGATAAGTGCTGTTTTTCGCTGTTCTGCGGGCTGATCTTATAAAATCCGTAATTAATTGTAGAAAAATCGTTAGGAGGCGTATAATATGTCCTTGGAACCCTAACTCAGAGTACTTTCTGGTCATGAAATAATATTGGGAATTTTCTGGGTTTAAAGGGGTCGAAACAGGTCCCGAACAGACCTGTTTAGTGAGAACGAAAAAATAGTTTTAGTGACGGTTTAAGCGTGTGTCGTGTCATAGGGTCCGGGTCTCGTATTGACACGTTTTAACATGTATTTAGGTGCTGGGAAGTGACCGTATTTGTGAAGCTTGAATTGTGTTATTAAGCTGGGCGCGCATTCGAGGTGAGTTCTCTCACTGTGTAGTTAGGGGTTGTATGCATGTCATAATAGTTTGTATGTACTATTGTCTTTGTGGTGTGAACTAGTTGTTTGTGGTGTATAATATTTGATTGGTTTGAATGCTTGGTATAAATGTGTTACATTACAATTCGTTGGGACCGAGGCCTCGATGGTACTGAGGTGTTGGTTACATTACAATTCGGTGGGACCGAGGCCTCGATGGTACTGAGGTGTTGGATACATTACAATTCGGTGGGACCGAGGACTCGATGGTACTGAGGTGTTGGATATATTACAATTCGGTGGGACCGAGGCCTCGATGGTACTGAGGGGTTGGATACATTACAATTCGGTGGGACCGAGGCCTCGATGGTACTGAGGTGTTGGATACATAATTACTTGTAGATGTTTACTCGTTTTATGTAACTGTGATGTTGTTGCTTATGTGCGGATAGGGGTGATGTGTATATAATTCCTATCTGCGCATGTGTTGGAATTCACTAAGCTTCGTGCTTACCCTTTCCCAATAAACTGTGGTTTCAGGTCCGAGCGGCTTCAAGGCGTGACAAGTACACACTGGCGCGCGAGGAGAGCTGGTTGTTTTATGGTTTTATTAATTAAACGTTTATTCCGCTGTATTTTTATTATAAAGTTAATAATTATGAGTTTGCAAACGAAACGTTGGGATTCATTTAATGAGTTGTTATAAATGAGTTGTTTATTTAAAAATTTAAATTTGCTTGTAATTTTTGGGACGTTACAACTTGGTATCAGAGCACAGCTTGAGTGAATCAAACGCATCTCGGTGTGTTTGGTCTCAAGTTGCGGCTGGGAAATTTTCAAATTCGTTATTAAATCTTTTTGGAAATAAAAGAAAAAGTAAAAACCCGTTCGAGGAACGGTGATCGAGGGCGCAGTGTGTACAGTCAGCCGGAGCCGAAGGGAAAGGTACAATGCTTAGTGTTTTATTGCTTTCTAGATCATAGAGTATGCATGCTAGATTGCCTGTTGTTGACACTATGCTGTATGTTGAACTACTTGCTATTAGGAATTTATGCTAATTATGATAGGTTACTAAGTGGATGCCCTCTAGGTTGTATGCAGTAAGAGATTTATAGCCTTAGAATATTCGATTTAGTTCTATTGCGCAGCTCTTGTTTGAGTCCAACCGTTCTAGGATAGAGTCTTGTATTCGACTGTCTATTTGTTTCGCACTGCATATAATCGGGTATTCGCGAGGTCACCCGTTATAATTAGTAGGGATTCGGTAGTAGCAAGGGTAGTGGGATAAGAGGAAGTTCCTAGAGAGCTGGGAAGGGCGTTTATGTATGAGTACGTGTGCTAGATTGCTTTCTAGAACATAGGAGTATGTATGCTCAATTGCTTGGTGCTTATTACACTGTATTGCATGTCTGCTGCTTGCTATTAGGGATTTGGCAGTAGCAAGGGTAGTGGTTTGGATGGAATTCCTAGGGAGCTAGGAAGAGTGTGTACATATGCCGGTGCGGGCATATGTGTATAGTTTCGGCGAGAAACTACTTGGACCCCTTGGGATGGAACTCGGAACGGGCGATGATAGGTGTGGATGGTAGTAGTAGAGCTCCTACTACCGGAAGCACAGGATCAATGCTCGAGTCGGGGAAGTCACGAGGAATCCAAGGAGTTGAGTGTGAGCGTTGTTAGTGTGAGTTATTATGTGCTAATAACGCGTTGTAATATCTACCCAGAATAGCCATCACAAGGAGGAACAACTATAGTAAACCTGCTAGTACAAGTGTGTACTTGACTTGCTTGAGGTGATGATCGTTGGGGTAGTGATGAAGGTTCTAAACTAGTAGTCGTTGGGATAGAAGGACGTGTCTAGTATCAATCACTTGGGGTGACGATAAGGATGTGGTTTGTTTTAAGTAGACCATTTCGGGTCAAAATTTTTTTTTGGCAATTGTGCTAGAATCATAGGCTTTTGAGCCGACTTTGATTTGAGGAAAACCCGTAAGATGATTTGATGTGATTTCCCAACTT
The DNA here is from genome assembly GCA_033807775.1 of Saussurea involucrata. NCBI lineage: Eukaryota > Viridiplantae > Streptophyta > Magnoliopsida > Asterales > Asteraceae > Saussurea > Saussurea involucrata. Next base: position 320,889 of record CM066319.1, on the reverse strand, counting down.
GCCTTAAGAGATTTAAATGTCCGGATGACGATTGTGGATCGGGGAGTTTTGGAGGGATATAAGTCGAGACATCGAATGCCGACTGAGTCATGCACAAAGTTTATTTTGAAAATAAAATTGCATTAACTACTTCTGGTGTTTCAAATCCTTTTAGGGATGGTGTTTTGGAATTTTGGAAAATGTTTAGTACACACAAGATTTCGAATTATAGTTTTGAAAATGCTTGAAACCGTTTTATCACGAGAGTTGAAAACTTTGTAAAAGATTGTTTCATTTGTTTATTTTCCAACGGTTCCTTCGGGTACGATGTTATCCATGTTTTGAGGTGGTTAAGATGTTGGGTAAGTGACTACGGCTTGAGACTCTAACATTGGAACTCCTCCACATGTGTTAGAGTTGAGACGAAAAGTTACATTCCACGATGTCTGTATAAAGGCTATTTTGGTGATTTGTTTAAAATGAGTTTGGAATTCTAGTGTCGCTTAACTTTTCGTTCGAGAGTTTGTATTGCTAAATGTTTTATTGCAAATAGTTCAGTGTGTGGATTGATTCATGCGTGACATAAGTGGTGCATGGAGAAATTTTGGTAACATTTCATAAGGAGTTGTTTAGTGCGCTTTTCAGTCAGCTAAAGGTTTTATTGACATTTCGATGAAAATGCGATTTATCGACTTAGGGGTATGCATACTGGGGTAACCTTTGTCCTCGACATTTTGATAAACGAGTCGTGCATGAAAATGTTTTAGTTCCTTTTTGTCGAAACGAAAGACCATTTGATCCAAGGAGTGTTTTAATGTTGTGAACATCATGCATACGATTACAATGTGTTATATTTTGGAAATATAAATGTGTAGATTTTTTTGACATTCGGTTAATTTAGAATTACCGATCATTTCTTTTTGGAAATTAAAAAAAAAACTTTTACTTTGGAGGAAACGAGTATTTTGAGCAATTTCGATAAATACATTTTTTTTAAACTATAATGTTTTGACGTTGTATGTCCCAAGTACGAAACTTGAGGAAGTGTTACAAGCTTGCATGCCTGCCCCCAGTTTGAGATTTTAGGAGGTTTTAGTCGATATTTCCAATTAATAGAAGCGAACTGGTTTCTGTCTTCAAGTTTGAAACTTACACGAGACAGTTGTGTTTTAACAAAATATAGTTGTAAACCGTGTCATCGTTTTGTGTGATTAGCTGACGCACGAAAATTTGTGGAGCACCCTGTGCCACGTCATTTTATGATTAAAAAGAAGAATTTTTGAATCAAATGTCGTGAAACTTATTTCGAATTATGTGCACACCTTTGTCGCACCCTGTTTAAGGTCAAGCGGTTACTTTAAGTGCACGTCATGAGTCAATCCATACTGGAATCGAGGCGGTTCATTTTAAAGAAATTATTTATTACACTTTGCTTTTGTGTGAGTTAACCGAACTGCAATGGAACGATTTTCAACATGATTTTCCTATGTGGGACGAGCGTGTCCAGTTTTGCGTAACTATCGATCAGGTAATAGTAGTTTTATTACATACGATCTTTTTGAGATGAAAATCCTGATGTTGAAAATATTTTGTAAATGATTTTGTAAACCAATTGGGGAAATGTGCTTTTAAGCGTCATGTGTCATTTTGAGAATTTTTAGGGTGTGAGTCCTTTTGGAAAACTCTTTTGTTTAACCCGTGTTGAGTCTGGGACTAAGGTTGATTTCAGAGTATTGCTTGCTTAAACTTTGTTTAAACGCATTTTCCGACCTATGGGTCTAGCAAGCGTGGAGCATTTTGCTCGGTTTTGACTTGGAGTTAGTCATGGGCCAATTGCCCGGTTTTATTGGCTCGATGTGGAGTCTAGTTGATGAGTTGTTTTTGTCGCACCGTTTGGTATTCTTTGCACGTTGAGTGTTTACATGTTTGGGTGAGTGAGTCAATCCGGAATAGGCATGTTGTTGGTAGGCTGTTTGCTTTGGATCCTTAGACACGTTAGTCAGTCGTTGGTAATGGTCGGTTGGGTATCTCGGGGGGGACCCCGATATTCATGTGATTTAACCTAGACTTTCCAGTAGGTACTAGGAGGATATAGTTGTGGGCACTTACCTGGGAGGTAGTTCCGGTGTGCTGGGTCTTGAGGCGTTACCTGGGAGGTAGACGTCAAGGTGTATCCTCGATACGGTGTGACTTGGCTTCGTAGAGCAAGTGTGGATGATAAGTAGATGGTGGAAGGTAGATATTCCACGCGCGTTAGTACTGTAGGCCGAATAGTATCGGTTAAGGGATTTGTGCCCTTTGTTATTTAGAGAATAAATGCGCATCAACCATTTTGAGGTAGGTGGTATAATTAGGTGTCGACTTTTGGGCTTGAGACCAAACACCTTTAGTATAATCGGAGAGTTGTAGCCGATTTTAAGATAATCTTGGTGATGGTAGTAGTAACCCTGAAATGATCACTTGTGATGAATGGTTATGGTGGAATGACCTATGTGTGTGTTAGTTGATTTGATTGTGGGGAATATCTATATGTGTTAGTGTCTAGGATAATACCACGCTTATGTGATTCTTTGTAATCGGTTGGACCGATGTTCGGTGGGTGGCCGATGTTTGTTATTGTAATCGGTTGGACCGATGCTCGGCGGGTGGCCGATGTTTGTTATTGTAATCGGTTGGACCGATGTCCGGCGGGTGGCCGATGTTTGTTATTGTAATCGGTTGGACCGATGTTCGGCAGGGGGTCGATGTTTTGTTAATATAATTTATTGAAAATTTTTGGAGTCTATTAGAACTCGTGGGAGTTAATCGTCAGTTAAATGGTAGGAATGATCGGATTCGAGTATCCTGTAGGGTACATCGGTGAGCACTTTAGAGTGGTTAGAGCTTGAGATTGACTCGGGAGGATGAATCATCTAAGGTTGGGAGACAACCGAAGTCGTTTAACTAGGAATGATTCCGATGGTTGGAGTGTTCTTCCAATCGCGTTTTCGGCATCCTAGAAGGAGTACGTTAGTTAGAAAAGTATTCGAAAAGTTTTAGAAGGGGTTTCAAGTGGACTAGGGAACTCGAGGCTGAGATGCGGGAGAATTGTCTAGAGCTGTTTGCGGACGTAGACTTCGGGGACGAAGTCTAATCCAAGTGGGGGAGAGTTGTAAAGCCCGTGTCCCGGTATGTAATTTCGTTTTATTAATTCTTTTCTTTTAAGTTTTATTTATCGTGGATTCCGTTAGCGGGGCTAGACGAATTGGATCTTATAGTCAAAATATGTCATCAACATTGGTTAGTTGCTAGAAAGATATAGTTGAGGGGCTAAGTATGTATAAGGGCCAAACTTGTGTGGAAGTTCGGCCCATGCAACCCAACTCCATATTCCTTGTTTGTTTAGGGATTGTGTCGTGGGTACCAAGGAGAAAACCCTACGGGATATTTGTTTTCCTTATGGATTGACGGCCGGAGAAGAAAAACGAGAAGAGACCGAGAGAGAGAGTGATCGCGAGAGAGAGAGAGAGAGAGAAGGCGAGAGGGAGGGAACTCGCCGGAGGCGCTGCTGTCGCCGGAGGCCGCCGCCACCAGCTCAGTTCGTCGGAGAAGTCGAGGGAGAGAGGAGCAACCGTTGCTAGGTAAGTCGTCCGTTTCGTTTCGTTTTGTTGTGTTTCGTTTCCTTTCCTTTTCGCTTCCTCCGGTGAAACTACCACCGCCACACGCCGCCGCTACGGTGGCCGTGGGTGGTCGGCAGTGTGTGTGTGTGGGTGGTGCGTGGGTTGTCCAGCCCTAATTGCAACCCGAACCGTTAAGCCAAACGCGAACCGTTTTATAAAGCTACCAGTTTATGAAAATTCTAGTGTGCTGTCCAGTTTTCGTGTAGTCATAACTTTTCCGTCGTAACTCCGTTTGAGCCGAAACTGGCGCCCACGGTTCTAGTTCGGGGTCGGGCTCGTTTTCCGTGTTTTAGCGGAAAACTGGTTCGGTCTCTAGCTGGGTGAAAAAGTGGTCGCAAGTTCGGTGTTTCGTCATTTCATGTGAAAATTTCTGGAATCTGCCTTGATCTTGCGAAAACCATAACTTTCTGCTCGTAACTCGGTTTGGGGTGAAACTGGTGTCAAAAGTTCCATTTTTGAGTCTAGAAACTTTTCTGTGTTTTGTGCAAAATCCAGTTCGGAACGTAGCTTAGGCCAAATCGTCGTTTTATACTGATAAGTGCTGTTTTTCGCTGTTCTGCGGGCTGATCTTATAAAATCCGTAATTAATTGTAGAAAAATCGTTAGGAGGCGTATAATATGTCCTTGGAACCCTAACTCAGAGTACTTTCTGGTCATGAAATAATATTGGGAATTTTCTGGGTTTAAAGGGGTCGAAACAGGTCCCGAACAGACCTGTTTAGTGAGAACGGAAAAATAGTTTTAGTGACGGTTTAAGCGTGTGTCGTGTCATAGGGTCCGGGTCTCGTATTGACACGTTTTAACATGTATTTAGGTGCTGGGAAGTGACCGTATTTGTGAAGCTTGAATTGTGTTATTAAGCTGGGCGCGTATTCGAGGTGAGTTCTCTCACTGTGTAGTTAGGGGTTGTATGCATGTCATAATAGTTTGTATGTACTATTGTCTTTGTGGTGTGAACTAGTTGTTTGTGGTGTGTAATATTTGATTGGTTTGAATGCTTGGTATAAATGTGTTACATTACAATTCGGTGGGACCGAGGCCTCGATGGTACTGAGGTGTTGGTTACATTACAATTCGGTGGGACCGAGGCCTCGATGGTACTGAGGTGTTGGTTACATTACAATTCGGTGGGACCGAGGCCTCGATGGTACTGAGGTGTTGGTTACATTACAATTCGGTGGGACCGAGACCTCGATGGTACTGAGGTGTTGGATACATTACAATTCGGTGGGACCGAGGCCTCGATGGTACTGAGGTGTTGGATACATTACAATTCGGTGGGACCGAGGCCTCGATGGTACTGAGGGGTTGGATACATTACAATTCGGTGGGACCGAGGCCTCGATGGTACTGAGGTGTTGGATACATAATTACTTGTAGATGTTTACTCGTTTTATGTAACTGTGATGTTGTTGCTTATGTGCGGATAGGGGTGATGTGTATATAATTCCTATCTGCGCATGTGTTGGAATTCACTAAGCTTCGTGCTTACCCTTTCCCAATAAACTGTGGTTTCAGGTCCGAGCGACTTCAAGGCGTGACAAGTACACACTGGCGCGCGAGGAGAGCTGGTTGTTTTATGGTTTTATTAATTAAACGTTTATTCCGCTGTATTTTTATTATAAAGTTAATAATTATGAGTTTGCAAACGAAACGTTGGGATTCATTTAATGAGTTGTTATAAATGAGTTGTTTATTTAAAAATTTAAATTTGCTTGTAATTTTTGGGACGTTACAGTCAGTCACACCCCGGGCCCGTCACAGCTTGATACTGTTGATCTAAACACTGATTTGTAAATGATATATTTACACACATACATATGCTTCTAAATGAACATTGATAACACAGCTAGTTTGTAAATGATAAATATATTCATATTAGATACGTTTTAATTTTAATAAATTACACCATTATAATCGTCTCTTCGATACGTTCGAAATGAGCCCAATATTGAATTTTTTTGGATTTATATATTTTAATATATATCATATACAGTTATACATTAAAATTCATAACCTTATAGTTAATTATTTAATTTATGGTACATCTCTTATTTTTTTTTCAATTTTGTTTTACACTCCTATCGCATTAACATAATAATCATATATTAACTAATTCATTAAATCGTTTTAAATTATTATTATTTGAATGCGTTTATAGATATCGTGAATGGCAATAGGAGAAGGTTTCACGAGAAGAATATTAAATGGGGTTTTGACAAGTTGGTATCACCGGACTCATTTAAGAATTGTGAAAATGGGTATTTGGCGAATGATGATTCATGTGTGTTTAAAACACTTCAGCTCCAAACACACATGAATCATCATTCGTCAAATACCCATTTTCACAATTCTTAAATGAGTCCAGTGATACCAACTTGTCAAAACCCCATTTCATATTATATATATACACACATACATATGCTTTTAAATGAACATTGATAGCACAACTAGTTTGTATTCCATCCAACAAGCTCTTCATCTTCAATCTTTCTGACCCTTCTTCAACGGCTTCTGCTTTTGCAACCACGTATGGCCATTGTGTACCACAACCCGCACACACTTTAGCAAATGAGTTGAGGGTTGTCATATATTCTACAAGAGGAGTAGGCCCACGAATGAGGTAACCTCTGACTTGACCTTGCATGATGTATCCAACCTAACCGTGGTTCAGCGGCTTAAAAACTACTTTTCAGAGAAATTAACAACAACAAAAAATACAAAACAACAACACAGTAAAAAAAATACAAAACAAGAAAAAAAATACAAAACAACTAAAACAACCACCACCTACTTAAAAATTGATTTAGTTTCATCAATCCAAGCTTGCTTCTCGTTTACCTTCGCTTGAATAATTGCGAAGTCTTGCAGAATATGGTGAATTGCTTCTTGTTCTCGACGAACACGAGCCTCCCTAGCTTTTATATCCCCTTTCATCCTTTTGATCTCCCTGTCTTCCTCTTCGATCTTTCTCAAATGGACTGCCTTCCTGTCCATAGGTTTTTTCCACTCTTCTGTTAGTTCATCTATCTCCTTTTCCTTTTTTGCTATGGCGACCTCGATTTGAGGTGACATTTTTTCAGGAGTAGCCTTAGGGTTTGATGACGATGCCATTTGTGGATTAAATGAGAGAAGAGAAATCAAGAGAGAAAACAATTCAAAGAAAGAAAGCAAGAGAGAAATCAAGAAAGAAAGCAAGAGGAAGTGTGAATTGTGAATTGCATCTTACTGGTATTTATGGATGAAATCTCAAACATGCAAATGAATTTCAACCACAAATCGGTCTTCAAAGTACAATAATTGTGGAAAAAAACAGTAAAAGCATGCAAGATTCGTCTAAGTACAGGGACCAAAAGTGTAAATTTTCAGGGACCAAAACTGTAAATTTTCAGGGACCAAAACTGTAAATTTTGGTCCATCGCGGGCTGCGATCGCGGGCAGGGACCAAAAGTGCACCGCGGCCAAAGTTGAGGGGCTTCGCGGGGCATTTGGGGCCAAAATACGTGCCACGTCAGCCCTAGCCCGCGATCGCGGGATCCATCGCGGGTATTTTGTGTATTTTTGCAAAATTGAAAAAATTTAGGGTATTTCGGTAACAGTTGGTCAAACTTGAGGTATTTTAATTAATTTCCCTTATAATTATTCACTAAAAGTGGGAATTCATCAACCATAGTTTAATTTGTTTAATCATTGTTGTTTATGACATTGACACAAACATCTCTATATATACAAATTTGCCGTGTTAGGCCACGCCTTGAAAAACGTTTTGACCTCGTCGTAACTCGTAAGACTTGAGGCTTGACCTCACCGCCACGTCACGAGTCGCGCCCGTTTAGAAGCTTGATCTTTATGCAATCTAGCCTTACAAAAATCATAAAACTGGGTGGTCGTGGACACCAATACTTGTTTTACGCCTCCTCCCTCGCTTGCCTTTGGCGATGAAACCCTAGACACACACAATCCAATTAAACCCCACCCCGTCAGCTCTCCCTTCATTCATCCTACTTCGATCTTCAGAGTAGTTATTCTCGGTTTCTCTGCAATCTCACCATGGACGCCCAAAGAGCTTTGCTAGATGAGCTAATGGGTTCAGGTTTGTTTTATGTTCCGCTTCATTCTCATCTTTATGTCTCTGGACTTTCTTCGGTTGTTAATTTTGGGATTTTAGATTTAAATTAGGCTCAACTAAATTGTAATTGGTGCATGTACTTTCGAAACCCTAACTATTTAGATTGATATGTTAGCTTATGTTTTGTTGGTTATTGGTGGTATGTTTTTAGCTCGCAATTTGACTGAAGAAGAGAGAAGGGGACACAAAGAAATCACCTGGGATGATAAGGAAGTGTGTGGCTTCTACATGGTGAAATTTTGCCCTCACGATCTGTTCGTCAACACTCGAAGTGATCTTGGTGGGTTTGTGTTACTTCCCTCTATTGTATTAGACTAACTTCTATATGTTAAATTGGCCATGAATCGCTGAAAAAATGAAAAACACTACGTTCGTTATTTTCCTACTCCTTACCAGAATAAACAAAAATTATTTAGATAAAGCTAGGCACAACAATAGTTACCTTGAAATTGGGATTAACCACTTGAAGGATTTAACTTTACCTGTTACCTTAGGCAGGCAGGAATTTATGAATGCCTATTGTAAGAGTTACGGTTATTATTTTATCATGAATTTTAATATGATGATTCTTTCTTTGCATTGTTTCTCATGTCAGGTCCATGCCCTAAAATCCATGATCAAAAGTTGAAAGAAAGGTAACAAATGGACTCTGATATTTGTGATATAAACTGTATTGAGTCAAGTAACGTTTATTCCACAACTGCCTTAGGTGTTATCCTTCATAAGTTGCTTCATTATCAGTGATGGCGAGCTTATAAAGATGTTACCCCATGTTTATTTGAATCTAATTGTGCTTTATGCTTACAACTGCGTGCAAGTCCCCTTCTTTTTTTATCCGTTTTTCTTCTTTACTAACTTGCTTTGCAATCATTGTGTAGCATGGAAGTTAAACGTGAATCATATGTGGTATAGATACAATGCATGTAGCTTATTACTCAGCAGAGATGTTATGCTGTTCTCAGTATGTAGCTTAGTTTCCATGTTCTTTTGTGAAGGGCAGGGCAATCATCTTTGAAAATAATTATTTATAATTTGGCGTCTAATTGTTCCTTTGAATCTGTATGTTAAGTGATGAAATATGTGATGCACAGTGGTAAAAACTTGGATTCAGTTCAAATTGTGCTCTCTTCATAAACTTCCATCCATCCTAATTTTTAACTGTATTTGGTAGCCATGAATTAATGTATTCTGAGTATTAGGTGAAATTAATAGCTTGGCTGAAAATCTAAGAGTTGATACTGTTCTATTTCCATATGGATATTAATCTTCATATATGAGTTTTAAGGAGAGTATTTGGTATATTAAAATTGTTTCTTCCAATTCTTCTTTGTATTATTTTTGTTTCCTATTTAATCTGAAGTTCCATTTTTGTGTGTGTGCCTCATGAGAATGTAACAGTTTCTTTTTACTGTTTGGTGTTTACTGTAGCTTTGAGAGCTCTCCAAGGCATGATTCATATGTGCCAAAATTTGAAGCAGAGCTGGCTCATTTCTGCGAGAAGTTGGCAAGTCTTTTACTTGAATTTTGGAGGATGCTTGTTTGAAATACCTGGCTTCATAATATAATATGGTAAGATTCTTGTTTGTATTTACTTTTTGTTTCAGGTGATGGACTTGGATAGGAGAGTTAAGCGAGGTCGGGAGCGGCTTGCTCAAGAGGTTGAAGTTCCTCCTCCCCCACCGGTCCCAGTTGAAAAATCAGAGCAATTATCTGTGCTGGAGGAGAAAATCAAGAACCTGCTGGAATCAGTGGAGGCTCTTGGGGAAGCTGGCAAGGTGGATGAAGCTGAAGCACTCATGAGGAAGGTAACTAGCAATTGGTTTCTAAATTAAATTATGTTGTTGGTTACTACTGTAAAACTTGTGGGTTTGATTTTTTATGTTTGGCATTGTCTTTCTACATACAGGTGGATCTGCTTAACATTGAGAAAACAGCCCTGACCCTGCAACCACAGAATGACAAAGTATTAATGCTTGCTCAGGAAAAAAAGATGGCTCTTTGTGAAACATGTGGTTCTTTTCTCATAGCAAATGATGCTCTTGAAAGAACTCAGTCTCACGTCACTGGAAAACAGCATATTGGTTATGGCATGGTCAGAGATTTCCTTGCCGAGTACAAGGTACCAAACTTCTAACAACCGTATATGTATATATATATGCCATCACATTTCAAAGATTATAAAAAAATGACTTAACTTGTAATTACCAGGAGGCGAAGGAGAAGGCAAGGGAAGAGGAAAGGCTGGCAAGGGAGAAAGAAGCGGAAGAAAGAAGGAAGCAGAGAGAAAAGGAAGTTGAAGGTAGACGTAGAAGTGGATCAGCTGACAGGGAGAAGAACCGTCATAGGGAGAGTGAGCGTCGAGAGCGTGAAAGGTCCCGAGATGGGAACAATAGAGGCAGTCGTGATATGGGAAGAGCATCAGAACGTAGGCATAACAGTTATAGAAATGGAGGAGAGAGGAGCAGGGATAGATATCGTGAGCGTGACAGGAGCAGGTCCCGTTCCCCTACTGCTAGGCATGGGGGGCGCAGGAGGTCATCCAGAAGTCCATGTTAATGGTAAATGCCTCTGGATTTGAAGTCAGTCAGAAGAGGTAGACGTCCTCCTTTCATAACGTTCGTTCTATGAATGTGTGTGTGTTTTGGAGTCTCAAGTTATAATCATGGCCGGGTGAACCTTTTTCTTTCTTTTTTGTTCTCACAGCTTTGTTGAGACTAATCTCCTATCATCAATGTAACTAGAGGAGAAAAAGAGTCTGAGGTAGGTATTACACTTCATTCATAATCTTTTTGAGGATTTGGTTTGTTCTTCTTCTACTAAAGGGTTTTTCATCCCTTTTGCTTTGCTATTGGGGTAACTGCGGAACCATATCCTTGATTTTATAGATTTGGTTTATACAAATTAGTATTCCTGCTGCTCAAAGAAATGACCATGACCGGGTATGACGTAAATCTTGAATTCTTATTGGTATATGAGGTAACCATATCCCTTGCATACGTACTTTATCAATAATTGTGGTGAGGTCCTTCAATGAAACATAATTTGGTTTCTAAGAAGACAGGGGATGGCTAACTTAACTTGTGGGAGAAAGTCTCTTAAACTGCTGCCTGCTGCCTGCTGCCTGCTGCTATATAGTCATTAGGAACCAAGTATTTCGTAAATGTACTGCAGGTTTCAAATGTGCAAGGCAAGCAAGGGTGATATGCTCCATCTGAAGTTGATTGTTGTATGTGTTGAGTGATTGGTTCTAGAAATGTCAACTTTGTAACATGCATGCAGGTATCCATCCATACGCCTTTTGTTTTTGCAGGGAAGTTGTTCTTTGTGACGATCATTCATCCGTTTGTTGATTCTCTTGCTTTGCTTCTTTGAGGTACAAAGCAATTGTTCCATTTCTTGCTTTCCGATTCAATCTGTTTGTCTAACCCCGACCGCACTAAGTAACACACTAGTTTTATTGGAACATTCAATTGAAAGTTATGGCCTTTTGGGATCACAATGCATCCTACTCCGAGACCCTACCAAATATATTGTAACAATATATTTAACTTTAGAATGTATTCAAGAAATTCCCAGCTTCTCTACGGGACTTTGATATAAACATTTATTTATGCCTGTTCTTAACGTATGAAAGTAAGTTAAATGTATCACGGTCCACGTTCGTTTTCTAGTATAACCATTCATTTTCCACAAATTAAAAAATAAAATAAAATAATCAGTTTTTACTGTGTTAAAAAACAGAGAACACATGTGAACTTGAGAAACAACCCAGTTCTTGATCAAAATTTTGGAAAATGTTCCCCTTCATTCATTCATGTATCTTCATTTTAAAATAACGTTAGTTTTCCTTTTTTTCTTTCATTATTGCTTGCTTGCTTGCTTGCTAGTGGTGCAGGTGAGAATATGGAGTAGTACAGCAACTGTAAATATAAAAAGAGGGTTGCATGGACGATTGATTGATTGATTGATATCGGCTGCTTTCATTATGTTGAATCGATTGGGTTTTGTGATAAACAAGTTGTACAAGTCAAACCATCTCATGTGTTATATATCATGTTTTGGAATAGATGTGTAAGCTGCCACCAAGTTTTGCCGGTTATAAATCCTTTTATTTGTTTTCACAAAGCATCATGACAAAAAAGTAAACTAATGATAAAAAAAAACACACTATAAAATCCCTTTTCTATTTTTATTTTCTTGACATTTCAACTAAATAAATATGAATTTCATAGAGAACGTCATTTTTTCTTTTTTTGTTATGTATAAATAATAATTTTATGATTTTTTGTTTTTATTTATGGATAAACTGGATGGAGCACGGTACTAGTATTTTATGAGCACGCCAAAAGGCCTGCCTGCTCATATTAATTTGAACAAAAATAAAGGACTATCTATCCCTTTCACTTGACAATATTAGAGGAAGGGACCAATTCCAAACATTTTGACGAAAACTGTTAAAAGCATAGAACCCTAAAATGTAATTTACTCATTTATTACTTCACTTTTTCGTACTAATTTAACACATGAATAATAATAATAATAATCTAAATATATGATAATAAAACGACATAAATATGTATTTACGAATGATTATATAAATGTATCTAAAAGATAAACTGAAAGAAGTTGAATAAAAACAATGGTGTATGTTATGCTCTAAGTTGTATGTTAACTCACCAAACAATGGGGTGGGGGGTAAGGTAACGTCATGTTTGTAATGCTCATGGCCGCCATTGCAAATTTCGTCAAACAACCTTCCCCCCCCCCCCCCCCCCCCCCCACAAAAAAAAATGGGGGTAAGGTAGTCGTGTACACACAATTATACCTTAAACAGCAATGTAGACTTGAAAATCTATGTAATCAAAATTAAAAAAAAATTTAAAAAATCTCTTCTGATGTAAAAAGTAATAATATATTAAGTTGGAAATGTTACAAAATTTGGTGTTTTACATTGGAGATGCCTTAAACGTAACAGAATTGGCTTATAAAACCTTACATACCATCATTATGACTCCAGCAGGCAGACAGACAGATGGAGCATTAAATCTCATAACCTCTCCCTTATAACTAGTTATACCATATATATATATATATATATATATATATATCCCTGCTTAACGGCTGGCTGGCTGGCTGGCTGGCATCATTCGAGGTTTACACGTCGCATCTTGCAAACAAGGTTGGCTGTGGGGAGATCAAGGCTGCTTTCCGAGTCGGTTTTCATGACATCTTTGAGCTCATCTCTTGGGGTTGATAGGCAAGTGTGAAATGTAGCCAGGATAGGAGGGATTGGCATCGACAGTGCTGACAGCACATTGCTCAAGTACTCGATATCCACCGACAGCTGTTGTGCTCCGCGATCTGTTATATACTGGATCCCTCGCAGTTGCTCCATAAACAGACCAGCAGCGCCTTCCGCAACCTACCAACCTCAACAATTATTGATATTAAATTATTTCATAACTCAAATAGGAGGAAATACATACAGCAGAGCAGAGGAAAATGCGTATTACCTTAAACATCCATTCTGTTGCAAAGAACTGAGCCTCCTCAGCATTGGTATCATTGTTAGAAATGCTCTCAGCTAGCGGCTCCAACTGCTGGGGTAAAGTGAGAAGGTATTCACCCACAGTCGTGATGTACGATTGGGCGTATGCACTAAAGCTTGGGAGGTGAAAAGCACTTTGTTCCTCTACTGCAGACCAGATGGGCATATTTGATATGCCGTTGAACTGCTTTCTTACTTTGGATATAAGCACGTCGTAAACAAGCTCATTCACTGTATCTACAAATGCTGAAACTCTCTGGGATGCAACTGGAAGTGCATGAAACCGTGGATCTTTTGACTAATGAAAAAAAACCAACAATGTTAATTTCATAGTCAAAGAAAGATAATAATACATGCATATGCAGCAGGAGAAATACAGATTTAAATTTTTAATCATATTTTATTTATAGTAATAAAGTACCTGCTCCAACAGGTTAAAAAGCTTCCTTGCTTTCTCTGGAGCATCAAAGAGCCTTAATGCTGCCATGTCCAATGCAGCCCTTCCGGCCATAGATAAATCTCCAGTTCCATCAATTGTGTCATGTGACGAGTTTGGGTCAATACTAGAACCAAAGACTGCAGCAGACAAGTTTGTGTTCAATCTAGCAAGTGTAGCTCTCAAGGAAGCTTCAAAAACTGCAGATCTACTCGACAAACAATCTGCAACCGTGAGTATTTGCAATGCACTCTGAACATAAGACCACTCTTCCTCACTTGACAACTCGAATTTGCGCCCTCCTTCCCTTTTCTCTGTTGATCCTCCTATTATTTCCTTCTTTGAACCCACACCATCAGGAGCAACATCCACCCCACACACAATTCTCAGTGTTTTAAGGATATCTTGCAGGGTTGAAATGAATTGTAACATTACATCATCAAGGGCAAGAACCAGTTCATCAGCTTCTGACCCACCAGTAAAGCTGATGCATCTGTCTACAGATGCTTCAACAAGTACAATCACTTGTGGCACTGATTCCTCCATCCTTCTTACAGTCTCACTCAGTTCAATCCCTTGTGCTCCAACACCACGACTAACAGCTCCTCTCAGGTCAATGCCTGCAATCTCAGCTGACAGCGTAACACGCTCCATTTGCCCATACCTAAAACACACATCAAATAGCCATAAAAAGTAGCAGCAATTAATTTTGGATCCCAAGAGTTGCTTTGTTTTTTTAAGGTGATAAAGGAAAGGCAAGGATACAAACCTTTGCTTGTATGATTCATAAGGAAGGTAGATTGCCTTGAGAGTGTCCCTCAAAACATTAAGATCCGATTCTCCAAAAAGGTGTTGAACATTTCTTGCAAAACTGCCGGTCATATTGTGTAGATCAATTAACGCGTCCAAATGCTTCGTCTGCACTTTGACACCTTTTGGCATATCCCCAGATAAGATATCTAATACACCTGAAATCATAACATGGTAGCTAAGGTTGTGATGTGTGAAGCATACTTTAACTCAACACTGGTATATTGTATGATTGTATGTGACATGAATCGCATAATATAAAACTAGTAACATCCAAGACCCAAATACAAACAAACTGTGATCCAAGAAGTGAATCCCGATGAAGTTTCAGATTGCAACCTTTAGCTAATGCTTTGGTTTCAGGAACTACATCTCCAGTTGCAAGGTTGATGCGGGAAACAAAGCTGGCACCCACAGCCACCATTGCTTCGATTAATAGGTTTGGGACAAGAGTCTTGTAATCTTCTGGAAAAGCAAGCATAGACCTGAAAAAAAAAATATAATCTAATAAGTCATTTAAATGATAATTCCAACTCGGATTAGGTCAGTGCGCATACCACACTTTTAAATATGGCCCTTATTAACCAAATAAACATTTGCTAATGTAGGATCATATTACTGTCAGTAATGCCAGTTCACAATGTTGTTGGGTAGTTATTCCTTCTTCACTACATGATCAATTTAATAATTGCTGCAAATGACACATTCTATTGGACACAATATATAGCTAAAAGATATTGACTGCACAGTGTACATTACTCTTTGAGCACTCATCAATTTCCTTTATCTACCTGTATTAAACAAAAATGACCATTTGCCTCTGGATAAACGAGTGGCATAGCATAAAGTGAGGTTCTCAACCTTTATGTATACATTCATGAGAATCTTTCCCATTCACACAATGCATCTTATGGTTCCATACGATTAGCCTGAAAACCAACTAGCATACGAGGTTAAATATCTACTTTATACAAGAGCTTAAATGAAGATTATGACTTATGTTTTTTTTAATATGATCCAACCCTACCATGGATCAGAATCAAAGGTTGAAATAAGCATTTAATGTGAATTCCCTCTAAATCTTTATGTACACTTATCCAGGTCTCTTTCTCATTACGATCATTGGACAACTGAATTATTGCACAAATTTATAAGACCATGATGGTCCCCTATTATGATCATTTTTACATGGCAATGGGATAAGCAGAGGCAGAGCCAGATATATTTTGGCTTGGGGATGCTTGGATTAACTTCTTTTCTCTAGTACATGTGTTAAACAACTAGTTAAATACAAATAACACAAGCCTTCAATTATGGATACACACAACTCTTACCAATTTTGTGCATTCACCTGAATAAATTATATACATATATATGTAAAAACTAAACACTGTGATTGGATCATTTCTGCTGCCAAACCTTATTTAAATTTTAAGTAACCAAATAAATATAAACATTGAAACCAGCTTGGTATATGCTGGACGATAAGATAAGAAATAAAAACAAGATAAGATAAAATGGTTCATCATTCATAAAAGATTATGTCTCACTGGAAGAAACAAAAAGTAAGCCCAAACTTCCATACTCTCTACCGATGCCTACATATATAGCACACTCCTATACTTCACAAAAAATACAAAAATATACTCATAGCTCTACAAGAAAATAAAATATAGTATCTCTGTCAATGAGGAGAAAGCCTTCATATAATGTAGGTTATTTGGTAGGAAAAAATATAATAGTAAGTGAGCAAGGATAAATGATTTGGAAAAGCGTAATGTGCTTACAATGTTGGAAGAACCAACAATATGGGCCTATAGTAGTAATATCAGTATTGATCATATTTTCATAGCTCAGCAGTCAGCATTACAGCCCAATTACAAATCAGTAATTTGTCATGGCTTTATTTTAAGATTAGATATGGTTCATCAACGTTTCACAACTGAGGCAGTCACGTTATTATTTGAGAACTACTGATTCCTGGGATCCATTCCATACAGAGTAATAATACTTTTTAGGGCGTATTTGGATCTAATATCTTCCGAGAGAAGTTAAAAGAAGGGATATTTGTATAATTTAAAAGAGGAAAGAATCAAATATTTCTAGAACTTACTTTTTTTTGAGGAACAACACAATGGCACATAGGAAAGGGTTACAAGTCCACCATATGACTGACAACCATGTTCTATACAGCTTTTCCTATAAACACTAATGTAGCCTACTGAAATCAGAAATGAAGAACAAAATGCTTACCATTTCCATTCTTGTTCAAGATAAAGTAATAACTCATCATAGAAACTTGGTAGCCAACTGGGAAATGTAACTGTAGGCAAACTTGATTGATAATCGTGGGCACTAGAAATACTCTCAACCTGATTCCTTTCGCTTCCAGTCTTAGTACGCTGTTGCTTTAATTCATAATCCTCCCATAGCTGCCTTATAGGTTTTAAATGAACTTTGGTATAGTGAGATTCCAAGGACTTGTATCTTCCAATCCGAATGAGAATTTCCCGCAAATCTTGGGCAACATTAACCTAAACATAGGAAAAATAAAAGCATTTAAAGCAAAATTTCAAAATGTACAAACAACACTTATATAGACACTCTGTTATAAATCTATAAGAATATCCTTCAAACTTCACCTTGCGATTGGTTATTGCATCAGTTAGACGAGGTTGAACCATTGAGTCCAATCTGTCCTCTAAGACTTCAAGCTGCTTTCTAATATTGGCAAACTCAGCAACCTGAAAGGAATGGGGTGGACAAACCATTTTAATAGATATTCGGACCTCTTTTACAAAATGATACATATGCAGTTGGTTAACTTTTACCTCCCCAACAGCAGACAAACAGTGCCTCATGTTGGCCAAGGTCTCTGCCGCTCGAGGAAGATCGTTACTGGCAAAAACATCCTCCACGGTGGAGCTTAACTGAGTCAGACCCGCAGCATCCTATACATAAGAAAATCCAAGATGTTTACGAGATACAGTGACATAATAATAAACCAAAGCACACAAATCATGGTAAATGAAGCTGATGCATTAAAAGTAATCAAGTATATTTCTACCTGAAGTGTTTCATAGGCAGCTTCCATTCTCCGCTTGACTGTATCAACTTTAGCAAGGGTAGCTATTGATTCTGCGGATGAACCCTCAGCCTATAGATACAAAAAGATGATTACATATGTGGTTAATCTTCTAATCACTATTTCACTTCGTAGTATTTCTATCCACTTGCAATTCTAGTCCATCTTGCCTATAAACAAAAGCCTCTCATTATGCTAATAGAGATGCAATATGTACAATTGGCTATATTGAACATTGAACTTCCACATTGCTTCCTATTCATGTGCGGCTTAGGGTTGCAACACATTATCAATATCCTCATTCACTTGTCAGATATTGGAGCACTTGCACATTTATTAAATGCTTCAACTAGTTACAGTATTATGGTTACAGAGTGTGAGTATATCAGAAGTCAAAACTAGGATGTACATACGATGCTGGCTGAACAATGTGCGGTAAATTTAGAAAGTATGTAAACATGAATGCTCAAACAAAAACTCCACAATAGTATGTTTGAATTTAGAAATATTAACTGAACTCCGAAAAACCTCAAAATTCATAAGTTCCAAGATAAACCCCAAATTAACAGCAAAATGGAATAGCATTGCACAATTAGCCAATATCTCGGAAAAGTACAGTCTGAACAGTGGAAAATAGAACAAAGCTAATCATCCGATAATTGTTAAGCCTAGCAACAATAAACAATTGCGACTACATATCATGTGATCAGCAGTGAGATCTTACTTTTTTTAGCTTGAGAAGGATCGATGCGACGGATTGACGTAGGGAGAGAGCATCGTCGCGGAGGCGGATCACGTCACGGGTAGCGCGAGGGACACGGAGAATGGCGGCGGAGCTCTGTTCCTCGAGTGAGGCAGCGATCTCTTCCGAGACCATCTGTAACTTCATCTCGAGATCCACTAGGTGCTTGTCTAGGGAATCTTGAGGGTGACGTGACTGGCAAGCATTGTTTATCCATTTCTTGGCGTCGAATTTCTCGTCGGAGAACGATCCCAGATCTATCATCATCTTCTCCGGCACCCGAAATGTTTCAGTCGGTGAAGACGAGCGAACGACGAACTAACTATAATATAATTGATGATATTTGCACGAGAGTAAACTCTAATTTTGGTCCCTGAAGTTAGTGAAATCTTTAAAAGTAGGACCTAAATTTTGATAAGTCTAGAAATCGTTATTATGTGTTTTTATTTTGTTTTGAAAGTCGTATTTTTGTCTTTTCTCTTACCTTTTCAATTCCCTTTTAATAAATTAAATATATAAATTTATTATATATATATAGGTGAGGTCTCCGTTGCAAACCAGTCAGTTTGTGCAAACCCCATGCAAACCAATCTACAATCATGAATCTGCAATTTTTTTATGTTGATGCTCCATGAATCTATATTTTGGCTTCATGAATATAAAATTTGGATTCATGAATATATAATTTGGCTTCATGAATCTATATTTTCCGATAAAGCCCTAAAATACCCATATGGATATAAAAAAGAAGTTATGGATATAAAAAAATAAGTTACGTGATTGGTGGAGATGGAAAAATATGCTAAAAGCCCTAACATACCCTTATGGATATAAAAAAAGTTACGTGATTGGTAGATTGGTTTGCACGGGGTTTGCACAAACTGACTGGTTTGCAACGGAGACCTCCCCTATATATATATGTACTAGATAAGTACATGCGCGCGATGCAGCACGAAGTATCTCAAATCTAAAGCCGAAAATTCGAAAAAATAATTTTGTTTCATGTTCATATTTATAAGCTTTTAAATCGCATATCAGATGTATAAAATTAAAGGTCAATATGGTTGATTGATCAAAAAAATAGAAGAAATAATATAATCATGATTAAGAAAGTATAAATAATTAAATATACTATACTAAAATATTTGCATATTTATATTTTTGAAAAAGATTCGAACTCATAATCCAAAAGTCAGTTGATAAGTGATATCTTTTTTTTTCAAATAATTAAATCTCTTATGATAGTGATTATTTGTATCAAATCTCATACTAATTTCAACAAATCTCATACTAACCACGACACATTAATTCATATATATATTTATGATATTTAATAATATAATTAAATCCAAAAATATTCAATATTGGACTCATTTCGAAGGTATTGACGAAGCGATTACAATGATATAATTTGTAAAAAATAAAAATGTTTTTAATACATTTTAGTTCATATACATTATTTATGTTTATATGATAAGAGTCTAAAATGAAAAATAAAAAGTAAGAGATTAAAAGTAAACTACATACCTAATTATAAGGGTAGTAAATGTAATGTATAAATTAAAAAAATTGAATTAAGGAGAGATTTAAGGAGGAATGAATGTGAGTGTGCTAATTGAACTTATAATGTAAACTACGTCCAGATACATCTTTAGGCGGGAAAATACTGAAGTCGGCTCACCAGAAGACGACACGTGGCATGCTAGTTACTTATTTATTATATGTATAGATGTGTCTCTCCCTAAAATCTCATCGGAAAAGTCAAGAACTCAAATCCACCAAAGTTCTTACCATTCAACAAGAATTCAAGTTCATATTCATCAATATACAAAATGATGAAGAGCGTAAATGTTTCCATCACATGAGTATGCATCAATCTCGAACGATTAGCCTGATAAACCAAAAACCACACAAGAGAAATCCCGATTTCTCTTGTATTGTGTGTGTGTTTAACGGACACAAAGAGAGGAGAGGGGGGAGAGTTTTTTTGTTAGTTTAACCCTAAACCTAATCATAATTAAGTTTATATATATCATCCCTTCCATATATGGACCCCGAACACGTATTAACTTAAACGTCTATTGGGCTTTTGGGCCTAATTTGTAACACTTATAGTTTTCGGTAAATGAAAGACACCCGTTGTATTTTGTGGTTTCTAAGTTGTGGTTTTGAGTTAGGAACTTATTGCTTTTAGTTCCTATGAGAATCGAGGGTGTTTCGGATGAGAAAAAATGGCTTTCAAGATTCGTTTAAGGTGGGGTAACCTTGCCACGTGACAATGACACGATGTCACAATCGCAGGGCATTGTCACTGGTGGGAGTATGCCTACGGTACAATCCCAACGATTGTGCCAGCGATTGTGACAGTATGTCACTCTCGCCGGGCACTATCGCGGTCCCCATAGTTTTTAAAGATGCAATTTTTCTTTCTTTTCTCTCCCTCCTCACTTCTCCTACTTCACCCTTTCTCTCCTAAATCATTTACCAAGCTAATAATTCCACCCTTTCTCTTCTAATACGACCCCTAACTGATTTTTGGGGTTTTCTCTTGAAAATCAAAGTGTTTCTTCTTCAACCAAGCTAATAATTCCAACCTATGGTGCAAGATCAATGTTCCTTTCCATTTCCTTAAGATTTCTAGGTTTTGGGGATTTTGCTCATCCTTCTCTTTTCTAAACCTTTATGCAAGCTATAAATGTCCCATTTTATGACTTCCAAGTGTTTCTATTTCTCAAATTTTGGTTTGAATGATTTTGAGAAAGTTAGGTCAAAATTAGGGTTTTGGTTAAAATGAAGATTTTGATATAAGATGTTTAGGGAATTATTCTAAGCATGTGGTTTTGTTTGTTTATCTGTTGGCAGCTTATGGATCCCAGATTTGGAAGGATTGCTTGGAGATTCAAGTTTCTTCAAGGAAGCTTAAGATTGGGATAAAATCTAGATTTAGCCTAAATCTAACGAGTTGAGTTCAAGTTGCTTTGTGAAAAAATTGTACATGCCAAAAACATCAATTTTGAAGTGTTTATGTGTTTTACATGATGATAATCAAATGTTGGAGTATTTGATGAGTTTTGCTTATTTGAGGTGTTTTATAAATCTTGTGAAACACTTATATTTGGGATTTTGGGGTACTTTGATAAATAAATCATAAATGTATGTCTTTTGATGATTTACCTTCCATTTCCAAATAGAGGTCGTTTTGTAAAAAATGAACTTTTAGCGTGTCTTTTGGAGAAATGCATAAATTGTGTTATGGGACGTTTTGAGAGTGTAGATGGTGTAAACTTCTTTGGAAAAATGGTTTGTCCCAATCAAAAATTATGCTTGAATTATTCATGTCTTTGGAGCATGTGTTTGCATAAATGTGGGTTAATTACATTTTATAACTTTTAACAAGTGGTCAAATAACTTATTGAGTTGATGGACCGGTTTTGACTCTGTTGGGTTTTGGGGCATTTATCATGTTTAATAGCTCAATATAGAGCTTTGGTTATGATCTGCATTTATTGAATCTTATTTGAAAATTACATGTTTGAGTGTGTTAGTCATTCTGTTGGATTCATGTAATATTTTAAATTGTAGTGCAATGGATCTATAGGAAGAGAAGTGAATTTTATTTATATGCATAATGGGTTAGTTGTTCCCATTTATTTGGCGGTAATGATTAACCGGGTGACTCAAACTATAGACCGTGAGTGGTTGATCTTGATGACCGTGTGACCCGTGATAATATGATTCTAGCAAAGGAGCATACCCTAGTACATTGGAGGACTCGATCTATAGACCGTGGGTGGTTGAACTCGATGACCAATGTGCTATAGTAGAATCTCTAAAACATGGATATATGACCTACTTTTGTGTTCCGTCACATTCAATGGAATCGGATATCCCCCGTCACCGAATGGTGAATTTTGGATATATTCTTTGAAAACGAAAAGTCGAAAATTATCCACGATTTGACGCTTTCGATGTTGTTATTGTTTATACTGATTGTTTTGGGTATCGAATATTCCCCATGTTTTCGGTGACATTTGGTGTATGGATTTCTATCCATGATTTGTGGTTTGACCATTATAGCTTAGCCGTGTTTTTGGATGTTTTGGATAATAAATTTTTAGTGCACATTTTCATTATTTGAGAATTTAATCATTTTTCACGTTTCGGGTGAGTTTATATTTTGAAGGAATGTTTCATATTGGGGTTTTCATCACAAAACTTGTGTGTTTTGGAAAATGGGTTGCTTTCATATTTAATGTGTAACATTTTAAAAAAACGTGATTTTGTATTCTTTCAGTTTGACGATTTATATAATTAAGATGAAAACTGTTGAACGCACTAGATGTTAGCCTAACCTTTTTATTTGTCGGCATGTGCATTAGGTCCTTGTTGGGGGAATAGTACTAGTAACACGTAAAGAATTGAGTGCTAGTTAGACGCACGTGAAGGATCTAGTTATACGATGACGTCTTTCGTTTTTGGAGATAACGACGGTTATTGGGTTTTTTGGTTTTCTAATCTCATTGTTAAGACATAAAAGCAGAGATAGATAGATAGATAGATAGAGATAATAGATAAGAGAAAAGTTGCAAGTGGGGATCGAGAGAGTGATGTGTGTCCAACTTATGGGTTTTCCCCAAAGGGTGAGGTGAGGTGAGGTGAGGTGAGGTGAGGTGAGGGAGGGACAATGATCACGAGATATGAATATGGATGGGAATATGGGATACTAACGTACTTACTAGAAGAGATAGAATAATAAGCCAATAAGGAATAATAAATAGGAAGATTATAGGAGGAATAGGACGTGGTGTAAAAAGGGAGGGAATACAACCAACATAGGGAAGCTGCTGCGAAGCAACTTCACTTGCCTCCGCTTGCTCAATTATATGTTATATTTTCTATTTTCTATTTTCTATTTTAATTTACAACCACCCATATATATATATATATATATATATATATATAGAGGCGGGTTCAAACGAGAAGCGTAACAATTTAAGAAAATGCGAGGAGCACCGTCCATGTACAAAATCACATGTGATTCACAGTACAAACCGCGGGACAAACCGCGCGCTTTGCAAACCGCGGGACAACCCGCGCGGGTCCAGAATTTTAATCACATATGATTTTGTGTGATTTTGTACATGGGCGGCCGTTCTCGTGCTTCTCGTAAATAGTTAGCGTTCTCGTTTGAACCCCTCTCACTCTCTCTCTCTCTCTCTCTCTATATATATATATATATAGAGATTTTGTCAACAAAAAGAAATATGTATACACAATAATTATAGAGATCCATATATGGTGTTCAAGTGTCATTCGAGACGATAATAAACCAAGAGATGGAAGCCTACTACGAAGCTTCCTTCATTGCATAATATATATATATATATATGGACACAATTAAAATTGAGTATGTATGTCAACTTTAAACCATCATAGCTTTTAAATCAAGTAAAGTTACAAGCCTTTGAAAATACATCAACAATATGATATACATAGGCCATAGCCTTGCTATTACCACCTCTTTTTGAGACGATATATATATATTATATATGATTAATTGGTTCATAAAATCAAAAGTTTCTTTCATTATTATACAAGAAAGTGACTCCATATATATTGCAAGAAAAAAGAGAGTTTTATGATCGAGTAAAGTTTATAAGTCTATATATTATTCACGATATATTAATTAATGAATTTTATAGTTTTGTATACTTTGATGAGATTTGTTGATTCTCTCGTGGACCCATCTTGGATGAGTTCCATGAGCCCAAAATTTCCACCAAAGGCTTAGAACCGTTTTCTGTTTTAATAATATATAAAACAATTTCGTCAAGAATATATGAAGATTGATTAATCAACAATATATGAAACAAATTTCATCAAAGTGAGAAATACATAAAACAATTTCATCAAAAAATGAATTATATGAAACGATTTCATCATATGAAACAATTTCATTCAATTAAACATTGAAAATTAGAGTTTGTACGGTTTGTTAGATTTCACTAGTTTGTAAAATAGTCTTGTTATATATATATATATATATATATATATAGCCATAGGTTCAATAGAGAAGTGCATATATTTAGAGAAATAAAAAAGTGATCATGTCCCTTAGATTATATTAGCTGATTTTTATCACGCGAGTGTAATTTGGTAATTACTGTCATACGGTTTAGAATCAAATTCAAATAAAACAGATTCTTTCCTTAATCAAATTCGATCGTATCCTTATTAGTTCTCGTTTGATTTCGTATCGTCAATCAATCTATTTCAATTTTATCGATTCCAGTCTCTTGATTTGCTCTCGTTTTCTTCTTCTATCGCAAAATTTAGGTTTTGAAAAGTTAGGTTTCAATCGTAATATCATGTCTGATTCAATAACCGTTCCTGATCAAGAAGTTGATCAGTTATGGAACGAAGAAGATCTGTTTGATGAAGATGAAGGTATTGTGTTTTAATTTTGTGCTTTTTTACTGTTTTTTTCCCGATGTATATGTGATTTGATGAAGATGAATTGTAAATAATTAATCCTTCAAATTGAAATTCGAACAATTTTAGTTTTTTACAACTTTTAGAGTTTTAAATTGAATACGAAGATTTGTTTTATGTCTGTTAGAAACATTATAGATTGATATATGAACTTGATGAATTTAGTTTGATTTTATTTTTGAATTTGTGTTATTATAAAACATTCATATATGAATTTATTTGAACGTTCATATATGAATTATTTTGTTTCTTAGTTCATTAATTAGTTAGTTGTAAATAATTAAATTGATTCATATATGAACATTTGTTTAGTTCTGAGTTGCTTTTAAAATTTTTATAGTATAAAACATTCATATATGAATTGTTTGAATTGTTATAATACATTCATATATGAACATTTGTTTAATTGATTTAAAAATGTTTATAGTCTAAAACATTCATATATGAATTATTAGAATTGCTATAAAACGTTTATATTATGTGTAGGTTCAAATCATTGTTTGTCATCCACAAATTCTGTTCATCAATTAGTTTTTTCACCGTCTGGTTCGAAGTTTTGGATACCGAATGTGCATCTGGATTTGAAGCCAAGAGTAGGTATCTTTTTTCAGTCTGTTCAGCAGGGAATTTCAATGTATGAACGGTGTGCTCAGAAAGGCGGTTTTGATGTTAGACTTTCAACAACTGTTAATGGTAATCATGGTATTGTCAAGATAAAGTATGTTATGTGTAGTAAGGAAGGGGATCCACCAAAAAGGAGTTTTAATACGGTTCATGATAGTATTGAAGGTAAAAATCACTGTAATTCAAATACGAAGAAGACAGGTTGTAGAGCATGCATTAAGTTGCGTTTTGTACCTTCAAAATCATTGTATGGAGTTTATTATTTTGAAGAGAAGCATAATCATATGCTTCTTGATGAAAATGAAATGAGTATGTCTAGAAAACGAAGGCATCTGTCTTTAACCGATCAAGTGTTTATTCACAATGCTGCTAGTTGTAATATTGGAGCAACGAAGGCGCATACGTTGCATATGTCTTTGAAAGGGGGTTTTGATGTTTCTGGTTGCACTGTTGATGATTATAAGAACTTTAGGAGGGATTTGAATGCATTTGTTGGTTCTGGTGATGGTGAAATGGTTCTTTCTATGTTGGAAGATAGATCAAAGGATGATTCAGGATTTTCTTTTGAATATAATCGGCAGGATAATCAATTATGTGGTATTTTTTGGGCTGATGAAATTGCTAAGCTGAATTACCAAGAATTTGGAGATGTTATTTCATTTGATGCTACGTTCCGTACAAACCAGTATAGAATGGTGTTTGTTCCATTTACGGCTATTAATAATCATAAAAAATCTATTACTGTTGGTGCAGCTTTGTTGTCGGGTGAAACTCTTGATAATTTTAAGTGGCTTCTTGAGGCGTTTTTGAAAGCACATTGTGGGAAACAGCCTAGTTTGGTTCTAACAGATCAGTGTTTGGCAATGAAACAAGCTATTCCATTGGTTTTTACCGAATCACGTCACAGATTATGTATGTGGCATATCATGGCCAAAGTTCCAAACAAGGTTAGTATCTGTTCATATATGAATTATTAATAAGTTATTAAAATTTTAATGTGATCCCATAGTTCATCATAAATACATTTTCAAATATGAACTTGAAGGTTCATATATGAAGACAAAGGTTCATAGTAAATACATGTTCATATATTAATACGAATGTTCATATATGAATGTAAGGTTCATACTAAATACATGTTCATATATGAACACGAATGTTCATATATGAATGTAAGGTTCATACTAAATACATTTTTAAATATGAAAAAAAAGTTCATATATGAACTTGAAGGTTCATATTTGAAGAAAAAGGTTCATACTAATTACATATTCATATATGAACACCAAAGTTCATATATGAATTATATCAATCATTATTTAGAGTATTTTGTTTATTTTGTAGGTTAGCACAGAGATATATAGGGAGACAGATTTTAACAAACGCTTTAATAAACTTGTTTGGAATGTTCAATTGGAGCCTGAAGAATTTGAAACTATGTGGTTGGATTTGATTAGTGAGTTCAAACTTCAGAAAAGCAAATGGCTTTCACACATGTTTCGTATTCGTCAACGATGGATTCCTGCTTATTTCAAGTCTATTCCTTTTTGTTCATTGATGAAAACTACATCAAGGCCCGAGAGCATAAATTCATTCTTCAACAAATTTGCTCACCATGGTAATAACTTTGTCACATTCATGCTTGCATTTGAAAATGCAATGCGTAAGCAAAGAAATTCTCAACGTAAGCTCGACCATGCGACAAAGACAACTATCCCCCATATGTGCACTCCAAAAGCAATTGAGAAACATGCAAATGAAGTTTACACACGGGCTATGTTTTTGGAAGTTCAAAAGGAAATTAATAAAGGAGCATGGTCGTGTGTTCAACAAAATGTTGTTGAAAAGGATGGATGCCAACTTTATACAATTTTGCAAAATGAGAAAGATTGTAAAAGGAAGAAGCTGTTCAAGGTAAAAAGAATTAATAATATATGCATATTTATTATTATTTATTAGCACAACTTACGTTTTTCATGTTCATGTGTCTTGTAGGTTGTGTGGAATCAACTGGATTCAGCATTTGAATGTGAATGCAATCATTTTGGTCAACATGGATTTTTATGTCGTCATGTTTTCAAAGTGTTAATGAATGAGAACTTCAATCAAATACCAGAGAAGTATATATGTCGACGATGGAGAAGAGACATGATATGTTTCAATCTTAGACACATTTCGTGGAGACAAGGCGATCCAAATGGTGAAATGGCAAGAATTTGCTATGATGCACAAGCATCTTTGGATTATATTTTGATGAGTCGTAGAAGTGACAAAAAGAAGCTTAAAGAGTTTGCAGAGAAGATTCATTGTTTGAAAGCTGAGATAGATGCTAATATTCCTTACCAAAGCAAATTGGAAAAGAAGAAAGAGACAATAAGAAATCTTATTGGTGTTAATAAACCAGAAAAAATAGATATCCAGGCACCATCAGGCATCCGCAACAAAGGATGTGGAACAGGAAAACGTTTGACCGGTGCAGGTGAGAAAGCTGCAATAAAGAGTCAAAAGGCTAAGCGATTGTGTAGAAATTGTCAAGAGTTGGGTAATCATGATTCTCGAAATTGCCCATTGAAGAATGTTAATGATTAGATACATAGTCTAGGTTACTTTTTAACTCTACAATTTAAATAATAAATGCTGATTGATTTTTTAATGAATAATACAAGTTTATTTTGTAGTTGTTTTTTTTAATGTTTATATATGAAGTTAAAGGTTCATATATGAATGTTCGAAATATATTAACATTCATATATGAACTTTCATATTTGCACTTTCGAATACCTGAACATTGATATTTGAACATTGATATTTGAACATTCATATATGAACTTTCGAATATATGAGCATTCATATATGAAGTTTCGAAATATATTAACATTCATATTTGAACTTTCATATTTGCACTTTCTAATATGTGAACATTCATATGTGAACATTCATATATGAACATTCGACTATATAAAGATTCATAGATGAACATTCGTATATGAACATTCATATTTGAACTTTCTAATATGTGAACATTCATATATGAACGTTCATATATGAACATTCATATATGAACTTTCGCATGTTAACATTCATATATGAAGACGAAGATTTAAATATGAACTTGAAGGATCACATTCATATATAAACATAAAAAAGTTCATATATGAACTTCAATGTTCAAATATGAACTCAAAGGTTCATATATGATATTTTCTGATATATGAACTCAAGAGTTCATATATGAAGTTATATAAACTTATATGAACACTAAGGTTCATATATGAACAATAAGGTTCATATATGAACACTAAGGTTCATATATGAACAATAAGGTTCACATTAATATATAAACAACCAATAAATAGACCAAAACAGATCAAAAATATTATTTTATAAACTATATATTACCACCAAAATTACAACCATTCAACATATATGTACCATTGTTTAAAAATATCCGAACCAAAACAACCATAATTGTATCTTCATGCTATCATTCTAGCAATCCTTCAACCACCATACACAAACAAACAACCATAATTGCACAAAAAAGTATTGTTTTTTAAACCATAGAACCATCAAAACCAACCACCAAATGTATGCTGCCAAATGTATCAAACCATCAAACCCAACCAATCATTTACAACATATCCTGTCTCTGGTTCTTCAGTGTCTTTGCCAGCGATTCCATGTATTTCTTCTTTACTTCATTGTATGAATCAAACTGATTTGTTTCTGCTATAACTTTCTCTCTATGCAGATTCTTCTCTGAAAGTAACAATTTTGTCGCATACTTGTATCGTAAGCGATAAATTTGTTGTTTCTGAGTGTTTACCTTTGTTTGAAATCCACAATCCCACTTTTGGATCTCTTGCCCAATGTATGTCTCCATATGCCTCATGATGAATATCCCACAGTCAATTTTGTTTTTTTCAGAGCACCATTTCATTATATATATCTCTGGTTGAAGTGGTGCTATTGCTTCTGCTTTGGGATGCTTAACGGACCTCAAGTATTCAACAAATAATCCTTGCTGCATAATATTTTTATTATCATAAGTAAAGTTGATAATATATTCATTTATGAACTTACAAAAATTTAAACATTAGTAACTTTACCAGAATGGATGGAACGTCTCCATATTTGTTTTCAATTGGTACATTTGTTGACATGTTGTCTATAATGTAGATTTTTGGGTGCTTGATGTTGTATACAAACAAGAAGTTGTGGTTTGATTGTATAATTGGAAAGAACACCTGTTTTCATTATATATAATTAGAATCTTTAAAAGTTCAGTCAAATTTGTATGTTTTGTATACAATTTAGATACGTACCAGATCATATTCCCGCAAATTTGCCAAATCTTCTTTATTCTTTAATGCATCTCTAATATTCGATTTGAAGATTTGGAAACTTTCTTCTGCTGTGTTCTTTTTCTTCAGCACCCCATCCGGCTAGGTAAACAAAGTAATTAAATGTAAATTTTTGATTTTCAGAAGAGTTCATATTCATATATGAACAAGAAGATTCATATATGAACCCAAATGCTAAGGTTCATATTCAATTCATTTTTATATATGAACTCAATGGTTCTAATCATTCAAATATGAATGAAAACAGATTTTTGTAAATAAAGTTCATAAGTGACAATCATTCATATATGAAAACAAACACATGTAAAAGTGATTCATATATGAACTAGGCTAAAAATATATATAACTATTGACATACCATTATGGCTGTGTTAAAAAAAAAGTCTATGTGGGGATTGTCGGCTTCTTAATGCTTCTTCTGCGTTCAATAGAGCAGCCCATGTATCAACGACATTGGCCACTACATAGGTGTTTGGCATTAAACTTTTTGCTGCAACCTTTATCATATTTTCCCCATCGCTTGTTTCATATATCATCTCACTATAAGACAATTAAATGAAATAAAATTTATCATATATGCACATCATTAATTTTTTAAAATAACATATATAATATTAAAGGTGTCACTTACCTCCACTCTCCGGTCAGTGCAAACAGCCATCTACCAAGCTTTGTTTCAGTCGCTGACAAAATTTTTGATATCAAAACAGGTCTGTTAACATAAGGTGACCTCATGCTTTCTGGCAGTTTGATTTCTCTCTTGCCTTCCTTCTTTTCTTCTTCCTCTTCCTTTTCTATCATTTCTTCCTCTGTCTTTTCTTCATCTGTCTTTTCTTCCTCTTCTCTCACTTCTTTCTCTGCCTTTGTTTCCTCTTCTCTCATTCTTTTCTTACCCTTTTCTTCCTCTTTCTTTTTATTCTCAGCCTTTCTTTCTTAGCCTTTTCTTCTTCCTCTTGTGATGAGAACCCTAAACCCAAACGGTAACTAGGTGCATCATTCACATATGAAGCTGCAATTTTTTTCACAACATCCGAAGTGTTTTCTGTTGTAACTTCATGTTGAATATCAGTTGCACTCTCCTTCTCATGTCTCTCCATCTCAGTCTCTTTATTCTCGATCTCTTTCTCTTTTTCATCATTCTTTTTCTTCTTATTCTCTTTTTCCTCTTTCTCGTTCTCCTTCTCTTTGTCCTTCTCCTTCTCTTCTTTTGATGCTTCATCACTTTTCATCACAACTTCAACTTCCCCATGAGTTTTTGGGTCTTCCCAAAATTCCTCTGAATCCATTATCATCCTGGTTGTTTGTGTAACAGGTGTCATGAACAATTCACCATTTATACCCGTAACCATGTTTAGAGGAATTCTTCTTCTTCAACTCCAATCAATATGTCACTTTCTAAATTCTTCTTCTTTGTTCCTCTGTTCATCAACTCATCATACTCTTCTTTGTATTTTTTAATTATATCATTACCAGGGTATCTGATAAAAGCATCCTCAAATGCACGATCTAGGATCATTGAGTCATATATCAAGCAATTCATCCTATCTGTTATCATAGTCTCTAAAGCCTACAATTTGCATAAAAATTAAGAGTTATATATAAAGTATAAAGTATTAAGGATTCATGTATGAAGTATATAAGATTCAAATATGAATTCATATATAAAAACTAATATATGAAGTATACAATATTCATATATAGGAATTCACATATGAACTTTCATATATGAATTTTTATATATGAATTCATATATAAATTCATATATGAATCTTTATATATCAAAGTTCATATAAGAACTTTCATATTAGAGTTCATATATGATCTTTCATATATCAACTTTTATATATGAGTTCATATATGAACTTTATATGTATAGTTTATAATATATGAATTCATATATGAACTTTCATATATGAAAGTTCATATAAGAAACTTTCATTTATGAAGTTTCATATATAAGAATTCATATATGAACTTTCATATGTAAATTCATATATATGAAAATTCATATATGAAAAATTTATATACGAATTCAAATATGAATTTTAATATATGAATTCATAAATAATAATTGATGTATAATAATTTATATACAAATTCATATATAAGAATTCATATATGAACTTTCATATGAAACTTCATATATGAATTCATATGTATAGTTTATAATATATGAATTCATACATGAATACTTTTTAATTCATATTTGAATTCAAATATGAATATTAAGGATTCATTAATGTTATAGTATACTTACAATTTGTTTTTCTTCCTCAATAATCTCTTCTTCAATAGCCAGCTTTCCTTTACCAAATGCACCTTGATCAATTTCATACCCCTCTCTTCTTCTCAATCTCTCTGCAGTCCACATCTTGATCAATGGTCTATGTCGTTGAACAGACACACCCTCACATTCAAAGTTATCAACATACAATAGCTGCAAATAAGAATCAATTAATACATTGTTGTAAGATATATTTTAAATTTATGAATGTTATAGTATACTTACGAGCAAGTATGTGATAGATCCAACATAGAAACTCATGTCAGAGTCTCTCACCCAACCCTTTTTGTTGTCTTTCAAACATTCAAGAATGTATGTGTTAGTCCTAGATGGCTATAACAAGTATTGTAGAAGGGGGGGGGGGGGGTTGAATACAATACTCAAAATTTTCACAAGTTTTAATTATATTATTGAAAATCTTTCAACAAGAATTACACATAGAAAACTTAAGACTGTTGCGGAAAAGAACAGATAAACTATTCTAACAATCTTACACAAAGTATACTAACAAAACAACTAAGAACACTTAGAACAAAGCTGTAAAGTTTTTCAAGCAAAATGGAAATTCTTGCACTAAGAGAAATCTTCCAGTTTGCGTAGAATATCTAGGAGCACACAGTAATCTTCAAGTCTCTCAAGACGTAAATCTTTTCTGCATGAAGAGGTCTTCCTTTTATAGTGACAAGGAGTGTGCAAGCATTGAATGCTTGGGACACTTGTCATCTTCACACTTGCTGAGGATGTTGACTTCTGGAGAGTTGTGAAGTCCTTGTCACCTTTTACAAGGTACAGTCAGAAGAGCCCATGCAGAAGAAAAGGACTTTGCATGGTAATGGATAATAAGACAAAATGTCACTTTATCCATGTAGAAAATATCTTCTCAATTTGTCTTCTAAAGATTACACCACCGAAGGAAGCTTTGAGATATGTGACATCTTTGAGATATGTGTCACATCTTTGAAGAAAAGCATCTTTGACTTCGGTGACACATCTTTGAATAAAACATCTTTGACTTCGGTGACACATCTTTGAGATATGTGACACATCTTTGAAGAAAGCATCTTTGAAACTTCTTTGAGATCCCACCGATGATAGCTTTGAGATATATGACACATCTTTGAGATATGTGACATCATCTTTGGGATATGTGACATCATCTTTGGAGAAAGCATCTTTGAGACTTCTTTGAGATCCCACCGATGATAGCTTTGAGATATGTGACACATCTTTGAGATATGTGACATCATCTTTGGGATATGTGACATCATCTTTGGAGAAAGCATCTTTGAGACTTCTTTGAGATCCCACCGAAATTGGACTTCCATTGGTGGGATTCTTTGGCCGAAACAGAGAGAGATTTCGGTGGAGATATGTCCACCGATGTGTGAGAACACCATCGGTGGACAATGACTTGTATGTGTTGAGATAAGATCTTTCACTTCCACAATGAGAGAATCTTTAATCTTGACTTTGGTTGATCTTTGACTTCACCAAACATTTGCTATCTTGTACAAGTCATTACAAAGAACCATGCATCCAAAATTTCTCTAAGTATAAAATGTTTTTCAAAGTATAAAAGGAGATCATGAGGTCATCTTCAAATCTTGATGACCCAACAATCTCCCCCTATTTGATGATGACATCCATACTTAGAAAAACATGAGTAAGACAATGAATAATGCATGTTGACCCTTCTTTACTCTTTTGGGTTCTTTTTCACACAGTCCATTTTTTTGTGTGTGTGTATGTTTCTATGATATTTACATATAAGAAAAAATAAAAAGGTATAGCTGTACAAATAATCGAAAGGAAAAGGAAAGAAGTATAAACAGTATGAACAGAATGAATATTACTTGCATCTTTGGAGGGACGAGTTGAAACTTGTGTCTGGCTTGAGGATTCTTCATTTTGATCAGCAGCCTTAGGATGCGTTGGAGAACTTTATCTTTCAGGCACTTGCTTTTCTTCAGATGTTCCAAATCTTCAAGTCATTCACTTACTCCAAAAGATTTCAACCAAGTGAATCTGTGGGTTTTGATAGGAGACAGCCCATTATAGTGACAAACTTTGAGGAGGGTTGAGTTTGAGTGAATTAGCCTCAGGATGCTTCTGCCAGACACTTGCATTTTCTTTCTTTCTCTTGGCATCTTCAACTCTTCCTGTTCAGCATCATCATCATTTGTCTTTGTTTTGCCCCCCCCCCCCCCCCTCAGCAGATCAGTCGGTTTTGTGTTTCTCCCCCTCAGTTTAATCCGCCCGGACTGATGTGCTTCCCCTTGACCGGTCCGCCGATTTCCTCATTTTTTTTAAGTTGGTCGCTGGATATGAGTACTGAGGGTTGATGTTGCTCCCCCTCAGATGAATTCTCCCCCTCAGCGGCCGACGCAGGAAAAACACCAAGAGAAAATGAAAAATCGGCCATAACCAAGACTACTACCACTTTTTTTTTGCTCAAAACCACCGAATTTGGGGGCACACCACCGAAATTTCGGTGGTGTGGTCGGTGGTATGAATTTTTTTTTTATTTTTTTTTGTGCTTAAAACCACCGAATTTGGGGGCACACCACCGAAATTTCGGTGGTGTGGTCAGTGGTATGAATTTTTTTTTTTGGATTTTTTTTTGCTTCCCCACCGAAAATTAAGAGGATCCCACTGAAAATTGGCTAATTTCGGTAGGATTTTCGGTAGGAAAATCGGTAGGATTTTTTTTTTTAATTTATCTTTTCCACCGAAATTTTGCAAGAGTTTGACAAAATCTGCTAAGGCATCAGGGAGAAAATCTTCAAGGTGAGGAAAAGATTGGAATTTCATCTTCCAATTTTGATGACCCACAAAGATTGAGTTTGAGGAGTTTTTGAGTAGAAGGATTTGGGATGATATTTGTGGAAGAGTTTGTAGTATGTGGGTTTTGAGAAAAGGAGAGTTGGGAGTGAAAAATGATGGAAGAAGGAATGGGATGAGGAGATGACACATAGAAAGTTGGTTCTGGTGAGAGGTAGATTGGTGAGATGAGATCATGGAGATGACATCATTAAAAGAAAAGGTGTCTACCATGCATGGGGGTGATATCATTTGGAGGGGTTCTTTCCTATCTAGATACACAGGAAATGAGATTTGTGAGAGAAGAATAGTGTCCACCAATGAGAATTCGGTGGAAACTTAGGACACATAGTTATTGATTATTGCACATGCCAAGATGACTTATTATGTTGCAAGATAATCTTGAAGATTTCTTCAAATTTCTCACTTTGATATTCTTGCACATAGATCCATCTGTCCATCTCAAAATCTGCAATCACAAAGAATTTATTTTCTAGGTACCCATTTTGTGGTGGGTCCTTTTGGGTTAGAAGAGAAAGAATTGGTATTACACAGATTAATTCTTTCTTTTGGACAGATTATGGCAAAATGAGAAACATCACCACAGATATCATTTTCTATAAAGAAAGATCTTTTTAGAATTGTGATATTTTTCCTTTTAAAAATGTCCTCAAAGAATTTGATGAGGAATCAAAGATTTGGGGTGCAGCACCTAAAATTCCTTTTTCAAATTTTGGGAGGACCAAAATCTTTTCCCTTGAATTGGACATTTTGAGACACACAGATCTGGGAAAAAAATCGGTAGAGGAAGTCACACAGGTAGTTTTTAGAAAGATTTGAAGAATTTATTTTCAAGAAAGAATCAGCACCCAGAGACTAGCCTTTAAAAAATATTCCATATTTTAAGTCTTCAGATGTGTCGGCAGAATTCATGGACACATATCCAAAAGAATTTGAAATAGGAGGATTCATAAAAGATAGATGAAACACATAGTATGTACCTGTGAAGAGTAGGAAAAGCACTTAGCTGATACAAGAGCAGTTGAGGAGTCATTCGCTTTCAGATGTGGGTTCATCTGCCAAATCTTGAGTTTTAGCAGGCAGACCCTTTGCTTTTCTGACAAGTTTTTCATGTCTTTCCTTTTCTCTCTTGTATTTCTTCTTGTATCTTTCAGCCCTGTCAGAATCTGCAGAAGAGAAAGATTGGTTGAACTTTTTGGAATCATATTTGGATCTTCCCGATTTTGAGGAAAATCGGTCTGAGGAAGAGGTTCTGGTTCTATCAACATGTTTACTTCTACACTCAGAAGCAAAATGACCCTTTTTACCACAGTTAAAACATTCCTCATTAGATTTGTCCAAAGAAGAGTGTTTGGAGAGAGACTTAGATTTTCTAGAAGGGTGGTAGGATTTGGATTTAGAATACCCATCCAACATGGCCATTTCATCAGATAATTTATCAATTGAAGTTTCCTCACATTCATCCTCAGCATCACTAAGATATGCCTCCGAATGATCATTGGGATCTTCTTGACTATCATGATCAGAGTCAGATGGATAGGTGATTCTTGGAATACACTTAGTCCTTTTGGAAGAGTCACTTAGGAGAGCTAGAGAAGAGCTCTTTATATACCTTTGCAGCTTCGTTTGCTCATAGTTGAAAAGAGTCCCATAAAGAACAGTAAGAGGCATATGATCAAGATCCTTGGTTGTCTTTATACTAGTACAGATGTTTTCCCAAAAATCAGGAAGACAGTCCATAAATTTGCACAAGATTTCCTCATTGTCATACACTCTACCTAACAGATTTAAATCATTAAGAAGACTGTTAAAGCGGTTATAGTAGTTGGAGAGAGATTCTCCTTTCTCATAAGAAAAGAGTTCAAATTTTCTAACAAGAGCAATCTTTCTGCTCTTTTTAACTTCATTTGTACCTTCGTACAAAACAGATAGAGTGGACCACATCTCTTTGGCAGTAGAGAGATTTACCAGAGAGTGGTACACTTCATCAGGAAGAGATAGAGCAATGATGGTTCTAACTTTAGAATCAAGAGACACAAGCCGTTTTTCCTCATCAGTGTATTTCTTAGGATTTTTAAGAATGTAACGACCAGTAGCAGCAAATTTTTCTTCATCAGATGAATCATCAGAATCATCTTTGCCAACAACTTCCTTGCCAGATTTTTTGCTTTCATAGCGAGACCAGACTCTAGGAACTATGGGTCCCTCACTTAGAATGGTTGGATATCTACTGTCCATTCCTTCCATGAAAAGCATCATCCGGCTTTTCCACAAAGAAAAGTTGTTGGAATTAAACTTGGGAGGTTTGGCTATAGAGCCGTTTTCAGAAAAAGTGTTTTGAGAAAAAGCTTCATTTTTGGAAGAAAAAGCAGCCATTGCAGATCAAGTTTATGAATTAAACTTCCTGCTCTGATACCACTTGTTAGTCCCAGATGGCTATAACAAGTATTGTAGAAGGGGGGGGGGGGTTGAATACAATACTCAAAATTTTCACAAGTTTTAATTCTATTATTGAAAATCTTTCAACAAGAATTACACATAGAAAACTTAAGACTGTTGCGGAAAAGAACAGATAAACTATTCTAACAATCTTACACAAAGTATACTAACAAAACAACTAAGAACACTTAGAACAAAGCTGTAAAGTTTTTCAAGCAAAATGGAAATTCTTGCACTAAGAGAAATCTTCCAGTTTGCGTAGAATATCTAGGAGCACACAGTAATCTTCAAGTCTCTCAAGACGTAAATCTTTTCTGCATGGAAAGGTCTTCCTTTTATAGTGACAAGGAGTGTGCAAGCATTGAATGCTTGGGACACTTGTCATCTTCACACTTGCTGAGGATGTTGACTTCTGGAGAGTTGTGAAGTCCTTGTCACCTTTTACAAGGTACAGTCAGAAGAGCCCATGCAGAAGAAAAGGACTTTGCATGGTAATGGATAATAAGACAAAATGTCACTTTATCCATGTAGAAAATATCTTCTCAATTTGTCTTCTAAAGATTACACCACCGAAGGAAGCTTTGAGATATGTGACATCTTTGAGATATGTGTCACATCTTTGAAGAAAAGCATCTTTGACTTCGGTGACACATCTTTGAATAAAACATCTTTGACTTCGGTGACACATCTTTGAGATATGTGACACATCTTTGAAGAAAGCATCTTTGAAACTTCTTTGAGATCCCACCGATGATAGCTTTGAGATATATGACACATCTTTGAGATATGTGACATCATCTTTGGGATATGCGACATCATCTTTGGAGAAAGCATCTTTGAGACTTCTTTGAGATCCCACCGATGATAGCTTTGAGATATGTGACACATCTTTGAGATATGTGACATCATCTTTGGGATATGTGACATCATCTTTGGAGAAAGCATCTTTGAGACTTCTTTGAGATCCCACCGATGATAGCTTTGAGATACACGACACATCTTTGAGATATGTGACATCATCTTTGGGATATGTGACATCATCTTTGGAGAAAGCATATTTGAGACTTCTTTGAGATCCCACCGAAATTGGACTTCCATTGGTGGGATTCTTTGGCCGAAACAGAGAGAGATTTCGGTGGAGATATGTCCACCGATGTGTGAGAACACCATCGGTGGACAATGACTTGTATGTGTTGAGAAAAGATCTTTCACTTCCACAATGAGAGAATCTTTAATCTTGACTTTGGTTGATCTTTGATTTCACCAAACATTTGCTATCTTGTACAAGTCATTACAAAGAACCATGCATCCAAAATTTCTCTAAGTATAAAATGTTTTTCAAAGTATAAAAGGAGATCATGAGGTCATCTTCAAATCTTGATGACCCAACAGTATGAACACCAGTTTATCTTTGATATATCTGTCTCTGGTTGTATGTAATTTATGACAGTCATATTGAGAGTCCCACTTTTTAGTCCTTCGGCCATTGTATTGCAGAAAAGAGTGATAAAGTTCAACTTGAAGTTAGAATCTGCTTCTTTGCTATCAATGATCTTTTGCTTGACATCTGTTGGTCGGACTACTTTGTTTGAAAATTGTGATCTCCAGTTCACCAACAATTCATTGTCATCTTTAACAAACTTTTCTTCAAATATTCTTTTTCCTTCTGCAGGAACACCAAGCATATGTTCGATTGATTCTTCAGTTATTGGCAGCCTGTTTTCTCCAATAACCATCTCCATCGAATCACAGTTCAAGCAGTCAACGACAAAAAATGCTAGCTTTGAAGGGATCCCATCCATCTTCATGTCCAACAGAGCTCCAAAACCCATGGTTTTACGCATTCTCTCTATTGTTTGCTCAATGCTTGAATGGCTTCATACAGTGGTTTTGGTGATGTTCTAACTTTGATGACCGGGAAATTTGGTTTTTCTTGCTCTTTTCCCTTCTTTTGTCTCTTTGTTATCTTTTGTACAGGGTTTTCAAAATCATCATCAGAATCTATTAGCTTCGTCACTTTTCTTTTTCTCTTTTCTTTATTTGACCCAGTCCCTGTATCTGTTTATAGACATTTGTCAATATAATTAATCAAACATCATGATAATATAAAATTTTATCATTATTTATTATAGATTACATACATGAAACTATTTGTTTTGTTTGCTCTTGATTCGTTTTCAGTAGCCTTATCTTGCTCTTTGTCATCTTCTTTCCTGGATTACAAATGTTTTTATATGTAATGAATCTATGAAAATTCTAAATTACTAAGATATATATTTTTACCTTCTTATGGGTCTTTCAATTCAGTTGTCTTTTCCACTTCTGCTGTTGTTGTTGGTTGATCTTCAGGTACTATAAACAACAAATCAATAAAAAACATTCATATATGAAATTTGGACTATTCAACATTCGTATATGAATTTTCAGATTTTCGAACGTTCATATATTCTAAAGTTCAAATAAGAATGTTCATATATGAAGTTTCGAAATATATAAACATTCATATATGAAGTTTCGAAATATATAAACATTCATATATGAACTTTCATATACGAATTTTCAGATTTTCGAACGTTCATATACGAACTTTCATATATGAACGTTTATATATTGTAAAGTTCAAATAAGAATGTTCATTCATATATTCTAAAGTTCAAATAAGAATGTTCATATATGAACATTCATATATGAACGTTCATATATTCTAAAGTTCAAATATGAACATTCATATACGAACTTTCGAGTATTATTAATATTCATATATGAACTTTCGAATATCCAAAACCCTAGATCTACTTAAAAGTATGTTATAAAACGAAAAAATATTGAACATTCATATATGAACTTTAAAATTTCTTAACATTCATATATGAATGTTCATCTGTAAACCCTAGATCTGGTGAAAAATATCATAATAAAACAACAAACATTCATATATGAACTATTTATTATTGAACATTCATATATGAACTTTCAAATTTCTTAACATTCATATATGAATGTTCATCTGTAAACCCTAGATCTAGTGAAAAATATCATTATAAAACAACAAACATTCATATATGAACTATTTATTATTGAACATTCATATATGAACTTTCAAATTTCTTAACATTCATATATGAATGTTCATCTGTAAACCCTAGATCTAGTGAAAAATATCATAATAAAACAACAAACATTCATATATGAACTATTTTATTATTGAACATTCATATATGAACGAATATACCTGTGGTTGCTTTGGCTTTTTTGCTTCGTTTTATTTTAATTTTTGGAATTGCAGACGTGTTCTTCGCTGTAATGAAAAAACAAAACAACATTTATGAACTTTATTTAAACCCTAAATTTTTTCTAAATCATTTCATCATGTTCTTAAACGTAGATTCATTGTATATAACGATGAACATTCAAACATTTATAATAAATATGTATAAAATACCGTCTCTAACAAGCGTAATCAACGTTTCATCTTCTGTATTCGGATTTTCGTCGTTCCTCTGATTTTTTGCTTGTTCATCTTCAGGATTTGTAGAATGCTTTCGAGTTTTTGCCATTTGTTACAGATTTACGATGAATCAGAGATGGATTTTTGATGTTTTTGGTGATGAATGAGGGTTTTGGAGGGTACGGTTTTTGATAAAATAGCGTAATGAGTAGTATTGTGTAGTGTTATGATTCAATTGCCGCCTATTTTTATTTAGAGGTGCATATTACGAAAATACCCCTAAGCGTCCTATTTTAATTACTGTGCACGCGAATTTATCCGGTGTATTCCATTTGGACCTTGATTTCGTGACCGTGTATTATTTAATCCAAGGGATATGATGACTTCTTTATTTCTCCAAATATTTACATTTCTCTATTGAACCCTTCCCTATATATATATATATATATATATATATATATATATTTGTGGCCACCAACAAAGTGGTATAAAGGAAAAGGGTATTACCGTAATACAATATTGATCAAACACACCATGATTTCTTGACACCAATGGATATTGTAATTACTTGAAGGAAGTTTCATAGGAAACTCCCATCTCTTGGTCCTGTTCTCTCTTCTATCATATTGATCAACACACCATGATTTCTAACACCGTTAAATATATAAAAGAAAAAAATATCAACTAACTATTTTTCTTATAGTTACCATGCATTAAGGGGCTGTTTGGTTGGTATATATATATATATATATATATATATATATATATATATATATATATATATATATATATATATATAACAAAGTGGTAGTTATAAAGGTAAAAGGAAAAGGGTATTACCGTAATACAGAAACCAGCTAGGTAGGCTATAAAACAGACCAACTCCCTCCACGCACCCAAGCCAAGCCAAGGCAATTTCTACAGCAAATTAACCAACATAATTCAGTACTTACTTACTTCTTCTAAGGTATCATTTTATTAAAAGATTCTCTGTTTGATTATAATCTGCATCTTCTTACTCTTTTACTCCTTTGATATTTCAATTTTCTGGATTGTTGTTAATTGTGGCTCAAGAGAGCATATGCCAGTTATCCAAAACATCTGGTTGGTGGGATTTTATATATATATA
The DNA here is from genome assembly GCA_033807775.1 of Saussurea involucrata. Classification (NCBI taxonomy): domain Eukaryota; kingdom Viridiplantae; phylum Streptophyta; class Magnoliopsida; order Asterales; family Asteraceae; genus Saussurea; species Saussurea involucrata. The sequence continues at coordinate 278,880 of CM066319.1, read as the reverse complement.
TATATATATATATATATATTTGTCTTGCACCTCATAAATAAATGTCTAATTAATTTATAACATGTGAGAATAATATTAACTTGTGATTCTCTTATTTTGCTTTCAACACGATTTCAGCTTGCTCTTCCTTCTTATTACAGAAAGAAAAAAGGGTGGAGAAATGGGTTCCATCTCAGTCCCAGAAAATGAAGCAATCACCAAACCCCCAGGAATCCGATTCTTAGAGTATACCAAGAAATCAAGCCTCTCATTCAAAACCCACCAAGGCATAGTCCTAATCGTGACATTTTTAGCATACACCACCTACCATGCTACTCGAAAAACCACCAGCATCATAAAAAGCTCACTCGACCCTCAGTCTCCAGATGACACCCTGGAAGTTCAATTCTTGCAAACTTCCAAAACGCTTTCCTGGTTACTAGGAAGCGGTTGGGCTCCGTTTAACGGTGCAAATGGGACAGAATTGCTTGGAGATCTGGACTTGGCTTTTCTATTTGTATATGCAATCGGTATGTTCTTCTCTGGCCATATAGGAGACAGAATAAACCTAAGGATATTCTTGACAATAGGAATGGTTGGAACTGGTGTGTTGACTTCATTATTCGGAGTTGGGTACTGGGCAAACATCCATATCTTCTACTATTACTTGATAGTTCAAATGCTAGCCGGGTTATTTCAATCCACAGGATGGCCTTCTGTGGTTGCAGTTGTCGGGAATTGGTTTGGAAAGAGCAAACGAGGGCTCATAATGGGTATCTGGAACGCTCACACATCCATAGGGAATATTTCTGGTTCTTTGATGGCTTCGTATTTCCTCAGGTATGGATGGGGTTGGTCTATGGTCGTTCCTGGTTTCATGATTACCTTGGTTGGATTGCTGGTCTTCTTGTTGCTACCTGTTGATCCTGAATCAGTAGGAGTTGATACCAATGAAGATGATGATAAACCTAACAAGATAATCAAACCTTTATTGAACTCAAAAATCAACAGCAAGAAAGAATCACCAGTAGGGTTCATGGAAGCATGGAAAATACCTGGGGTTGCCCCATACGCCTTCTGCCTCTTTTTTGCCAAGCTGGTTGCTTATACATTTCTATATTGGCTCCCGTTTTACATTAGCCACACAGGTAAAATTTGTTTTTGTATTTTTTTTATTCTTCTCCATTTAGGGGTTGTTTACCGCCTCTTATACTCTTACCAGGTAAGAGTTGCTTAGCCGGTAAAAAGTGATGCTGTTTACGAACACACTCTAAGCCACAAATATCTGACCAGTAACTCAGTAAGGAAGGGATTGCTTTCTGACTTGGTTAGTGCTTCAGTCAGCCCTTACCCAAACATTTGTGTTGGTAAACGGCCCCTTGGATATCTTTTCGGTTATGTTAATTGGATGATTAATAGGTTGTGTACTAAATTTGTGATGAATCTGTGTTTTTTGCAGCCATAGATGGTGAATACTTATCCAACGAGGCTGCTGGTAATCTATCCACGTTGTTCGACGTAGGGGGTGTGGTCGGAGGAATCCTAGCCGGTCACATTTCCGACCGACTAAATGCTAGAGCCATCACAGCAGCAACCTTCATGTATTGTGCTATTCCGGCTCTATACCTCTACAGAAACTACGGACACATATCTGTGACCATAAACGTCATCCTCATGTTAGTTACGGGCATGTTTGTCAATGGACCCTATGCTCTCATAACAACGGCTGTCTCGACTGACCTCGGGACCCATCGATCCCTGAGAGGCAATTCTCGAGCCCTCGCAACTGTTACAGCAATCATCGATGGAACAGGATCAATCGGTGCTGCAATAGGGCCATTGCTCACAGGTTACATTTCAACCCAGAGCTGGACAGCAGTTTTCACCATGCTTATGGCGGCGGCTTTCGTGGCGGGGTTGTTTCTTACCAGACTCGTGGTGGCAGAAATAAGTACAAAATGGCGAGATTCACGACATGGTTTAACCGCTACTATCTCACAGGTGTGATCGCCTCAAAGGTTTCTCAGTATACAGAATGAAGAGGCACTTTTGTACATAAAATACTATATACATGATTTTATATCAATTTTGTGGTAAATTTTTTGAATGAATGTGATACGAGCAGAAGATCTCAGTAAAAAACAAAATAGGTTCCTGTAATTCGAGAAACAGGTAGCTTGAGGCTAAAACTGAATTTCTTATTATTCCTCAAAAAAAAAACAAAGCCCTATAAATAGATGATCACTAAACAAACCAATCCTAACTCAAACACTAAGGGTGCGTTTGGTTCGCAGAATGATTTCTGAAGGAATGAAATCTGTCAAAGGAATTGAAATCTGGAAGGAATTGGAATGGAATGTTGTCAGGTTTGACCACTTGTTTGGTTGACATAATTGGAATGGAATCTGTCTGTTTGGTTCACAGAATGTAGCTTTGGAATTGGAATGAATTTTCGGCAAATGACCAAAATACCCTTTTTATAAAATAATTATTAAATACTTTAATGTGTAAAAAATATAATATACACAACCCAAAAATAAAAAATAAAATAAAAACTAAATGTATTAAATTATATTAATAAAAAAATTAAAATTAAAATTAAAATTAAAATTAAAAATTAAAATAAAATAAAATAAAAAACTAAAGTATTAAATTAAATGAGGGTATTTTTGTCATTTAGGCAAATTTGGATGGAATGGAATTCAATTCCATCCATATCCATTTTGTAAAGGAATGGTGAAATCCACCAATGAACGAATTCAATTCCATCCATTCAATTCCATGGGTAACCAAACATGCCATTGGAATTCGGTCAACGGAATTGACCATTCCAATTCCATCCAATTCCGGCGGAATCCGACGAACAAACGCACCCTAAATAAAATATTACCATTATCCTAACTCAAAAATTAAATAAAAGATAATCACTAACGATTTAAATAAAAGATGACCACTAACTAAAAGATAAAAGGATAAGTATCCCATTTATTAACTATCACCATGTTGTTGTCGACGCCGATATACTTGGCGAAATCGGTGAGTCGTATCATTACTCCCCTCCCAAACAAGCACATTGTCCTCAAGGTGGAAGTCTGGAAATTGTTGGCGAATAGTATCAAATGGTTCCCACATTGCTTCATATTCCGGTAAATTCTTCCAACGAATTAAGACCTCACGATCGGTAGCTAAACCCGAAGCTCCTGTTCGAACTCCCTCCACCTTGTCTAGTTCCAAAATCACTTCCATCTCGTCGTTAGAGTTGTTGTGTAGTCGCGATATGATTTCCAGTGACCTTCTTTAACTGTGAGACATGAAAAAACGGATGAATTGTTGTGGTTTCCGGCAGCCTTAGTTTGTATGCCACCTTCCCGATCCACTTGATCACCTCATAAGGCCTAAAATACCTTGGCGCCAACTTTTCATTACGGCGTCGAGCCACCGTTTGTTGGGCGGTAAGGTCTGAGCTTCAAATACACCTGATCCCCCTCCTCAAATTGAACCTCCCTCCTATATGCCTTATGTTGGGCTTTCAACAAGTACCCCTTTAATTCTTGCAATATCCGATCCCGTTCCCCAGATATTGATCGACTTCAAACAGAGCCGATGTGGAGCTCCCATAGTGTAGCAAGTGTGGAGGGTCTCGGCCCTATAGAATCTTGAACGGAGTAGTATTAGCGGACATGTGGAATGAGGTGTTGTACCAATATTCTGCCCATGAAAGCCATCGAGCCCACTTCTTGGGTGTATCCGATACAAAGCACCGAAGATAGGTTTCGAGACACCAATTTACTACTTTCGTTTGCCCGTCCGTTTGCTGGTGGTAAGCGGTGCTTCGTTTTCATGTTGTTCCCTGCAATCGAAATAACTCTTTCCAAAATTGGCTTAGAAACACCTTGTCCCTGTCCGTGACAATAGATTCGGGTACTCCATGCAAACGGACAACCTCCCGTAAAGAGTGCTCCGACCAAACGAATCCTAACATTTTAGCCCAACATGTTCCAAGCCCAAGAGTGCTCCAAGTCTATTCTAGAAGGGCCAAAAGGGTAATTCAGGGAAATGGCTGAATTTTCTGTTAGAGGAGTGAGAAAGAAATAAAAGGCGTGGAGGGGGGTGAATGAGAGGCATGAGAGTATTTCCTTTGTTTCTGTTGGCTCTTAAGCTTGTAGCTTGGAGAGAGGGGTTTCCCCTTGAATTACATTTGGCATTTCCAATTTTACGTTGCAATTCAATCAAAACTCACTTCGCTTCCTTCTCTGTTACTAATTTGTTCCAATTGAATATCTTATCTCTATCATTGGTCCGACCTACCTCGACCTACCGCTGCCATCATCATCATGGTTCAACCCACCATGGAAACACGTTTTCAATCAGCTCGTCTGGATCAACATGACGAGCAGATCGCTAAAATTCAGTCAGACATTCTCGAAATCAAGGCGTCGTTGGATTCTGATCGTGTGGAATAGGGGTGGCAAAAAGTGACCCAACCCGTCAACCCAACCCAATAGTAGCAGGTTGGGTTGAGATTTTTAACCCATTTAAGTTAAATGGGTCAACCCGCCTAACCCAATTAATAAATGGGTTGGGTTGAAATTTTCGATCTGTTTCCAACCTGATTTCAACCCATTTATAACCTAATTTCAACCCATTTACGACCTGTTTTTAACCCATTTACAACTTGGTTTCAACCCATTTACAACCTGTTTGTAACCCATTTATGACTTGTTTTGAATTTATTATCATTATTTAATTATAATTAATAACTCAAAAGTTAATAAAAAAACTAAATATGATTTCGCTAAAGTCTAAACAGAACTCCTTCGGTCCTTCCATTTCTATATTCCATCGTTCAAACTTTCAAAGTCTAAACTCACTAAACCCTAGCCGACACTTACTTCCGGTTCTAACCAAGAGATCGACGCCAACCCTAGAAACTTATTTGTTTGACTTTATGGTTGTGTTATTGAAACTTTGAACAAATTATTTCACTTTATGGTGGTGTTTTATTGAAACTTTGAACAATTTATTTGGTTTTATGGTGACTTGTGTAATTGTCATGGAATTATGTTTTAGTCATTTTTTATTTTATTTAAAATTTTAAAATTAAATGGGTCAACCCAGGTTCAACCCATTTATTAAATAGGTTGGGTTAAGAAAATCATAAACAGGTCAACCCGCTACCAACCCATTTAAGTACCAGGTTGGGTTGGGTTGAAAATCTCAACCCATTTACTTAAACAGGTTGGGTTGAGGTTTTCAACCCAATTAATAAATGGGTTGAACCCGAACCCAAACCAACCCGACCTATTTACACCCCTAGTGTGGAATCAGCTGAATTTCGTAAAGTAATGTTGGGATGGGTGAAACATCAAGATAAAAAACCTTGTTCGACTACTGGAGATGCGTCTGGGATCGACATGGAATCACCACCACGTGTGAATATGAATGGTATGGATTTCATGAGTTTTTCGAAAGGGAATGGGACGCAATCAGGATCCGGAGGAGGATCACGGGATGGGTTGCCTTGGGCTGTGAAGAAGATCAAGCTGCCGGAGTTTAGTGGATTCGATTCTCAGGGTTGGATTCAAAAGGCCAACCTCTACTTCGAAATTAATGGTACTCCTTCTAACTTACGTATTCGATTGGCACAATTAAGTATGGTGGGTGTAGCCCTGGTTCACAATCGTTAATCAGATTTATGATTCGATAACTTGGGAACAGTTTCAAATCGAGTTGTTGCAACGTTTTAGTGGGTTAGAAATTGAAAATCCTTACGAACAGTTAGCAACTATCAAACGGGGGCATCGATTTATGATTATATCGATGACTTTGAGTATCTGCTATCGTTGGTTCCCAAATTACCGTAATCGCAGTCGTTAGGGTACTTTGTTGCTGGATTGAAGGATGAGGTCAAACGTTGGGTTCGATTACATCGTCCCCAATCACGGTTAGACGCTATGTATTTAGCCAAAGATATCGAAGGAATGCTCCACCCGTCATCGACGAATTTATCCCTGTCCCTGTTTCGATACCAACATGGGCTCGGGCCTGGATTTTCTACTGAAGTTCGGCCCAATTTTGGTGGTCCAATTTGTGTCCCCCGCCCGACAAAAACCAGTCTCTGGGGCGACCGGAGAGCAATCGAGCTTCGTCTCTTCCGCGTACTCAGAGTTCAACACCGATGGAATTCGGTCAGCAGTTTAATCGAAATCGGGGCTTTAAATCTCTCACACGAACGGAGTGGGAGGACCGACGGAAGAAGGGGTTGTGTTTTCGATGCGGTCAACAATTTGGACCCGCTCATAAGTGTCCGGAGGGTAAGCTTCACGTCTTGCTATTGGGCGACGATGAGCTAGAAAACGAGGATGGGTTGGTTAACACCCTTGAGGCAGATACGAATGCATCACCTCCATATGAGGATGCAAATTCCGCAAGTCTGTGTCTGGCACTAGAGTTTCTCGGGGCGTCGGTTGAGTTTGCTTATGGGGAAAAACCCTTAAATTGGAAGGCGTCATAGCTGACATTCCTGTGATTATTTTGGTAGATAGTGGGGCAACCCACAATTTTATCTCTCGAAAATTAGTAAAATCCCTTGGTTTGTCAATTGGGAGATGGCCATCGCATCCACGTATCTCATAGATGTCCACTGTTAAAAATTCGTGTGGGACCATGTGAATTTGTAATAGCAGCCCTGGTCTTTGACATGGAACATTTGGATTTGGTTCTCGGCATGGAATGGTTAAAAACATTGGGGGACGTAATCCATAATTGGGAACGATCGTCGATGAGATTTGTATTTCATGGAGAATCAGTGCACCTCTAAGGATTGACTAAAGCCGAACGTTCCCAAGCTTCCTTGCAATCATGGTTATCTTTACCGAAACCAACGGCTGTATCATGTTCTCCGTTTGGTTCATCCACAGTTCCTGTCGAAGAGGACCTACTCCGATACAACAGCAGCAATTACAAGTCTTAATTGACCAATTTAGTGACGTATTCCGTGAGCCAACGGGGCTGCCTCCTTCTTGGCCACATGATCATTCCATTTCCTTGGTTTCCCCTCATGAACCGGTATGTGTTCGACCTTACAGATACCCCCATGTTCAAAAAGCTGAGATCGAAAGACAAGTCCAGGAATTGTTAAAATTAGGAATGATTAGGCCGAGTAAGAGTTCTTTTTCGAGTCCGGTCATCCTTGTTCGCAAGAAGGACAACTTGTGGCGTATGTGTGTCGATTACAGGGCCCTTAACAAGGCTACTGTTCCGGACAAGTTTCCAATTCCCGTGGTTGAGGAACTTATTGATGAGCTTAAGGGAGCCAAATTCTTTTCCAAATTGGATCTGAAATCAGGCTACAATCAAATTCGAATGGAGTCGACGAGTGTTGAGAAGACGGCTTTCCGGACGCATGATGGCCACTATGAGTACCTTGTTATGCCCTTTGGGCTTTCAAATGCCCCTGCAACCTTTCAAGCGGTTATGAACAATGCCTTTCGACCTTTGTTACGAAAAACAATAGTGGTTTTTTTTGACGACATACTCATTTACAGCCCCACGTGGAATCAACATCTGGTGGATTTGGGAGTCGCTTTGAAAATTTTATGCGAGAACCATTTTGTGGTAAACCAAAAGAAGTGTTCATTTGGTCAGACTTTTGTAGAGTATTTGGGTCACATCATTAATGGTGACGGGGTGGCAATGGACCCTAAAAAAATCGAAGCGGTGTTGGATTGGCCGGTTCCAAGACACATTAAAGGGTTACGGGGATTTTTGGGTCTTACCGGTTATTACCGGAAATTCATACGGCATTACGGAAGTATCGCGAGGCCACTCACGGATTTGACAAAGAAGGATGCTTTCGGGTGGAATGAAGAAGCACAACAAGCTTTTGTTTCTCTAAAAGATGCTATGGTGACCGCACCTCTTTTGGCTCTTCCGGATTTCCAATTGCCCTTTGTGGTAGAGTGTGATGCATCGGGGTGCGAAATTGGAGCCGTTTTAATGCAACAAAACATACCATTAGCTTATTTCAGCAAGGCTCTTAATGACCGAAACCTGGCAAAATCAGCATACGAAAGAGAAATTATGGCGTTGGTGTTATCCGTTCAACACTGGCAGTCTTATTTATTGGGAACGCGATTTGTCGTTTACACAGATCAAAAGAGCCTCAAATTTCTATTACAACAAAGAATTACAACGTCGGATCAACAGAATTGGGTAGCCAAGCTGTTGGGATACGACTTTGACATTTGCTATAAGCCGGGACGTGAAAATCGTGCAACTGATGCTTTGTCCCGACGAGTCGTTGACGGGGAACTTAACACAGTGGTATCGACACCAATTTGGTTACAAGGATCACAGCTTCCGGACGAAATTCGGGCGGATGTCGGAATCCAAAAATTGTTGGCAGAATGCGAGGCAAACCACTCAGTTGGTAATCTCTCGTAACTCCAAATTCATTCCCTTGTTGTTAAATGAATTTCACCAATCTGCTTCGGGTGGTCATTCGGGCTATTATCGCACTTATCGCCGTTTGGCAACCAACATATATTGGCCCGGTATGATTGCAGCGGTCCAAGAATTCGTTAAGGCATGTGAGGTGTGTCAAAGATGTAAGGCAAGTTCAACAGCCCCGGGTGGTCTTCTTCAACCATTGTCAATCCCTAATGCTATTTGGGAAGATATTTCTATTGATTTCATCGTGGGGCTACCCAAATCGCGGGGATTTGATGCTATATTGGTGGTAGTAGACAGGCTGTCCAAATATAGCCATTTTCTACTACTAAAATACCCCTATACGGCTAAATCGGTGGCTGAAGTGTTCGTGCGTGAGGTGATTCGCCACCATGGTATACCTAAATCAATTGTCAGTGATCGGGATCCCTTGTTCCTCAGTTTATTTTGGCAGGAAATTTTTCGATCACAAGGGACTAAATTGAACATGAGCTCGGCTTATCATCCGGAATCTGATGGCCAAACGGAAGTCATAAACCGTTGTTTGGAAACGTATTTAAGGTGTTTTGTCGTTGATCAGCCACGTTCTTGGTCACTTTGGATTCCATGGGCGGAATTTTGGTACAACTCGGCATTTCATGGGTCAACCGGCAAGTCCCCGTTCGAGGTAGTGTACGGTCGCAAACCTCCCACGGTTTTGAAATTTGTTCCGGGTAGGATTAGAGTTCAAGCCGTGGTGCAAGAGCTTCAGGATCGTAACGAAGCTTTAAAACAACTCAAGCAACATTTGTCCAATGCTCAATCTGTGATGAAGGAACAAGCAGACATAAATAGAAGAGATGTGAATTTCCAAAAGGGGGAGTGGGTTTATGTCAAACTAAAACCATATAGGCAAATGTCGGTGGCTCACCGTATTCATCAGAAATTAGCGGCGAGATTTTTTGGTCCATTCAAGGTGCTAGAAAGGATAGGACCAGTGGCTTATAAGCTGGAATTACCCCCGTCATCCAAAATACACCCCGTGTTTCACGTATCCTTATTGAAAAAAGTTGTTCGGGCACCTACAGAGACTGTGTTACCTCCTGAGTTGGAGATAGGGACAACCGATATGTTAGTTCCCGCAGCAATCTTGGCTTCACATGTGATTACGAAACATAACGAGCAGACTCGTCAGTGGCTGATACAATGGAAGGGTTGCCCAGTAGAGGAGGTAACCTGGGAAGATGCGGTAAGTATTCAGAGTCAGTTTCCGGAAGCAAGTCTTGAGGACAAGACTTTTTCTGAAGGAGGGAGTAATGATACGAATCCTAACATTTTAGCCCAACATGTTCCAAGCCCAAGAGTGCTCTAAGTCTATTCTAGAAGGGCCAAAAGGGTAATTCAGGGAAGTGGCTGAATTTTCTGTTAGAGGAGTGAGAAAGAAATAAAAGGCGTGGAGGGGGGTGCGTGAGAGGCATGAGAGTATTTCCTTTGTTTCTGTTGGCTCTTAAGCTTGTAGCTTGGAGAGAGGGGTTTCCCCTGGAATTACATTTGACATTTCCAATTTTACGTTGCAATTCAATCAAAACTCACTTCGCTTCCTTCTCTGTTACTAATTTGTTCCAATTGAATATCTTATCTCTATCAAATAGACCCATCACCAACAAGGTTATCGGTGCTAAAACCATCCGAAGTTGTTCGAGAATCTGCTAAGTATGATGTCGTATTTGTTGGAGCTACGCTTACTTTCTTGGGCAAAACGGGTTTTGCTTGAGGTTTATGACTTTTAGGGTGCGTTTGGTACGCAGACAGGATAGAACAGGACAAGATGGGACAGAACAGAACAGAACAGTTGTTCAACGTTTGGTAGATAGAACTGGACAGAACAGAACATATAACATTAGATAAAATATAATAAATAAAATTTAAAGAATGAGTAAAATATAAAATAGAACGTGTATTTGATGTTTTAGAATAGAATAGAATTAGATTTTATTTTGAGGTTATATTGGTAAAACATAAGCCTGTTCCACCTTGTTCCATGGGGTAGGGGTGGAACAGGTCTGTTCCACTCTGTTCCTGTCCGTTCCACATAAAAGTCCTGCCAAACATGGGACAGTGATCCTTGTTCTGTTCTGTCCCGTCCTGTCCATTGTACCAAACGCACCCTTAAGGATTTCATATGGTTCTAACAATTTAATCATGCTATCACCCTGCTGAAACATAGGACCAGAGCACTTTACAACACCCTCCGCACTGACTTGTTTCATGCTTGTTGGGTTCCATGTATGCTTTTCTGCACTTCCAGGGATGAGACTAACGAGGAGGAGGCAAACTACATCACCAACCACGATACTTGCCTCGCTAATTCCTGTTGCGTCAATCACAGATCCCCTTATGTAACGTCTAGGCAACGACATGTTCTTTACCCCTGTTCGGAGACAGTCCCCTTGGAAAAGGAACACTACTTCCTCTGTTTCACCCTCTCCTTCCTGCTCCCACGCAGTCATAAACCCAAACTTCACCAACACTCCCTTTCCTGCTTGTTTGCTTGTTTCATGGTTTTTCAGCTTACTTTAAGATATAATAAAGTGTTTCCATCAAAAATCAAGTGTAATTTCTCCTCAACAACCCATAACTTGTATTGCCAGTTTATAAATGGTTTCGACACTTTGTACCTGAGCCATTTATAGGGTTTGATCGGGTACCATAGCCAATTTTGAATATCCCCTCGATCTTCAATCAATGGAGGACTGGAGTAACAAGGCCGCAAGAAACGAGTGATTATGAAAAACTTACATTTGATTTGGTAGATTGAGTCTACTGGTCCAACAGCGTCCTCCAGTGTTACATGGGCCACTTGTGGGCTGTATCGGACCTGATTCCCATGTATGCCATCGATTGCAATTTTCATAGATTCCCCGATTGACTTGGAATTCCTAATCGAGATAGACTCGTCCATTATAGCAATCTGAAACGACAAAGTGCACACGTCAGGCGAAATTGGATATGGACTTGAACAAGACCATGCCCTCTCCCGATCTGGTATGTTGACTGGTGAAATTGTTGCCGATTCTTTGTTGTTGACGTTGAACAGATTGCTAAACGATCTCGCTCGTGTAAGTTCTTTTTGTAATTCCTTATCATCATCCTCTTCTTCTTCTCCATAAATCTCATCTTCTTCATCATCTTCCCTTCTTCTCTCTCTCCACGATCCTCAAATCATCTTTTAACAAACTCATTGTTGATTGCATTGAATTGAGGGTTTCCAACATCTTTTTGGTTGTTGACAGCATACTCCTCAAGATCTCCTGCTCTGATACCATTTGTTGCACATTCATCATTCAATTAAGAAATCAGAGATAGATTTAGGGTTTAATAGCTATTAACCGAATGATTATATGGTTTCTGGCTTTCGAGAGGCCAGTTCTCTCCCAAAGGTTCGCACCTCACTGAATACAAAACAGAATTAATCCCCCTCACTCTCACACCCCTTATTTATACCTAATACCACCGACTTACTACCCATGCATTGACCGCTTATACTGGAGCACTAATTGCTTGTACTTTCCTACCACAACCTGTTAATCTTGACCTTTTGACACAACCTACTAGGCTACTACTATTGTGTAACACCCCGAAAATTGAAACACGGGATTTGGACTTGCGGACGTCCGCATGGGCCAAGGGTCGGACGTCCGCGATGTGCCGAAGTCTGCGGGTCATCCACGGAAGCAACAGAGAAAAAATGGGAATTCGGATCAGGTTAAGTCGGACGTCCGCATGGCTTCTAGCCGGACATCCGCGATGCATCTGATGAGATATTTTGTGTTTTTAAACTTTTCCCTCTCTCTCTTCCCGCATTTCATCTTCAACCTCAAAACCAATTTCCTCTCTCCCTCTAACCCGATTTTCTCCCAACAAACTCTAAATCCTTCATCTTCTTCCCCAAATCTAACCCCTCACCATTGTTATGAACCTTAACCTTTCTAGAAACCTTTCACTTCATCTTCTTCACCAAGCTTCTAGGGTTTCATCAAACCCTTTTCACTCCACTTTGAAGATTGGAGTTTGTGGTTCATCTTAGTGATTCTAGAGGTATTTTGGTTGGTAGATTCAAGCTATGGTTAAGGTAATCTTCTTTTCTCTTCATTTATGGAAGTTAGAGTTTTGATATAAGAGGATATTTTGATGTAAATGGTTGGAGAATGATTCTTTATGGTTGGATCTGATTATTTATGGTTGGAAACTCATGTATCTAGGTTTTTGGAGGTTGTGGCTTGAAGATGCAAGTTTCTTCAAAGGAGCTTACGTTTGGGGAAAATCTAGATTTAGCCTAAATCTAGCAAGGTGAGTTCAAGTTGATTTGTGAAAACTTTGTACATGCCAAAAATGTTATTTTCCAAATACTTGTGTGTTTTACTTGAAATTATCAATTGTTGAGTTATTTGATAAGTTTAACTCTTTTGAAGTATTTAACTTCATAAATGTTATAAAACACCCCTATTTGGGATTTTTGGATATTTTGATGTGTAAAAATCATAAATATGTTCTTAAAAGATTTATTGCTCAAAATGATGTCTATTTGATGGTTTAATCATGTTAGTGTAATTGATTTTATAAACCATTTGGGAAATACACGATTTAGTGTCAAGAGTCATTTTGAGAATTATAAGGGTATGAGTCCTTTTGGGAAAACCCTTTTGTTTAACCCGTGTCGAGTTTTGGGTTAATAATGATTTTGCGATACTTGTTTACCTAAACGATGTTTAAATGCATTTTATGCTATGATGACCGTTATTTATGGGTCTAATGAGTTTTGAGCATTTGCTCGGTTTTGACTTTGAGGAAGTCTTGGAGACATTTTATCCGGTTTTGATGGCTCAATGTGGAGTCTTATTTATGATTACATTTATTGCACATATTGCATATTATTGCACATTATTGATATTTACATGCTTGGGTGTGTTAGTCATTCCGGGATAGGCATGTTATGGTAGACTGTGTTGCATTGGATCCATAGGCACGTAAGTCGGTCTTTATTTGATGGTCTACTGGGTGTTGCAGGATTTGACCGAACCCCATGTTTGATGACCTTTACCTTCAAGGGTACACTAGAAGGGCTGAGTCCGGTTGAGCTGTCAGGTTGATTGACGGGCGTTTATGACCTTCGCCATGTCGGAGCAATGCCATGGTTGTAACCCCGCTTGTGCCGAGCCTTTGGTGGTATTCTTATTGATACTTCACTAAGGTCAGCTGTCTCTTTGGGTGTGACTTGTAAGGCGTCGTATGGGACACTTGGGCTTTTATTGCAGTGAAGTGTCGTACGATTAACATTGTATGAGTGGCGTACTTTTGTGTTCATCCACTCTCAATGGATACGGGTCTCCCCTGTCGTTGGCCAACCTTACTTGGGATTTTATAATGTCCATGTTTTATTATCGTTGGTCTTATACGATTTACTGCAATTTGATGACTTTAATATTGGATTCCCCTCCATGTATATTAAAGTTTAAATGAGGCAGGTCACTTCCATATTTATGGTATTTGGACTTCATTACATTTTACGTTCGCGTGAGTATTGGTTCGTATCATGTTTTCAATGAAATATATTATATGGATTGTTTCTTCCATGATTTATGGGTTGAGTATTTTGTCGTCAACCGTATTTGAAGGTTTTGCATAATATAGATTTATTCACGTGTTGAGTGAGTTTGGATTGGAATTCATTTTAGAAAACGCTTTATGCCTTTTGGGAACTTTTCTTAATAATTTTGGGTGCGTTGAAAAATGAGTCATTTATATCCTTTTTGTAAACTCTTTTGGAAATCATAATCTATGTCGCAAACTTTCATTTAAAGAAATTATTTAATTCATGCTATAAACTCTTGAACTCACTAGGCGTTAGCCTAACCCTTTTTATTTGTCGGCATGTGCAACAGGTTCAGGTTGGGAGTAGTTCTAGTGACACTGTGAAAGGTCGTGTGCTAGTAAAGTGCTCGAGAGGTGAATAACTTAAGTGAAGTTTTCCGCATTCATCTTTGGGGATTAGCATCTTGCACTTGGGTTAAGTAACACCCGATGTGGTTTTAGTCTTTGTAACAAGACTTGATTTATATATTTGTTTGAGGTTAACCATAGATTGTAATTTGAGGTATTTTACCTATTGGATTATAGAAAGAAATCCTATTATTTCGGATGTATTATCGCAAATTTTTATTTAGTTGTTCTTGCCCAATTCGAGGGTGTTACATATTGACTATTTGACTATTTAACCTCGGTAACAATCTAATACCATGTAAGAACATGTGGGACCCTATCAAGTTACTCTCCAACAGAGCCCATGGGAAAAGAAAAGGATTCCAAACATATATTGAGGAAAAATGGTACAAGCCTAGCCAATATGGGACTCCAACAACTAGGACACTATCAACACCTAGACTCGCTGGTTCTAGAACTGAAAGGGCCTAATACATCTGTCCATCCCTGATGTCATTCAAGGCCACATATGTGATTGTGAACCAACACTTGACACGTGTCAGAAAGCACCTTCAACCATGAAAGGTACATTTGAACCAAGCTTTCAATCCAAGTGCGGTTTCACTCCTAAAAACAAAATTAAAATCACATTGGCATGAATGAGCTTTAATGGTCTGAGATAAGAAGACTCTTCAGGCATTTGCAATCGTATTGGTACAAACATGGACACTCACGTCTATTTTGGATTTAGACGACGACATATTTGACTGCAGCCCATCTTAGTTAGAGCATGCAAGCAGAAAGATCTGAAAGATGACAAAGTTAAAAAAAGTGTGTACATGGCAGAACAAGTAGCACAGAACTCGGGTGGCCTTTGACCTATTTGATAATAAGTGCCTTAGACCAGTGGTTGCAGGGTTCGAAACCCATCGCTAACAGGTATTTTGAGTGTTTCAGAAAGAAAAAAAAAACAAGCCACTAGTTGAGACAACAGTCCATTTCCTACAAAGCAGCCGCTAGATTTAGGATCTCTTAAACAATATGCTATCCAAGCAAAAAAAGATTTATCTATGAGCCACTAAAGTTACGAACCAAAAATGGCTTTCAAAGTGAAGCAATCAGCAGCAACTTATAACTATGCCCACTTTATGCACTTAAAATGCAACTTGTGGCTGTGAGAACCACTAAACATACAAACAAAAAGGGGAGGCTTTTTCATGCTTAGATCACACTCCAACATGAAAAGTGCAAGGGCATGTTTAGGGGCTGTTTGTTTTTTAGTTTTAAGCACTTATTTGCCACTTTTAACTTTTTCGGTCAGACATATTGATAATAAGACTGTTTGTTTTTCCCATAAATTCAGTTGATACCACATTCACTTTTTTTCACTTATCACTTTCTCAGCCTCATCCATCCTCCAAGTTCTCTCCAAGAGCACTCCAAAATTTGGACTGCAGATCTGCTCCCAGACATCTCCATCTCCGTGCGACTGCAAATCTGCTCCCAGACATCTCCATCTCCGTGCGACGCAAATCTGCTCCCAGACATCTCCATCTCCGTGCGACTGCAAATCCAAAACCGTGCGACGCATCTCCATCTCCAGAATTTTTGCTTTCTGGTTCGATTTTTGCTTTCTGGTTCGAATTTTGGTTCGATTTTTGCTTTCTGGTTCGACACATCTCCATCTCCAGAACCGTGCGACACATCTCCATCTCCAGAATTTTTGCTTTCTGGTTCGAATTCTGGTTCGATTTTTGCTTTCCTCCGTCGATTTTGCTTCTGTTTCTATTCTCGATTCTGCTTTTGAGGAGTGTGTATTGCTTCTGAGGTTTATGTATGTATATATATATATATGTCGATTTTGCTTTCCAATTGTATGTGTATGTATATATATATTATATAGAATTTTATAATGTTTTAACATAATTTATATATAATATTCTGAGGTGCAGGTTCTTGTATGTGTATGTGTGTGTGTGTGTATATATATATATTATAGAATTTTATAATGTTTTAACACAATTTTGTTGGTATAAATGGTGATTGTTGTTGGATCTTTGTTATGCTTGCAGTAGAACAAATGGTAATGTAAATACGTATTCAGATGTTTTCAGATTTCAGCTTACAAAAACAAACAGTCTTTTTAATTCAAATTTCAGATTTCAGCGCCACCACTTAAAAATCAGAAGTGAAATCAGTCTTCAGACTTCAGCACCACTTAAAAAACAAACGCCACCTTAGACACCACAAACTACTAATATATAGGGTGCCTCCCAGATTTATGTCTCAAAATAAACGGTTGCTATTTCTTTAGTTTATCATAAAACACCATCCAACATGTGCAACTTAAGCATCATCAAGAAACAAATACGTACGTGCCATTTGGTTGTCATGATCTGCCCAGAGAACCAAAAACTAATATGAACAAGCTTCAAATCCTATCTTCTGATTTCAGATTATTTCTAAAACAGCTTAATATAACAATTCCTACTTACCTTTAACTGGCTCCAAGTATTCACGTATCCTAAAACAAACTCCATAGGAGAATTATCAATTATGCTATGAACCTTCTAACCGGTGAACGTATTAGATCTAGATTGGTTATGGAGAAGGCTGCACGTGTAGATACCCACAAGCAAACTGTTGTTTGAAATTTGACAATGAAATGAGCAAAGAACAAAAATCCGAATGTCTCTTATCGTCCTATTATCTATATAGTTTTTTTGTGAGCATCTTAATCGATCTATGATATATAGATTATTACTTCAATAACCAGGCCTTTGACCTAATAGGTATTAGGCCTCTTAAACCAGTGGTTGTGGTCTTGAGACATGTCACTAACAGGTATTTCAACTGTTTCAGAAAAGAACAATTAAAAAAGTAGCAAAGACCAATGAAGGAGAAGATTATCCACATCATAGCAAGCAGCCACTAGATTTATAATCTCTTAAACAATGTCATCCAAACAAAAAAAAATACTTTTGAGCCACTAAAGTTGATAAACCAACATGCCTTTCAAAAGGAAGCAATCAGCAGCAACTTTGCGCACTTTTATGGACGTAGATTTTAAATAACATGTGGCTGTGAGAATTAGAGCACAAACAAACAAAAAGGGGAGTTTTTCATGCTTGGATTAGATTCCAATACAAAAAGTGCAAATCGAATGGCATGCTTGGACACCACAAAATTACAAATTAATATTGTGTGCATCCAGAAGTCCGAATTTTTTTCCTAAAAATAAACAGTTGTTATTCCTTCGCTTCATTATAGAACCCTATCCGACGCATGCAAATTAAGCATCATCAAGAATCAAAACCCATCTGGGCCATCCAGATGTCTCCCCCTGCCCAGAAACCAGTATATATAAAACGAACAAGTATCAGCTCCTATAATCTGATTTATGATTATTACTTCAATAACTTAATAACAAGTCCTATACTCCTATGTCTCTTTAATGGGCTCAATGTATCCATGTCTCTAAAACAAGGTACGCAAGAATTATGTTATGAACATTTTAACTAGTGAAACTGATAGATCTTAACTAGTAGCAGGGGGAAATGGCTAACTGGTGACAAACCACAAGCCAACTGTTTTTTTTTCTTTTGGTGACGAGTGTTTATTTGGTGGAGGAAAAGTAATAAGAGATGGAATGGGGCAAGCTTCAGGGTATTATGCACCGTATTGCCAGGATAGCGTTATAAAAAACACTTTGATAATTGATCATACAGGAATTTTTAAGGCGCATATAGGTATTAAAGGAAGATCTATTTTTTCCCTTGAGGAAGCAAGAAATTCAGATGTAATGAGTGGTATCTCTGGCACAGTTGAGGTAGGGAAGTTGTTTGATCTTGTTATTTGGAAGCCATCGTTCTTTGTGGCTCTTGCATTAGATGGAAAAGGTATCCTATTGGCTACATATCAAGGAGTCAAGGATGTCACAGGTTGGTGCAAGGATGATGCCGACAGTTCCCTTGGAACAAAAGCTACAAGTCTCCAATTTTCATTTGCAATAGTGTCTCAGGTTCCTTTTCTTTTTCTTTTGACCTTGAGGATAAGGTGAATGTTGGGGGCAAGTATTGTCATACCCTGGGTATGGAAGTCAATATTGGTAGGCTCGGGTAGGAGAGTCTGTTAGTAGGTGTAGTCAGTTCAGAAAGTTGGTGGGTCTGGAGGTAGTATAAATAGAGTAGTTGGCTATTAGGGGCCGTTTGGCCGTTGCCGAATGGTTTGGTGCAAGATGATTAAGAGGCTCTCATGATACAGTGAAAAATGAAATATGGTTGTTTGGTAATTGTCCAGAATGAAATTAGGGCGCTGAATGGTTAAGGGAAGCCTAGGATACAAAATCATTCAGAGGGTTTTAGAACCATTAAGAGGCAGACTTTTTTTTGCCATACACTTTACCTCTTAGCGATTCAGAGGTTGCCTCTTGATGGAACTATTAAGAGAGAGCGTTGGCCTCTCGAAAGCCGGAAAACCCTTGTTAATCATTCGATTATTATGAGTATTACAACCAACCATATATTACCATTGATTTTACTGTTTTGATCGGGAGTACATCAAATTATTGATTGCACTTGTAAAGATCTCACTAGTCACTACCAAGAATAAACTCAACAAAAGCAAACAACGAGACAAGATGAACTTTGGAAAGGAGAAGGCACATCCTACTTTAGTTCAATTAGTTGATCATCTCTTATGAGAGTTAGGAAGCCTGTTTGTAGGGCTTCAAAGTGTGTCTAATGAGGAGAGAGTGAGACACAGCCCTCTGTTACCTGCTTCCTCCAACAGCTAGTCCACCTTACCCAGACAGGGACTTCATTTCACCGTGCACCTATCTCAACGCTCAAGTATTTATATGTTATGCTTATCTGTTGGAGTGGGAACGTTCACCTAATGTGTCTTCTTTGCTTCCTTTTCTTCTTACAAGAAATTCCAAAGCTAAGCAAGTAAGCAACCTTAAGATCCTCCAGATGTAAAACTCAATGGATCTAGGATGACGTGTACTGCCACCACTGTTGAAGAAATTCATCAACAAAACTCATACAAAGATTATTCATATAAGCACGTGATCATGAAGCTTCATTCACATCTATATGAACTAGCAGTCACAATCAAAGTACTCCTAATATACAGCATGGCCATAAAACACACATAAAATCCTGATGCAGATAAGATATTCAAAAATATCAACATGTCACAAAACTAGGATGGTAAATAACTGCATGCCCATCGCATTAAGCAATATTTTAGCAAATAAAACCTAGCCAACCGACAACTTATTCTATTGATAAATCAATCATCAAATTGAGAGATCTTTACAATATTTCCTGTAATAAATCTAGGGATTGTACTATATCTTTGTAATTCCATTGCTAATTTTTTTTATAAATTAAATAAAAAGATTAATTGAACATTGAGAGTGATAGGAAGACCTGCGAATACTAAAAATCGTCATCGGGCTTTTTAGGCTTGCGATACCTTTGTTCCATTTGCTTCGCCACTGAAACTGCGTAATCTGCGAGCTTATGGATATTTGGAACGTTGTAGTTCTGAGCAATGTATACACCACACACTGCTCCAAGCATAAACGAAAAACTGCTTTTTATGATTCCCATTATGAATTTTGATTTGATCGATTTGGCGATTAAACTTCTGCGTTTTCCGGTAGGGTGTGTTGGAGTTGGAGAAGAAGGTTCTCGAAACTGGGAACGCCTCCGTCGCCAACGTTTTCAATGGTATAACGTCGGCACCAGGAAAAAGAATCATCGGGAGTTCCTTGCAATGGACCAAAATTCGGGTCGGATAAGAGTGATTCATTCAACAAATCTTTATATATATAAAAGAAAAAACCTTGGACCATAGAATTGACACCACGAGGATTAAGTAATCTCAAACGGTAAATTTTGGTTGATTTGGACACGTTGGTGAGAAGTTGAAAGATTAGAACAAAGTGATATGTATAAGAAAGGTGGATGAGATTCATTTTTATATATTGGTTGTCTATTTTGGATGACATTCCTTATGCAAAAATAAAATAGTTTGGCTCAAATGTGTATATAAAGGGTTGATGAGAGTTGTTTAAAAATATGAAATTGTGTTTGGCTAAAGATAACTAAACCCAAATTGGATTAGTTCTTTTTTGTTTATTTTAAATTGATTTTATCATAAGTTTAATTATTTTAACATCAATATATAATCATATATATATATATAGCGCCAGGTTCATTTGAGAAGTCTAAATATTTTGAGAAATGGAGAAGTAAAAAAACACGGGAGTGTTCATATATGAATGTTCATATATGACTGTTATATATGAACGTTCATATATGAACGTTCATATATGACTGTTATATGAACGTTCATATATGAACGTTGAGTGTTCATATATGAATGTTCATGTAACATCCCATATTTCATCTCTTGTGGTATTTAGTGCAGAAATAAGAATTCTGGGGCTCTTTTGTAAAAACCTGAAAGTTATGTGGCTGGAGTGTGATAGAGAGAAGTTTATTAAGACAAAACCCTTCAAAAACCCTATTTCCATTTCTTGTTTTCGGCTGGAACTTCTCTAGAGAGGAAAGGAGCTTAAGTTCCACCATTGAAGGTTTGGAGAAGGTGGATCAGCTAGAGATTGAAGAAGTTGCTGCTAAGGTATAACTCCACCCACCTTTCTTTAAGTTTTGTGTCTAGAATGGGGTTTAGATGCATGTTCTTGATCCCAATCTCTTCTCATTTTTGTATTTTGAGATGAAATCTTGTGGAAGGGTGTGTTGGATGAATCCCTTGAGGAGTTTGAGAACTCTTGGTGATAGTTCACCTTTTCAAGGGAGGTTTATAAGTTTTGTTCATCCATTTTGGGTGTTGATTCTAAAATATTGTTTTAGGAGAGCTGAATCTGATTTGGGGAAGTTTGGGGATGAGAAATCTTTGAGTTTTGGGAAGAAATCTCGTGCAGGAAAATCTGTCCAGAGGTCCGCGCCGATGGCGGCGCCGATGGACTGGCGCCAGCATCGGCGCCAGTCGCTGTTTCTTGTTTTTCCGTTTTTGCTTCGTTGGTCGTTTGGGCTTGGGTTCGAGGCTTGGTTTAGGGGATTGTCTTAGGACATTATGGAAAGTGTTTTAGAGCATGATTGGGGAGTCTAATACCTCATTTGTTAACCCCAATTCAGGTGACCGTTTGGTGTTTAAGCGAGCTCCCAAGTAGTGAGTCGTTTAGCCGAGCATCAGGTGAGTTCCCTTATGCATTATTTCTATCTTTTAAAATGAAATGCGAAGAATTGATATGTCTGAAAATGAGTTACTTGTTTATCATGAATCTTATGTTTTCTTATGCATGAAAAGTGTTAGTTTGTAATGTGGAAGGAGGATATTCCTCGAGTAAGTTTAAAGCATGTTCTAAGTGTTTATGTTTGTGATAGAGTCGGGTTACACAGTGGAGGACCCCCGAGTTGCCGTCCCTAGCTTTGTAAGGTGATGAGTTGCCGTCCCTGGCTTTGTAAGGTGATGAGTTGCCGTCCCTGGCTTTGTAAGGTGATGAGTTGCCGTGCCTGGCTTTGTAAGGTGTTATTGGTCCGTACCACTGTGTATACCCTTGTTTGAGCTCAAACTTGTCAAGTGTTATGTGTATGGAAAAGTGTTTTGTTTTTAATGTTTTGCAGTTACACTTTTAAGGAGGGAATTCACTAGACCTCATGGTCTAACCCTCGCTTTCAAAACTTAAAAACCATTTTCAGGAAAGGGTGACTTAGGTGCTTGTAGCAAGGGAAAGGAGAAGGCTTGAGACGGAGGTGCGAGATTAGAGACCGTCAAGTTCCAGTTTTTGTTTAGTTAGCATCTCGGTTGTATTTGCTTGAGGACCTTAATCAATGTAATTGATATTGGAGTTTATGATGTATTTGGGACCCTTATGGGCTTTTTGGCTAATGTTTTATGTTAAGCAGGCTTTGGGTTGTTACAAATGGTATCAGAGCCATAGTTTAAGGGATTTAGGTGACCGGATGGGCCTAAACTTAAACTTTGAGGATAGGGACACAACCGAGATATAGGAAGTCATTAGGAATGACCGTAAACATAGGATATCTTGACAATGGTAATGAGAACCCTCATGTAAGGTAAATTCAAGTAGCATCTGGCCAATGCTATTATGGATCTACAGGTGCATGGGTGTGACCAATCGCTATTGTCGGGATGAGTGGTGAGGGTGGTGGTATGTAGAGGGTTCTAACCTTGTGTTTGATAGCAAATAGTTGATGTGTCATGGAAGAGATTCCTTATGATGGGATGTCTGCAACTTCTAGAGGAAGTGTTGTCTAGAAGTAAATTTTCTAGGATTCAAATTAATTAATGGTGGTATGGGGGGGGGGACGACTCCTAGTGTTAGTGGGTCACCACCCTTAGGATCGTGGGTCGGTCAGTTGAGTTAGGAGTGAGAATTATGCGGACATCCTGAAACCTTTAATTCGAGATCAAGTTAGGGAACCTAGTCTTGGATTCCCTAGTCAAGCGGTTTAGTGGCAAGATTAATGATTGCAAAAGATCAGTGTTGTTTTTGTGGTATGCATGTAAGAGTGGTCGATCAGGTAGGTTATGAAGCACTTGTGCTACAAGTTGTAGCATAAGTAAGGAAACGGTTGTTGGTTATAGTATGGTACCAGTAAAGAGTTAAAGTGAGTGCAACGGTTGACTTAGTTAGGGTGAATAGCCTTCCTTCGTATATTGAATTCCATGCATTTTTGTTGTTAAACGCATTATACGAGATTCCTTCGTGATAAAAAGCATGTACGTGTATGATATGTTTTCTTGTTTTGGGAAATGAGTGACGCGTACGAGAGTGTTTTCTTTAAAGTAAAAGACAAACTTGTTTTCATCATACGATAAAGCTTTGAACTTAGTGATTTACGAATTATTTCACGTTTTTCTTGTGGAGAGAATCTTCGTTACGAAAATATGAAAGAACATCATTATTGCAAGGTTTGTTTTACAAACAAAATGAGTACTGACTCGTTATTTTCATGTAAACGAGTGTTGGAGTTGACAGACCCACTTTGGGTAAGTAATTTCGTTCGAAAATTTTCCGGCCATACGCGAAAGGGTTTCATTGGAGACAATCGTAGTGTCAGCACCGATTTGGATGGACAGGGTTACGAATTATCGTAAGAGTGCCTGTGAGTGATCTTTGCGATCGTTGTGTTTTACTATTCATTTTGAGTAATGTTGTTTCATGCATACTCAAACTCGCTTTATACTTTTGCATCTATCGTGTTTCTTAAAAGCGCACAAAATGATTTCAATCGTTGTGTCATTATGCATGAAGGCTATGAACTCGCTAGGTCGGGGGGGAGGATGTTACGATTTAAGCCAAGGAAAGGGCTTTGGGAGTTAAATTGCTAGTTGTATAAGATGTGGTCAAGTTATGACCATAGTGTTCCGTTAGAGTAAGTGGGTGAGTACCTGGAGTCTTGGGTAGTGAAGCTGGAATGTTGGTGTGAGTGTAGTTTGAACTATTGTCGGGATATGTGAGAATAGTTTTAATCGCAGTAAAGTTGAAATGGCCAAAGTGTTTCTGTTGGTGGAATAGTAATCAGTAGCGTTACGTTACCTAATGTAATGTTTTCGGTTTCGAGTTGGAGTACTGAGATGGTTTGATAATTAGATCTTGCTAAGAAAGATCTTGTGTTTAGTCTCTCGAGGGAGAACGGTGGGGTATAAGTTGGTTATAAGGCGTAGGACGAAGTGGGTTATGTTAGGAATCCTAGATGGTCAGGAAAGAATGAAATCATCATGTAGTCCATTAATGTGGAGGTTTTGTCAGGAGATTGAAACGTGAGAGTGAACCCGTTGGGTGTGGGTGGATGAGGTCGTTGAATTGTGTAAATGGTATGGAATAGGAATACCTAGTGAAGGCATTGGGAGAACGGGAGATCACCGGTGTGAATGTAATGTCCATTGAGGCTTTGGATGATTAGCTTATGGGTAAGGTGTCTAGTACAGCGGAGATAAATTGCGAGGAGTTAACGAGGAGCGAGAACTGGTTCGGGAGTTGGGAGAAATAGATTCTTTCGAGAATCCTGATTCGTCGTGAGGCTTGCTTGAAGGTCAGTTGGTTGAGACTTGCTTGAAGATGTGAATAGTGTTGAAGTCTCAATGGCCTGTTGCGACTTGGAATAGTGTTGAAGTCTCAGTAGTGGATTGAGACTTGGAATAGTGAATAGTGTTGAAGTCTCAGTAGTGGATTGAGACTTGGAATAGTGAATAGTGTTGAAGTCTCAGTAGTGGATTGAGACTTGGAATAGTGAATAGTGTTGAAGTCTCAGTAGTGGATTGAGACTTGGAATAGTGAATAGTGTTGAAGTCTCAGTAGTGGATTGAGACTTGGAATAGTGAATAGTGTTGAAGTCTCAGTAGTGGATTGAGACTTGGAATAGTGAATAGTGTTGAAGTCTCAGTAGTGGATTGAGACTTGGAATAGTGAATAGTGTCGAAGTCTCAACAATGGGTTGCGACTTTAGACGAGGATTTTGGATTATTTAAGATTCTTAGCCTTTAAGAAATACTTGTATTTTTAATTGTTCCAGATTCGGTAAGCCTGGAATGAAAGATCGCATTTCTCGAGAAAAGCTAAGAAGGAAATTCGATAACCAATCGAGGTGAGTTTATTCAACTCTCTTTAAAATTCAGTAATTAATATTGAATGAGATGTTTTATATGCTTACTTGAATATGTTTATATATGGGTATGATTAAGTCAGAGACAAGCCAAGAGGGCGATTGAGAGTTGTGCCATGATTGATTTCCATGCTAATAATTCTAAGATGAGTTATCTATGAAGTTGATGAGCTAATATTTATGATTATCTCGCATGCTACGTTGATTATCTATTACATGAAATTGCTATATGATTATGAATCCTGAGTACGATTTAAAGCTTTATTGAGATAAATTATAAAGATCCGTCTATGAGTCCAAAAATGTAGATTAACAAATGATATGTATATTAACTCCCGAGCTAAGCTGCAAGGAAGGGATAATTAAGAGATTGAGATATGATGAACTAGTATTTATCATTATTCCTGTATGCTAAGTATGAGTATCTGCTATATGCAATCTGTGATATGATTATGAATTCGGAATATGATTTGAAGCCTTATTGAGAGAAATTATAAAGGTCTATTTATGAGTTTGAAAATGTAGGTAACAATTGAGATGATGATTCCGTATCGGTTTACAGAGAAGAAATAGTAAAGAGATTGAGATGAGGAGATAATAATATTCTTTATTTTATATATAGAATATGTTCGGAGAAATGATACATTGTATGCTGGACGCATATAGTAGTATCGATTATTACATATATTATATTATGTGATTATGTGCTTTTACTAAAATAGGCATCCGGTCACCGAGGGCACTTGGGTACGGTATGATGGGAACCGATTACTCGCCATAGACCAAAGGGATGTAATTTTAGTAATTGGGTGTACCTCGAATCATGAGTCTCGATTTGAGTATCGCGATATTATAATCCCATGGGTACCATTGATTCTAAGGTGGAATGTGGAAAAAGCAGTTATGCTTAATAGTTCCCATTTCGATTTGGGAAGATCGGAGATTTCCCTGTGATGAGAGGAAGATTAGAGATAGTCATAATAGTAATTTGTAATCTCTACTTCCTGATTAAGAAATAGGCAGGTTTTGACTTGTAATTTATTGTGTGTGATTATTAATTGTGAATCTGGAATGATTCAGAGTTAACTCTTATGTTGATTGTTACGATTAAATGAGTTAGTCGTAGGAAATTGGGAGTGGGGTAGATTTCCCCGATTTGAAAAGGAGTTGTCGTACGGTAAGATGGGTGAGAACAGGTTTGAGTTATCTGCTCATGTTTTAATTATTAAATTTTATTCTGATTTGAGTATCCTCACTAGGCGAAAGCCTAATGTTTCAAGTTGAATCTTCTTACCAGGTACAAGCTCCGGGAAATAGCGGGAATGAGAGACGAGAACTTTTGGAAAGATTCAGACCTAGAGATACCGGAGGATCTAGAGATTCTGATGCTTTTGGGACGGTTGTTTAGATAATTGGTTTAATCTAATTGTTATGTTATGATTAGATTAATAAGTTATTTAAGTAATGACGTTTGTATATAGAAACCTTACTTATGATCCTCAGGTTATATAAGTTTGAAAGTTTTGATCATAACTTATGGTAAATTTCAAGGTTTAAATTGACCCTGTTTTTAGGGTGTTTCAGTATGGTATCAGAGCTTTAGTTTAAGCGAACTAGGTACGAATTTGAGATACCTAGACTTAAGCTGAGATGAGTTAAGTTATGATCCGTGAGTTCTGGGTAGAAGTGTTAAGACAGAATAGTCTTAGAGTTAACAGAAATACGTGAAATTAGTGCTATGACAATGATAATGGGGATTCTCCTGTATGATATATTCACAATTACAATTAGCTACTGTTATTATGAATACATTGTTACACGAGCATGTCTATTTCTGAATTGTTACAGTGACTAACGATCGGTAAAGTACGTTGTTGTATGTATGTAAGTGCATGATCATTTCGCATGGTTATCTCTATAAGTTATAGTAAAGTGATGGTGAATTCATCACCGAGGTCCTTTAAAGGACAGAGCAGTATATGATTGAGGGTTTGAAGGACAACCGGGAAGTGGTGGGACTCATGAAAGTCTGCCAAGGCAACCTTTAATAGGTGATTTGTTAGGTGCAGAGATAGAGTATGAGATGATTGATTAAGACAGATTTAGTATGACATGTTTGAGTATAGGGGCCATGGAATGTATAAATAGCAATTATTATAAGGCCGAGAGGACGATTTCGGGTCGGAAGTAAAGTGTCAATGATAAGTTATGTAAGTAAATCGATTGACCTTGTTTGAGTAAATAGCCTTCATTGCGAGTAAATTTTTGTGCATGATGTTTTAGTGTGTGTTACATGAGTTTTCTTGATTTAAAATCAAATGCATAAATAACGATTTTATTCAAGGATGAGTTAGTATGTGCAAGTATGTAATTAAAGAAAAAGGGGCAATTTCAATTACTCGGCCTAACGAAATTTTGGGGCTTAGCAACGTGCCAAATACTTCATACTTTACGTAAAAGTTGGATGATAGCAAATAGGTCAAAAAAAAGTGTTGATCAGTAAACTTTTTATAACCAACAAAGGTATTGATTTGATGATATCATATAAATGAGTGTGAGAGACGACTAGTTTACTCTGTGTCAGTAAATTTTAAACTTTTGTCGTATGAAAAGATCTTCATTTAAGATATTACTGTTGTATCAACATTTTTTTTGTGTGTCAAGAAAGATTGAGTTTTATGGAAGTTTGTAGACAAACGGTTTTGAGATCATTGTGTAATACATGGGAGCTATGAAAATGATTGGGGCGTGTGTGCTCACGTTGTTTCGAATGTTGTTTAATTTAATGAGAAAAGTGTGGATTGAGTTATTTATTATATTGTCATGATGAAGGCTATGAACTCGCTAGGTCGTAGAGTATTACGCTGTAAGCTAAGAATGAACTCCAAGAGTGGAGAGGTGTTGGATAAACCTTGGGAGAAAGTTTGTGGTTTTGGTAATTGTATTCAAATGAGAGATGAACAGTGGGAGAGTCGAAAGTGAACTTTAGTAACAATAATACGAGGGTCTGTATCCTTGTTCGGTGATTAGTAATACAGTTGCCGAGGGTCGGTCGTGTCTGGAGGAAGAATTAGGTTCAGGGTTAAGGAAGTATTGAGATGTCGAGTTTTAACTTTGAAGGCGAGAGTTGTGTAAGGTGTATGAGGCCTTTTGTTTATCACTGGGTGCGGTCTGGATGCGTCCCGCGTATGCCCGTGCGAGTAGGAACAAAACCATGAGCGATACCGGTATGCTGTTATGCAGAGGGTATGCGCAAAGTGAATATTAGTGTGTGCGACACAATTGGGGAATTGTGAATGTTTTGAGAGTGATAAACTTTTATTTTGAAATCAATGGCCAATTAAAGGATTAATAAGGTTAAGATCCTGAGTAAAGAGGAATTTTGGTTTACGTGATCGTGTGAGTGACATGTGTTTAATCAAGTGTTTGTTTTGGCCTTAAAGGCCTGGTTTATATTCGAATGAGTCTTTTGAATATTTGTCAGTTTAATGATTCAAGATGGAGTATTGGATGTATTGTATACTTAACTGCATTGTATTTGAACCGGTGACAGTTTAAGTGTTGGTCTTAGGTGTAAAGACTGTTTGATATTTTACTTAGTATCTTTGGAACTAATGAACCTGGGCAGATTATATACATTGTGGAATATGAAAAGAGTTGCATGTACTTGCAAATGATTTGACTTCATTGGGAAAGTAGCAATGAAGGGGTCATAAGATTTTCATATCTCGGAGCGTATGTTGCATAACGTGAGATAGATGTAATTATTTGCATGAGTTGGTATTGATAAATAATCTTTAAATCCTTTGAGTAGATGACTCAGTTTTGGATTTAGTTAAGCCTTAAGAGCTTTGAACCAGTTTGATAAGCTTGGAGTACGCTTGGGGTTGAATTTGCATAATCGGTATTGAAAATTAAGTTTATATAACGTGAATGCATTGGTTATCCTTTTTGGGATCATGTATGAATGTTAAGTTTAAATTAGAAGTTTAAAAGTTGAAGGATCACCTTGTGGAATTGTTAGAACAGTGAAGGACTGTTGCTTTCAGATAAGTGTTTACTTACGATGTGGAAGATTTATAAAAGATGAAATACTGGAGATGAACAAAAGGGATGTATAGATTGTGTTGATCTGTGAGGAATTGTACCCTGGCTATGCAACATATTGGAAACATAAAGAGCTAGTAAGAACGAATAAGTTCAAGATTTATTAGAAAATTGTGAGTGGTAGTTCAACTAAAGTTGGGGAGGAGATATTTAGTAATATAGACCCGTGTATTTAGACGAGAAATTGGGATTGTAAAATTAATTATGTACGAATGGCTATGAGAGACATGGTATGTGGTAAATGTTATGGGTGGAGAATGCATGAACGAGTAGTGGCATTAATTGCCAAGATACATGTGTCGTCTAGTATGACGTGATGTTAAAAAGAGGAAGTATTCGAATGGAAGTTTTGGGAATTCCGGTTGGAAAGTATTATTTGTTAATAAAAGTTGATAGAACGTGTGGGTTGTAAGATAACTTGGTAATATGGCTTATATCGAAATTGAATGTCGGAGCAATGGAGTGTATCCAAAGAAATTTTGATGGTATGAGTTGCCAGTTAAGTTGTATTCTGAATCACTGAAAGTTTAATAAAGAAGATGAGTATGTAGATCAATGTGGTGTAGTGAAAGAAAGATTGTTAAGGAATATAAGTTGCTCCTTATGTGTGAAAGAATTGTACGAGAAATTATTAGTTAAAGATCTAAGAATGGTAATAACTTCGAACGGTAATATCATTTCAAGATAACTTGGCTGAATGTTTTAGGTTAGAGATGTTGATGGAACTGTTTAACTATGTTTCGTAAGAAGAGAATACTTTGGTGTGTGGTTGTATTGTGGTTGTACGATGAGATAGTGATGTGAGGAAGTAATAGCATTCAATATCAAAGAATGTAAGTCATGGGAGTAATAATAGACTGCCGTGGTTGTTGAAGTATTTAATAGTAACATGTATGCTTAATTTATAGTGTACGTATTTAGGGAGTACATGATAATGTTATTTTGAGACCTGGAGAGTGAGTTGTAATGATGATGAGGTATGGAAGAACCGGAGGTAATTTTGGAAAGATCAGTTGGGAAGTTACGTAGTGGTAATGAGGTAACTATGTTGGAAGTACAGTGAAAACATCATAGAGGTACTAATGTAACTTTAGAGTCAGAAGAGAGTATGAGGGCTAAGTATCCTCATTTGTTTACCTGACTTTGATTTCGGGGACGAAATCATTTCAAGTTGGGGAGTATTGTAACATCCCGAGTTTTCGTTGTATTATTTTTGTGAATTAAAATTAACTTGGGGGTTAAGTTGTAATTGTTTATAAGTGTTGGTTGAAATAGATTTTTTATTTAAGGGTTGAAATGTCATTATTCTAAAGTTGGAGGTTTAATTTGGAAATGGCCTATGACTCATGTTCAAAACTTGTGAGGTGTCATTATCTTAGCTATGTTAACCAAGTAAAGGAGTTTTGTGTGTATCTTGTGTACTTGGATGTGTGTTACGGCTTGAGATAGAGAAAAACGAGAAAAGGGAAAGAAGAAGGAATTAGCAAGGAGAACCAAGATTTCCAGTTGAGGTTTTGAAACTAATTGAAGAATCATAAGGTAATTATATCATTGAATTCTTCATCTTCTTAGATTAAAGTTTTCTATGGAGTTTTTATGTTGGGTTTTGGTAAATTTGATGATAAAGAGAATCTGAGTTGTTAGGATATGTTAAGATAAGTGTATTAAACATATCTGCAAAATATCATAATCATTCATGGCTTAAAACTAAAGATTTCTGGGTTTTTACGTTTTTAGTTGGTTAAGACTTGCTTGAAGGTCAGTTGGTTGAGACTTGCTTGAAGATGTGAATAGTGTTGAAGTCTCAATGGCCTGTTGCGACTTGGAATAGTGTTGAAGTCTCAGTAGTGGATTGAGACTTGGAATAGTGAATAGTGTTGAAGTCTCAGTAGTGGATTGAGACTTGGAATAGTGAATAGTGTTGAAGTCTCAGTAGTGGACTGAGACTTGGAATAGTGAATAGTGTTGAAGTCTCAGTAGTGGACTGAGACTTGGAATAGTGAATAGTGTTGAAGTCTCAGTAGTGGACTGAGACTTGGAATAGTGAATAGTGTTGAAGTCTCAGTAGTGGATTGAGACTTGGAATAGTGAATAGTGTTGAAGTCTCAGTAGTGGATTGAGACTTGGAATAGTGAATAGTGTCGAAGTCTCAACAATGGGTTGCGACTTTAGACGAGGATTTTGGATTATTTAAGATTCTTAGCCTTTAAGAAATACTTGTATTTTTAATTGTTCCAGATTCGGTAAGCCTGGAATGAAAGATCGCATTTCTCGAGAAAAGCTAAGAAGGAAATTCGATAACCAATCGAGGTGAGTTTATTCAACTCTCTTTAAAATTCAGTAATTAATATTGAATGAGATGTTTTATATGCTTACTTGAATATGTTTATATATGGGTATGATTAAATCAGAGACAAGCCAAGAGGGCGATTGAGAGTTGTGCCATGATTGATTTCCATGCTAATAATTCTAAGATGAGTTATCTATGGAGTTGATGAGCTAATATTTATGATTATCTCGCATGCTACGTTGATTATCTATTACATGAAATTGCTATATGATTATGAATCCTGAGTACGATTTAAAGCTTTATTGAGATAAATTATAAAGATCCGTCTATGAGTCCAAAAATGTAGATTAACAAATGATATGTATATTAACTCCCGAGCTAAGCTGCAAGGAAGGGATAATTAAGAGATTGAGATATGATGAACTAGTATTTATCATTATTCCTGTATGCTAAGTATGATTATCTGCTATATGCAATCTGTGATATGATTATGAATTCGGAATATGATTTGAAGCCTTATTGAGAGAAATTATAAAGGCCTATTTATGAGTTTGAAAATGTAGGTAACAATTGAGATGATGATTCCGTATCGGTTTACAGAGAAGAAATAGTAAAGAGATTGAGATGAGGAGATAATAATATTCTTTATTTTATATATAGAATATGTTCGGAGAAATGATACATTGTATGCTGGACGCATATAGTAGTATCGATTATTACATATATTATATTATGTGATTATGTGCTTTTACTAAAATAGGCATCCGGTCACCGAGGGCACTTGGGTACGGTATGATGGGAACCGATTACTCGCCATAGACCAAAGGGATGTAATTTTAGTAATTGGGTGTACCTCGAATCATGAGTCTCGATTTGAGTATCGCGATATTATAATCCCATGGGGACCATTGATTCTAAGGTGGAATGTGGAAAAAGCAGTTATGCTTAATAGTTCCCATTTCGATTTGGGAAGATCGGAGATTTCCCTGTGATGAGAGGAAGATTAGAGATAGTCATAATAGTAATTTGTAATCTCTACTTCCTGATTAAGAAATAGGCAGGTTTTGACTTGTAATTTCTTGTGTGTGATTATTAATTGTGAATCTGGAATGATTCAGAGTTAACTCTTATGTTGATTGTTACGATTAAATGAGTTAGTCGTAGGAAATTGGGAGTGGGGTAGATTTCCCCGATTTGAAAAGGAGTTGTCGTACGGTAAGATGGGTGAGAACAGGTTTGAGTTATCTGTTCATGTTTTAATTATTAAATTTTATTCTGATTTGAGTATCCTCACTAGGCGAAAGCCTAATGTTTCAAGTTGAATCTTCTTACCAGGTACAAGCTCCGGGAAATAGCGGGAATGAGAGACGAGAACTTTTGGAAAGATTCAGACCTAGAGATACCGGAGGATCTAGAGATTCTGATGCTTTTGGGACGGTTGTTTAGATAACTGGTTTAATCTAATTGTTATGTTATGATTAGATTAATAAGTTATTTAAGTAATGACGTTTGTATATAGAAACCTTACTTATGATCCTCAGGTTATATAAGTTTGAAAGTTTTGATCATAACTTATGGTAAATTTCAAGGTTTAAATTGACCCTGTTTTTAGGGTGTTTCATCTCGGTACAAAATTGACACCCCTATTCGACACCTATGCTAAAAAATTTCTACAATACAGTAAAACGATTCAAAATCTCTAAAAAATAACTTCAACAGCTATGCTATTTTAGCAACTCTAGTATTAATTAGCTTATTAAAATATTCAATATATAGAAAGTTTGGAGAATAAAACTTTGCTTTTTGGGTGTGATGATTAGTTTTGGGAAAAATCATCTATTTAGAGATTTCTCTAAATTTAGATATTTTTATAATATTTTTTCTCTTTTCTGTATTTTGGCATAGAGGATAGCATCGCTGTTGGAGCAACAAAAATGCTAAAATCTCACTTTTTTCTATTTTAGCATAGTTGTTGAAGATGCTCTAAGTGGTAAAACAAAATGAATTTTAAACTATAAATAATATAATTTAATTCATTTCGTTTTTTCGTCCCTCCCTGTTAAAACAAGTCGTTATATCAAGGGTAATTTAGTCTTTTAATAATTATTTATTATTTTCTTATTCTTTTAAATATTGATACAATAAAACATATATAAAAAAATAGAACCTAACGTTGTGTTCTCGAGTTTTGGACGGAAAGAAAAGAAACGGAAGAGAAAGAAAAGAAAAGAAAGTGAATGGAAAGAAATATATATTTGTATTTGTGTTCTTAAGATTGACTGGAAAAAAAAATGAAGAGGAAGAAAAGAAAATATTTTTTCATGTTCTTGAGTTGGAAAAAAAGAAAAAGAAATATGTCACTTTTACCAATATATCAGTATTTATTTCATAGTGAATTGTAATTAATCGGTATATACGTAATTTTATAAATAGTTTTAATTCTTTTTAAGTTGTTTTATTTCCTTTCCTTCCCTTTCCTCCCATATTTGGGACGAAGTTTTAGGAGGAAAATCACCAATATTTTCCTTACACTTCCTCCTTAAAAAAACTTGATAACACAAAATTCTTTCTTTCCCTCCTACTTTCTTTTCCTTTCCCTTCCTTTCCTTCGTAGAAAAAACTTGAGAACACAGCGTAAAACTAAAACTAACTCACGTGATTACCCCCTCCCTGGTCCCCACGACCACATCCACTCTTCCATCTTCTTCCCTTCAACCCATGACCACCACACTCTCTCTGTAACACCCCAAAAATTGAGATTCCGACTTTTTGGACTTGCGGACGTCCGCATAAGGTCAAGGTCGGACGTCTGCGGGTCATCTGCGAAAGCAGGGTTTGGACCAGCTAAAAGGCCGAACGTCCGCATGGGCTTCCAGTCGGACGTCCGCGATGGGCCTGATGAGATATTTTGGTTTCCTTTTTAAGACTTTTCCCTCTCTCACCACAACTCATCTCTCTCTCTCTCTCTCTAAACCAATTTCTTCTCCAAGAAAACCCTACATCCTTCCTCCTCTTCTTCATCTTCTCCACTCAAATCAAACCCATTTCCACCATTGTTGAAGATATGGAAGTTTGAAGCTTTTGTGGGAGATTAGGAGCCTTGCTTTGAAGATTCAAGTGATGAAGGTAACCTTTCTCTCTCTCCCCCTACCAAAAGCTAGATTGTTGTTGTTTTCACATTCTCTTCCATTTTGGGGTATTATTGGTTGATTTTGGTTATGCTTGGTTAAGGTAACCTTCTCCTTCTTCATCTATGAAAATAGGGTTTAGTATAAGTTGAGATCTTGATGTAAAAGCGTTTGGGGAATGATTCTTTATGGTTGGATGTAAATATTTATGGTTGGAAACTTATGGATCTAGGTTTTTGGAAGATTTGGCTTGAAGATTCAAGTTTCTTCAAAGGAGCTTACGTTTGGGGAAAATTTAGATTTAGCCTAAATCTAGCAAGGTGAGTTCAAGTTGATTTGTAAAAACGTTGTACATGCCAAAAATGTTATTTTTCAAGTATTTGTGTGTTTTACTTGAAATTATCAATTGTTGAGTTATTTGACGAGTTTAACCCTTTTTGAAGTGTTTACCTTTATAAAGTTGTAAAACACCCATATTTTGATATGTAGAAATAATAAATATGTCCTTAGATGATTTATTGCTCAAATAGAGTTTATTCAATAGTTTAATCATATTGGTGTAATTGATTTTATAAACCATTTGGGAAAATGCACATTTTAGTATCATGAGTCATTTTGAGAATTATAAGGGTATGAGTCCATTTGGGAAAAACCTATGTTCTAACCTGTGACGAGTTTTGGGGTTAATGATGATTTTGTGGTATATGTTTACCTAAACGATGCCTAAATGCAATTTATATTTTGAGGACCGTTAATTATTGGTCTAATGAGTTTTGAGCATTTTGTCCGATTTTGACTTTAATGGAGTATTTGGGGGATATCTTGTCCGGTTTTGATGGCTCAATGTGGAGTCTTATTTATGGATAAGAGTGATTCATTCAACAAATGAAAGGATAATAATCCATCCCCTACTCTAATCTACCCATTAAAAGTAACATAAACCGTCTTCGACAGCTATGCTAATTTTTTTCTACAATACAGTAAAAAGATTCAAAATCTCTAAAAAATATTGCATCTAACTTCAACAGCTATGCTATTTTAGCAACTCTAGTATTAATTAGCTTATTAAAATATTCAATATATAGAAAGTTAGGAGAATAAAACTTTGCTTTTTGGGTGTAATGATTAGTCTTGGGAAAAAACCATCTATTTAGAGATTTCTCTAAATTTATATATTTTTATAATATCTCTTCTCTGTATTTTGGCATAGAGGATAGCATAGTTGTTGAAGCAACAAAAATGCTAAAATCTCATTTTTTTTTTAATTTTAGCATAGTTGTTGAAGATGCTCTAAATGGTAAAACAAAATGAATTTTAAACTATAAATAATATAACTTAATTCATTTCGTTTTTTCGTCCCTCCCTGTTAAAACAAGTCGTTATATCAAGGGTAATCTAGTCTTTTAATAATTATTTAATATTTTATTATTCTTTTAAATGTTGATACAATAAAACATATATAAAAAAGTAGAACCTAACGTTGTGTTCTTTAGTTTTGGACGAAAAGAAAAGAAAAGAAACGGAAGAGAAAGAAAAGAAAAGAAAGTGAATGGAAAGAAATATATATATATTTGTATTTGTGTTCTTGAGATTGACGGAAAATAAATGAAGAGGAAGAAAAGAAATAATTTTTCATGTTCTTGAGTTTGAGAAAAAGAAAAAAAGGAAAGACGTCACTTTTACCAATATATCATTATTTATTTCACAATGAATTGTAATTAATGGGTATATGCGTAATTTTATAAATAGTTTTAATTCTTTTTAAGTTGTTTTATTTCCCTTCCTTCCTTTTCCTCCCACATTTGGGACGAAGTTTTGGGAGGAAAATCACCAATATTTTCCTTCCCCGTCCCTGCTTAAAAAAACTCGAGAACACAAAATTCTTTCTTTCCCTCATACTTTCTTTTCCTTTCCCATTCTTTTCCTTCGTAGAAAAAACTTGAGAACACAACGTAATTACCCCCTCCCT
The DNA here is from genome assembly GCA_033807775.1 of Saussurea involucrata. NCBI lineage: Eukaryota > Viridiplantae > Streptophyta > Magnoliopsida > Asterales > Asteraceae > Saussurea > Saussurea involucrata. The sequence goes on along the minus strand of CM066319.1, from coordinate 242,331 downwards.
AGTCCCCACGACCCCATCCACTTTTCCATCTTCTTCCCTTCAACCCATGACCACCACACTCTCTCTGTAACACCTCAAAAATTGAAATTCCGACTTTTTGGACTTGCGGACGTCCGCATAAGGTCAAGGTCGGACGTCTGCGGGACGTCCGCAAAATCAGCAGAGGATTGGTGGTTTGTACCAGCTCAAAGGCCGGACGTCCGCATGGGCTTCCAGTCGGACGTCTGCGATGGGCCTGATGAGATATTTTGGTTTCCTTTTTAAGACTTTTCTCTCTCTCTTCCCTCACTTAATTTCCAAACCACAACTTATGTAACACCCCAAAATTTGAAAAACGGAAATTGGACTTGCGGACGTCCGCATGGGCGCAAGGTCGGACGTCCGCGTAGCGCGAAAGTCCGCATGTTGTCAGTGGAAGCAATAGAAGAATTATGGGGTTCGAATCAACTCAAGGTCGGACGTCCGCGTGGTGGTCAATCCGGACGTCCACGAAGGGTCTGATGAGATATTTTAGCTTTTAAGCTCTTTTCCCTCTCTCTTCCCTCATTTCATCTTCAACACTCAAAATTAGATTATCTCTCTCTCTAAAACCGATTTCTCTCAAGAAACCCTAAATCCTTCATCTTCTTCCCCAAATCAAATCCCTCACCATTGTTATAAACCTTAACATTTATAGAAACCTTTCACTTCATCTTCTTCACCAAGTTTATAGGGTTTCATCCAACCCTTTTCATTCCACTTTGAAGATTGGGAGTCTGTGGTTCATCTTGGTGATTCTAGAGGTATTTTGGTTGGTGAATTCAAGTTATGGTTAAGGTAATCTTCTCTTCTCTTCATTTATGAAAGTTAGGGTTTTGGTATAAGTTGAGATCTTGATGTATGGGGAATGATTCTCTATTGTTAGATCTAATTATTGATGGTTGGAAACTTATGGATCTATATTTGGCTTGAGGATTCAAGTTTCTTCAAAGGAGCTTACGTTTGAGGAAAATCTAGATTTAGCCTAAATCTAGCAAGTTGAGTTCAAGTTGATTTGTGAAAACGTTGTACATGCCAAAAATGTTATTTTCCAAGTATTTGTGTGTTTTACTTATAATTATCAACTGTTGAGTTGTTTGGTAAATTTGACTCTTTTAAGTGTTTAACTTCATAAAGATTGTAAAACACCCATATTTGGGGATTTTGGGATATTTTGATATGTAGAAATTATAAATATGTATTCAAATGATTTATTGCTCAAATAGAGTTCGTTCAATGGTTTATTCATGTGGGTAATTGATTTTATAAACTATTTGAGAAAAGACACATTTTAGTGTCATGAGTCATTTTGAGAATTATAAGGGGTATGAGCCCATTTGGGGAAACCCTTTGTTTTAACCCGTGTCGAGTTTTGGGGTTAATGATGATTTTGTGGTACACATTTACCTAAACGATATTAAATGCATTTTATGCTATGATGACCGTTATTTATGGGTCTATTGAGTTTTGAACATTTTGCTCTGTTTTGAGTTTAAGGAAGTCTTGGGGACATTTTGTCCCATTTTGATGGCTCAATATGGAGTCTTATTTATGATTTGCATTTATTGCAATTCGATGCATTTTATTGCATATTATTGATATTTACATGAATTTGTTTTGTTCTACGTTATTATTCTATACACTAGCACACAAGTGTGTATCTATATGGATACATACATATATACATACATACATATACACACACACACACACATATATATATATATATATATAGATGGAGGTTCAAGGGAAAACCTCAAAAAATGAAAAACTAAGGAACAACTTTATAGCCATAGGATAAGACAAATCAAGGGTTGATGTTGTTAATGGCAATTTTGTAAATAAATCAAAACTAAGGGTATATTTTATATTTAGTTACACTGCATTTGGGGGTAAAATTGGAAAAAAAAATGAAAGACTCACATTTAAGAAACCCTACCCTCTCTTATCTCTCCTCGTAACCTCAAACCCTACCCTCTCTTCTCTCTTATCTCTGCCGCCGCCACCACCTCCGACCTACTCTCTCTTCCCTTTGCTGTCGCCACCACCGCCGACCGCCACCACCTCCGACCTGCCCTCTCTTCTCTCTGCCGCTCCACCACCGCCGACCGCCACCATCTCCGACCTATCCTCTCTTCTCTTTCCATCCTCCGACGACGCAACTCCAACGGAACACCCACCAAACCCCACGATCTCTTTTCTTCCTCCTCCTCCTCCGCCACCGCCACCACCTCCGACCACCACCACCTTCATTTCTCTCGCTTCTCTCTCATTTACAGATGTTGCTGTTGTGGCTTTTTCTCGATCTGCTATCTATCTTCTTTTTCTCTTTTTATTTGGCTGTGGTTTACGGTTTCGTCGATCTGTCAAAGAGACGTGGATCTGGCCGGAGTTGTGTGTTGGGTCATCAAGATTTGAAGATGACCTCATGATCTCCTTTTATACTTTGAAAAACATTTTATACTTAGAGAAATTTTGGATGCATGGTTCTTTGTAATGGCTTGTACAAGATAGCAAATGTTTGGTGAAGTCAAAGATCAACCAAAAGTCAAGATTAAAGATTCTCTCATTGTGGAAGTGAAAGATCTTTTCTCAACACATACAAGTCATTGTCCACCGATGGTGTTCTCACACATCGGTGGACATATCTCCACCGAAATCTCTCTCTGTTTCGGCCAAAGGATCCCACCAATGGAAGTCCAATTTCGGTGGGATCTCAAAGAAGTCTCAAAGATGCTTTCCTTCAAAGATGTGTCACATATCTCAAAGCTATCATCTGTGGGATCTCAAAGAAGTTTCAAAGATGCTTTCTCCAAAGATGTGTCACATAACTCTAGTTTCCTTCGGTGGTGTAATCTTTAGAAGACAAATTGAGAAGATATTTTCTACATGGATAAAGTGACATTTTGTCTTATTATCCATTACCATATAAAGTTCTTTTCTCATGCATGAGTTCTATTTCCAGTACCTAGTAAAAGGTGACAAGGACATCTCAACTTTTCAGAAGTCAACATCCTCAACAAGTATGATGATGACAAGTGTCTCAAGCATTCAATGCTTGCACACTCCTTGTCTCTATAAAAGGAAGGACCTCTCCATGCAGAAAGTGACTTACATCTTGAGAGACTTGAAGATTACTGTGTGCTCCTAAATATTCTACGCAAACTGGAAGATTTCTCTCAGTGCAAGAACTTCCAGTTTGCTTCAAAAACTTATAACTTTGTTCTAAGTGTTCTTAGTTGTTTTTGATAGTATACTTTGTGTAAGATTGTTAGAATAGTTTATCTGTTCTTTTCCGCAACAGTCTTAAGTTTTCTATGTGTAATTCTTGTTGAAAGATTTTCAATAATAGAATTAAAATTGTGAAAATTTTGAGTATTGTATTCAACCCCCCCCCCCCCCCCCCCCTCTACAATACTTGTTATAGCCATCTGGGACTAACAAGTGGTATCAGAGCAGAAAGTTTAATTCCATAAACTTGATCTGCGATGGCTGCATCTTCTTCTTCAACCATTGAAAACTCTTTTCAAAACAATTCTTCTGGGTCCATTTCAAAACCTCCTAAGTTTAATTCTAACAACTTTTCTTTGTGGAAAAGCCGAATGATGCTATTCATGGAAGGAGTGGATACTAGATATCCAACCATTCTCAAAGAGGGACCTATCATCCCCAGAGTTTGGGCTCGCTATGAAACGCAGAGGCCTGGTAAAGAAACCATGGAAAAAGATAATTCTGATGATTCCTCTGATGAAGAAAAATCTGCTGCTACTGGTCGTTACATTCTTAAAAATCCTAAGAAATACACTGATGAGGAAAAACGACTTGTGTCTCTTGATTCTAAAGTTAGAACTATCATTGCTCTCTCTCTTCCTGATGAAGTGTACCACTCTCTGGTAAATCTCTCTACTGCCAAAGAGATGTGGTCCACTCTGTGTGTTTTGTACGAAGGTACAAATGAAGTTAAAAAGAGCAGAAAGATTGCTCTTGTTAGAAAATATGAACTCTTTTCTTATGAGAAAGGAGAATCTCTCTCCAACTACTATAATCGCTTTAACAATCTTCTTAATGACTTAAAGCTGTTAGGTAGAGTGTATGACAATGAGGAAGTCCTGTGCAAATTTATGGACTGTCTTCCTGATTTTTGGGAAAATATCTGTACTTGTATAAAGACAACCAAGGATCTTGATCATATGCCTCTCACTGTTCTTTATGGAACTCTTTTCAACTATGAGCAGACGAAACTGCATAGGTTTATAAAGAACTCTTCTCTAGCTCTCCTAAGTGACTCTTCCAAAAAGACTAAGTGTTTTCCAAAAATCACCTACCCATCTGACTCTGACCATGATAGTCAAGAAGATCCCAATGATCATTCAGAGGCATATCTTAGTGATGCTAAGGATGAATGTGAGGAAACTTCAGTTGATAAATTATCTGATGAAATGGCCATGTTGGATGGGTATTCTAAATCTAAATCTCACCACCTTTCTGGAAAATCTAAGTCTAGTAGAAAATCATCCTTTTCTCTTTCCAAACACTCTTATTTGGACAAATCTAATGAGGAATGCTTTAACTGTGGTAAAAAGGGTCATTTTGCCTCTAAGTGCAGAAGTAAACTTCTTGAAGGACCCAAAACTTCTTCCTCGGGCCGATTTTCTTCAAAATCGGAAAGATCCAAACATGATTCCTCCAATCTCTCCTCTTCTGCTCATTCTGACCGGGCTGAAAGATACAAGGAAAAATACAAGAGAGAAAAGGAAAGAAATGACAGACTTGTCAGAAAAGCAAAGGGTCTGCCTGCTAAAACTCATGATTTGGCAGATGAACCCACATCTGAAAGCGAATGACACCTCAAATGTCTGTTTCATGGCCAAGATAAATGACATGGATGATTCAGAAGGACACACCTCCTCAACTGCTCTTGTATCAGCTAAGTGTCTCTCCTCCTCATCACAGATACATCCATTTCTATCCCTTTCTGATGCTGAAAAGATTGAAGCATTTAATTCTTTATCTATTGTCTTTAGATGATGCATCCTTCTCTTCCAACTCAAGCAAAATATTTTCTAACTCTGAAAAAGGAAAGTATCTGGTTGCCGATTTTTTTAAAAAGAAACCCTCCAATTTTTTCTAAAAATACCTATGTGTCTTCTCCTACCGATTTTCTTCACAGATGTGTGTGTCTCAAAATGTCTTTTTCAAAGGAAAAGTTTTTGGTCCTCCCAAAATTTGAAAAAATGAATTTTAGGTGTTGCACCCCAAATCTTTGATTCCTCATCAAATTCTTTGAGGACATATTTTAAAAGCAAAAATAAAGAAAAATATCACAATTCTAAAAAGATCCTTCTTTATAGAAAATGTTATTTCTGTGGTGATACTTCTCATGTTGCCAAAGACTGTCCAATTCTTTTCCTTCTAACCCAAAAGGACCCTTCACCAAATGGGTACCTAGAAAATAAATTCTTTGTGATTGCAGATTTTGAGATGAACAGATGGATCTATGTGCAAAAAATATCAAAGTGAGAAATTTGAAGAAATCTTCAAGATTATCATGCAACATAATAAGTCAACTTGGCTTGTGCAATTCCACCGAATTCTCATTGGTGGACACTATTCTTCTCTCACAAATCTCCTTTACTATCTAGATAGGAAAGAACCCCTCCAAATGATGTCACCCCCATGCATGGTAGACACCTTTTTCTTTTAATGATGTCATCACCATGATCTCATCTCACCAAAGTTGTAGACCTCTACCATTTCCTCTACCGATTCTCTCCCCACCAATTTTATCTAGCTTCTCATATACCCTTCCTCTCACCTAACCCAACTTCCTATGTGCCATTGTTTAAAGATTGTATCTCTCTCAAATTTCTCCACATCATACTCCAACAAACCTGAATCGGTGAGACACTCCATCTCCCAAAACCCTCTCTCTTACCAGAACAAACTTTCTATGTGTCATCTCCTCATCTCATCCCCTCTTCCATCATTTTCACTCTTGGTTTGCAACCCATCTCTCCTTTTCACAAAATCCACCCACTACAAACTCTTCTGCAGATGTCACCCCAAATCCCCAAACTCAATCTTTTTGGGTCATCAAAAATTGGAAGATGAAATTCCAATCTTTTCTTCACTTTGAAGATTTTCTCCATAATGCCTTAGAAGACTTTCTCCACACTCTGCTGAAGATGTCTTAGAAGATTTCCTTCAACCTCTTCAAGAAATTCCACCGAATTTTTGTCTAACTCTTGCAAATTTTCGATGGGAATAATAATAAAAAAAAACTACTGATTTTCCTACCGAAAATCCTACCGAAAATAGCCAGTTTTCGGTGGAATCTCCTTCATTTTCGGTGGGAAAGCAAAAAAAAAAAATTAGTAGCAGTCTTGGTTATGGCCGATTTTTCATTTTCTGTTGGTGTTTTTCCTGCGTCGGCCGCTGAGGGGGAGAATTCATCTGAGGGGAGCAACATCAACCCTCAGTACTCATATCCAGCGACCAACTCAAAAAAAATGAGGAAATCGGCGGACCGGTCAAGGGGGAGCACATCAGTCCGGGCGGATCTAATTGAGGGGGAGTAACACAAAGACCGACTGATCTAACTGAGGGGGAGCAAATAAAAGACAGGTTGATGATGCTAAACAGGAAAAGCTGAAGATGCCAAGATGCAACAGATGGGCAGAAGCATCCTAAGGCTGCTGATCAAAATGAAGAATCCTCAAGCCAGACACAAGTTTCAACTCGCCCCTCCAAAGATGCAAGTAATATTCATTATGTTCATACTGTTTATACTTCTTTCCTTTTCCTTTCGATTATTTGTACAGCTATACCTTTTTATTTTTTCTTACTTGTAAATATCATATATACATACAAAAAAAAATGAACTGTGTGAAAAAGAACCCAAAAGAGTAAAGAAGGGTCAACATGCATTATTCACTGTCTTACTCATGTTTTTCTAAGTATGGATGTCATCATCAAATAGGGGGAGATTGTTGGGTCATCAAGATTTGAAGATGACCTCATGATCTCCTTTTATACTTTGAAAAACATTTTATACTTAGAGAAATTTTGGATGCATGGTTCTTTGTAATGGCTTGTACAAGATAGCAAATGTTTGGTGAAGTCAAAGATCAACCAAAAGTCAAGATTAAAGATTCTCTCATTGTGGAAGTGAAAGATCTTTTCTCAACACATACAAGTCATTGTCCACCGATGGTGTTCTCACACATCGGTGGACATATCTCCACCGAAATCTCTCTCTGTTTCGGCCAAAGGATCCCACCAATGGAAGTCCAATTTCGGTGGGATCTCGAAGAAGTCTCAAAGATGCTTTCCTTCAAAGATGTGTCACATATCTCAAAGCTATCATCGGTGGGATCTCAAAGAATTTTCAAAGATGCTTTCTCCAAAGATGTGTCACATAACTCTAGTTTCCTTCGGTGGTGTAATCTTTAGAAGACAAACTGAGAAGATATTTTCTACATGGATAAAGTGACATTTTGTCTTATTATCCATTACCATATAAAGTTCTTTTCTCATGCATGGGTTCTATTTCCAGTACCTAGTAAAAGGTGACAAGGACATCTCAACTTTTCAGAAGTCAACATCCTCAACAAGTATGATGATGACAAGTGTCCCAAGCATTCAATGCTTGCACACTCCTTGTCTCTATAAAAGGAAGGACCTCTCCATGCAGAAAGTGACTTACATCTTGAGAGACTTGAAGATTACTGTGTGCTCCTAAATATTCTACGCAAACTGGAAGATTTCTCTCAGTGCAAGAACTTCCAGTTTGCTTCAAAAACTTATAACTTTGTTCTAAGTGTTCTTAGTTGTTTTTGATAGTATACTTTGTGTAAGATTGTTAGAATAGTTTATCTGTTCTTTTCCGCAACAGTCTTAAGTTTTCTATGTGTAATTCTTGTTGAAAGATTTTCAATAATATAATTAAAATTGTGAAAATTTTGAGTATTGTATTCAACCCCCCCTCTACAATACTTGTTATAGCCATCTGGGAGACTGGGACTAACATTGTGCCTCACAACAGTGATAGTTGTTTGGAGCCGACTGGAGCCGATTTCACCGGTGGTTGGAGTGACTTTGGCAAGGAAAGTCGTAACCACTCTAGATCTGGTTTAAAACTCAGATCTTCGTTTCATGTTCGGTTTTGTGCATGGTCCTCGTTGTATCTATTCTCAAATGCCACCATCGAGGTTGAGTTTCAGACTCAGAGCATGGAGATCGACGACAAAGAGGTTATGGCTCAGATTTAGGACATTGCAGGTTAGGAACGCCGGCGGCTGTGGACACATCGGCGGTAATATGCACAAGTGCATAATATGCACAAGCTTTGTGGTGTGTTCATAAGATTTGTGTCAAATATTTAATTGAGTGTTTATTTAAAATATTTGTGATGATTTTTTATTTAAAATCTAGATCTGTGCATAATATGCTACAAAATCCAGATATGTGCATAATATGCACAAGTGCATATCTACAAGTTTTTGCCCATATTTGTAAGTTTTTGCTAGAATCTTCAAGTTTTAGGCCGGAATCTGCGAGTTTCGCCGGAATCTGCAAGTTTTCGCCGGAATCTGCAAGTTTTCGCCGGAGAACCGTCAACTTGCCGGAATCTGTAAGTTTTCGCCGGAGAACCGTCAACTCGCCGGAATCTGCACGTGCTCGCCGAAACCTGGAAGTGCTCGCCGGAATCTGCAAGTGTTCGCCGAAATCTACAAGTGCTCGCCGGAAAATTGTGATCTCTATAATTATAATTATAGGGAAACGATTTATGTCTTTTTTGTATTTTTCATACTTGAAATAGTACCCAAATTACCTTAATACCCTTTTCATTAATTATAATTAGTTTAATTGCTGCTTTTTAATATCCTTTAGATTATGTTGAATCAATGTTTATAAGGGTGTTCCTTAGTTTTTCGTTTATTTAAAGTTTTCTCCTGAACCTGACCATATATATATATATATACATAGATTATATCAATCAATGGTTAAGATCTAAATTGTGTTATTTTAGGTAATAAAAATTAAATAATATTTTATTAAATTCATAAAATTGTATTGAAAGGATATAATCGTAAAATTGAAAGATTAATATTGGAAAATGTATCAAATCACGCCATTTTAGGATGTGATAAGGTAGTGAAATTTTTGTAATGACAATGAGATGGTTTCTTATTTTCTTTAATATATATATATATATATATATATATTTTTAGCTAGATTTTTATTTTTTTAATATATTATAACTCATTAATATATTATTATATATTGAAACAATAGTGAAACATACTGAAAGCTTATTAAAATTATAATGACACATAATGAAACTTTATTTCATCATTGACATGGTGAAACAGTAAAAAAAACCATAGTAAAATCATAGTGAAACTTCGTTGAAATTATAGTGAAACCTTATTAAAACCATAATAAAATATAGTGAAATAGTTTCACCTCCATACAAAGCTCTAAAACATATTTCATCATCTAGATGAAACCTTATTGCAACCATAATGAATCTTATTGAAACTATTGTAAAACATAATGAAACTTTATTGAAACCAAAGTGAAACCATAATTAAGAGAAAAAACATAATTAAAAAGAAAACAAACTGTTTAGAAATAGTTAGAAAATAAAATGGTAATTAGAAAAAATAGAAAATAAGGGTGGTTTTCAAATGATCCATCCCATATATATATATATATATGTCGTCTTAAGGCATGTCTTGAAAAACGCCGTGGCCTCGCCGTAACTTGTAAGGCATGAGGCTTGACCTTACCGCCACGCCATGCCTCACGTCATTTAGAACCTTGGTAAATATAACATTGTATTAATTTATAAAAAGATTTACAAATAAAAACAAAATATTTTATTTTATTAATTTCTTTTGTTTTATAGTAATTATTAATTACTTATGTTGATTAATAGATTATTCGATATTAAATTATGGGATTGAAAAAACTTAATTCTAGTTTTATCATTATTCAATTAAAATATAATTTCTTATATTCACGACAAAGCATCATAATAATTTATAAATATGGCGTGATATTTCAAAAATTACGTTAAACATTAGTATATTGTAGGGAATTTAATTAAAATAACCAAAATTTGACTTTAACTTATCAAAATACTTATTTTCTAAATTATTTTGTAAAAATACCCATTTTTTCTGCAATTTGATCTGCAATCGGGACCAGAGTCCATTTAAAAAAAAATTCATCCCGCGATCGAACCATTGTCCCCCGAATAGTCCCACTACACACACAAAATTGTGAATTTCAATTGATATTTATACTTTCAACCCTTATACTTATTTACTTATTTTATTTTATACCTTTTACTTTCATAATTTTAATTTTACATTTAACACATATAATCGTTTATTAACTAAAATACGTTAAAAATACGTTTTAATTCTAACAAGTTACACCATTGTACTCGTCTCTTCGATACCTTTGAAATGAGCCTAATATTGAATATTTTTGGATTTATTTATTTATTTTATTATATATCATATATACTACATAAAAATATTTTTAATATTTACAATTCATACCTTATAGTTAATTATTTAATTTATGGTACATCTCTTATTTTTTTCAATTTTGTTTTACACTTCTGTCGCATTAACATAATAATCATATATTAACTAATTTATTAAATTGTTTTAAATTATTATTATTTGTATGTGTTTATAGATATCGTGAATGGCAATATGACAAGCTTTCACGTGAAGAATATGAAATGTGGTTTTGACAAGTTGGTATCACTGGACTCATTTAAGAATTGTGAAAATGGGTATTTGGCGAATGATGATTCATATGTGTTTGAAGATGAAGTATTTGCAGTTACAGAGTATGCACAAAATGATCGATGTATGTCCACCACAAAGCCTCTGCCAATTTTTAATACTTACACCTGACCATCGATAATAAAATAAATAAAATGTATTTTAACTATAAGAGTACCATAAATTAAATAATTAACTATAAGAATATGAATTTTAAATATAAAAAATATTTTTATGTAGTATATATAATATATATTAAAATAAATAAATCCAAAAATATTCAATATTGAGCTCATTTCGAACGTATCGAAGAGACGATTATAATGGTGTAATTTGTTAAAATTAAAATGTATTTTTAACGTATTTTAATTAATAAATGATTATATGTGTTAAATGTAAAATTAAAATTATGAAAGTAAAATGTATAAAGTAAATTAAGTAAATAAGTATAGGGGTTAAAAGTGTAAATATCAATTGAATTTCACAAATTTGTGTGTGTAGCAGGACTATTCGCGGGACCGTGGTTTGATCGCGGAATAAAAAATTTCAAAATGGACTCTGGTCCACGATTGCGGACCCAATCGCAGAAAAATGGGTATTTTTGCAAATGGGAGGCTAATTGCACCAAAAAGGTTGCTAAGTGCACCAAATCATCATTATTTTTTTTGTTTTTTGTCTTTTTGTTGTATTTTCTTTTTCTATTTTATTTATTTGTATTATTTATTTGTATTATATAGTTTAAAAAGTTTTTTTTTCTTTTACTTTTTAGTTTTATTTAAAAATAAATAAAAATTTATAAATATAAATATTACTAATTTTTTATAATTATATAATTATAAAAATAAAACATAAACATTTCGATTTAACATATAAATAGAACATAAAATAATATATGTTACATTCGATTATTCTAAAATAACATTATCCGTGGTACAATTAACACGTAAAAGTCGCTCGTACTTCTGTATTCGATCTGAATACGGGGTAGCCCATCCTACAGCACACGGATAACTGTAGTGGAAAAAATGTGTTACAATAGTAGGGAACGGGTATCCTTTTGCCATATCTAATTTCACATAATGGTTACCGCGTACCCAATTGTAAAAGCAACATGTTGATACCACGCTGGCGGAGTGGACCTAAGCGACAAGTACGTCCCACAGCCTCCCATATTTATAACGTGTAATATCACATATTTATAACATGTTCAACTGGTGCACCTTGATCTGATTGAAAGAAGTTTAAACTGTTGTAAACAATATTCCAATATTGACCTCCAAAAGCGTTGATGTATTCGGTCTTGTGTGTATCTAACTCTTTCATAAGTTAAACCGAATTGTGGGCCATGCATCTTCATGAAGACCGAGACAGATAGCTATTGCTCGGAATCCACAATTTCCATCACCTCTCACATCATGTACATGCGTAATGTAAGGGTGAAACATCTTTGGAAATTGATTAATGTATGGATGTGCATTATAGTTTTTGCCCACGAAAGAACTGTGTCTCGGTGGTTTCTGGTAACTCATTTTTTTCAAGTCAACAAATGTTGACGCGTTCGAACTACTACGTCTAAGGGGTCTTTCACTTGTAAAAGACGGGTCAACATGAGTTGCAACAGACAGATCAACATGAGTTGCGCGCACACACACACACACACACACACATATATATATATATATATATATAGACTCTCTCTTTTCTCAATCTTTGACCTATATACACACACATGCATATGTATAGTACTTGTAATTACTTAAATCCATGTATATTAGATATTCAATTTTCAACTCATTGAACTCAAATTAGCATAAAAGTCATCAAAGAGATCTAAACACCTATATTTTGACAGAAAGTGTATGTATTTTTTTATAGCTATGCTTCAAAAGAGATCGCATGAAACATGAACAGACATGTGCAATATCACAATAAAGAAACATTTAGGAAACCCTAATTTGAGAGGAGGGAAAGAAAAGGACATACTGCAAATTAGAGCTTGCAAAAGGTAAAAGAGAGAGGAGGGGTGATGTTCTGGAGCTTGCAAAAGGTAAAAGAGAGAGGAGGGGAAACAAAAGGTATTTATTGGATGAGAGAAGGGAATGAAGCCAAACGAACAAAGGTAATAAATCTAAAATAGAAGAGGTACAATTTCAATTCATATTATTATACAAGATATATATGATCACTGTACAAAAACACCATCTACTAGAAAATATGAATACTACTAAGAATAATTTACTCAATCAAATGAAAATTATTTTAAGATCAACCATGAAAGAGACATTTGACTAACATAAAGAAAAATATAGTTTACAAAGTTATAATAAAATCAAAAGTTACAAATTTATAAAATAAAATAAAATCAAAAGTTACAAATTTTATAAATTTATAAACAAATTTATAAAATCAAAACATATATATATATATCATATATATACATATATAAAAAAAGAGGCGGGTTCAAACGAGGAGCGTACCAATTTAAGAAAACGCGAGGAGCACCGCCCATGTACTGAATCACATGTGATTCACTACTGCTAATCACATGCGATTCACAACTGATCGGGGGGGGGGGGGGGGGGGGGGGGTTGCGCCCATGTAGTGGATCACATGTGATTCACAACTAAAATCACATGTGATCCACAACTGCGAACAATTCGGATATCGGGCGACCTGGGTCGCGACCTGGTTCGCGAGTCGGCCAAGTGGCAGGCGCTCCTCGCATTCTCGTAAATAGGTACGCTCCTCGTTTGAACTTTCCTCTATAAAAAATAATATATATATATATATATATAAACAAAAAATAAAAATAATAAATAATAAAGTGAAATGAAAGATGATTCCTTAAGAACGATTCACACAAAAATAATCCATTCAACACCCCAACCTTTTTCGTACAATTAGCACTCTCTTAGAAATGGATATTTTGTTAAATCAATGTCAAAATTTGGATATTTTAATTAAATTCGTATATCTAAGGGATTATCTTAAATAAAGAATAAATTTGTCCGAACAAATCTGAAAATTGATTACTAAAAACAGGAGGAATCACGAAAAAAATTGGTTGGTGCAATTCACACCGAAATGCATGCATATAATCTTGTCCGATTTGTTTTTTTCCCTTTTTTATTTTTCTCTTTCATCTTTTCCCTCTTCGCTTTGACGCAGAATTTGGTCGATTCTCGAAATTTGTTGCGCGTTAACCGACGATGGCAGAACTTTTTGCCGATTTGAAATCATCGTCCTGTATCGGAACAGGTTTGACACTCGGGACGATAATTTTGGTTGCCTGGTTTCACGATCATTTAATATTGCAGTATCTCTGCTGAGATGATCTCCTTGTTCATCCATATATATGACAGAAATGTCCATGTAAATATTTGTGCGCATATCTTATACATATTATGTTTTTGTTTATCGTGTTGACGATTAAAAGCAATTCCAAGGTCTTTAGGTCACCATTTGACTGTAGGAATCGAGAATTTTACTTGATGTTACAATCGTTGGTTGCCTCGAAAATATTCATTTGAATTTTTTTGTAAGTTACGTTGGTGTGAGGACCGTGAAACTCTGCAATTTTTGTTTATAGCATAACTTATTTTTTGGATAGGGTTCCTGGGCCTTCGGCCCAGTACATCCCTGGCAAACACACCTGACCGCGAAGTAATGCAGCCCTGAGATAATTCCCAGTGGCCACAAGTGCTGCGTGTGGGACTCGAACCCGGGCAAGCGCTATGAACTCCCCAGGCCCTTACCACCACGCCACAACCCTTGTGGTTGTTTATAGCATAACTTGAACTGTTCGTAGGGGCTGATTTTCGGAACTGATATGACGAACTTTCATTTGTTGTCACATTATTGATTACAAGTAATATTGATGGTTTTAGAAATGGGAGCCATATGGAGGTTTTATGTACATGATGGTTAAATAAAAACTACGTAGGAGATGTGGAGCGCTGGAAGATATTTCTCATTATTTTGGTGAAAATTAAAGCGGTGACATGAATCTCTTGCTGGTTAGCACATTTTAACGGATGCTATAGCCTCCAGCAACCCATGAATTAAAGATACACACTTCAGTATTCACTAGCATGGAGCTGCTGCTCTGAGAATTTGGCTTGGAGTTAAAGGAGATCTCCAATACAGGCCTTCATGACAATTTCGTGGGAAGGGACTTCTGAAACGAGGAAATAAGTAAAGTGCGGAGCAAACCATCCACACTCTATTTTGCAGAATTAACATATAGTTCTGCACATTGTTTTTAAAATTTTGTTCAGAATAATTGTTAGATCAATTTTGCTGCTGGGGAACTTATCCATTAATTATTAGTGTAGAGATAGTTTGCAGAGTTTTGAGCTCATTTATATGCGTCTATGCATGATGCCACTTTCTTTTGCATCTTGCAGGAATAAGTATATATATATCAGCAAGAAATAAGGAAAGAAAAAAGGCAAATAACAAAGGGGTTACTTGATAAAAGGAAGAACATTAAGGCTACATATTGATCCAATTTCTTCTACATCTTCTCTGTATAGCTCAGTTGGCAAAGGGGTGGGGTGACTTTGCCCAAATACATAACAGGTCATGGGTTCGATCCCAGGCCCCTCCACTAGCCTCAGCCGCTGAGTGAACCAAAAAATGCCCCCTCACATTGGTATCCTTGGAGGCAGGTTCCGTGTGGGGCCGGTTAGGGTTGCCGGTAATCAACTTTTTACCCAAACCTTCTCTGTACCACAAGGCATTTATAAGGCCTTTTCAATGGATCAGTCTTGCTAATTATAATCCACTTTTGATGCTCCTCCTCATGCTCCTTGCTGAATGGACCATCAAGTTTTTACTATGGTGGATGAATTGAAAGAGAACTAAATGAATTTATAGGTCAGTGTGCAATGATCGAATGAAACAAACTTAGTTCAAACTTGATAGGATGACTAAAGGGCTGATGAAGAGATGATCCAGAGCCCACATAGGGTTTGGATTGAGTTAGTATTATTTCTAGTCATGCCATAAAGAGCCAATTCAATAATTGTTTTAGTTTTATGTCAAAGCTTACATTACATGACAAAATTCCAAAGTTCCTTATAGCTCTAGATAATCAGTTAAAACTGTTAACTATGCTAAAGTTATTATTGTTTTTATTTGCTTCCTATTTACTAATTTCTGCAGTCTTTGTGACACAGGTTACAGAGATTGAGACCTGGTTGCCGGATGCAAAGGGTTATGCGGGAAGGTGTACAAACTAAGTTATAGTTTGTGTGCTTCTCCATGTCTTTTTGACTCTGATAAGTTCCATGAGCAAAGGTCATCTATATCTCATGAAATATTGGAACTTCGATTACCCCAATGAAGCTTTCGTTGTATGATATGGGTGTAAGCTACTTACCAATTTCAGCAGTCTTCACAGTGTTGAGCTTTATAGGCCTCCAGTTTTGGACGGAAGGATCATTTAGAAAGACATATGGTTTAAGCAGAAACAATCTTCTTCACCTTGAAGGTGCCAGACATGCACTGGAGCTGCTTTTGAGTTCTTATGCCACAACTGCCTTGGTGGTCAATTTTGTCATCAATATATTTATACTCATCATCCTGTCTCTTAAGGTATTCAGTAACTTATGTATTTTGAGGCACTTACTTAATAGTGATCGATATCTAATTTAACAATAGTCTAGTTCATACATCAAATGAGCAAATTGTAGACTGTATTCAGGACGTGAATCTCATAAGGCTCTTTTAGTGTAGAAGTGGTCACTACTAGACTGTGACAAACAACCGTTACCTTGCTCTACCAGGGTTGGATTTCGAGTAGCCCTCTGTTCCATACATCTTGTATTTGGATTCTTTGATGATGTATTGCTTCATGCAGACAGTATTCTTTGGGGAGCTGCATGCATATGAATCTCGAAAGCTGGTGGAGCGACTGGTTAATTATGTCATCTACAAGGTAGACAGTAGTCATGTGAAGTGTGTTCTTATTGTGATTCTTGCCCTTAGGTCACTATAATGCATGTATGTGGCCAAATTTTAGCTATCATCTTTTGCTTTTGAGCGGAAAATGTAACTAAACTTATTCAGTAAGAAGCATTTGTCTCGATACTTTTGTGCTCTGCTAAAGAGTTAATATGCTTTTATGTGAAGGGAAAATAAGAGTTGACAAGACTCTAACCTAAAGAGAACAGATATATTATTTCTTCAAGAAGATAAAAGTGATATAGCAAACATCACAAGGACACTATATGTAAAAGGAAAATGTATCTTTGGGATTGAAGGAATACTAGGTATAGTGTTCTATAAAGGGAGAATTTAGAAGAGACATGCAACCAATTCTGACAAGTTTCATAAAAAAAAATATGGGACACTCTCCATGAGTATTGGGCAGTGTATCTCTCTTAGTGCCACAACATGTACGTAGTGCGACAGTTGGGTATTAGCTGTGGCTTTAGTTGCACATCTGGTCTATATATTTGGCTATGGTCTTTGTGAAGCTAGCGTTCCTATGGTACTTGTAGGTAGTTTTTTACTTGCAAAATAAGTGGCGAAAATAGTTTGGGACTTATGGTCATTAAGAAGTATTTCTAAAGACTAAAGATGGAGTAAGCACGGAGCCATAAGTTTAGAATTTATCAGCTGGTGTGAGGGAATGAGGAATTCTTGTTGGAAAAAGTAATGTCCTTGCTGGCATCTTGTGCATGCAATTCGATGGCTTGGAGAGTGAAACTTAATTTGATCTTCTGTATTAATCCTTGACTCGTGATTGATCACTGATGATGTGCTTACAGGGAACATTCCTTCTGTTGGTAGTCCCTCCTTCAGTAGTTCAAGTCGGAACATGGTTAACATGGTTGATTGTAGTATGCTCTTTGAAGGTATTGTTTGCAATGGGTTGT
This sequence comes from Saussurea involucrata, assembly GCA_033807775.1. Lineage (NCBI taxonomy): Eukaryota > Viridiplantae > Streptophyta > Magnoliopsida > Asterales > Asteraceae > Saussurea > Saussurea involucrata. The sequence goes on along the minus strand of CM066319.1, from coordinate 224,621 downwards.
TTAAAATTTAGTTGGTGGGTATGGACTTAAGTGGCTAGTGTTTCATCAGGATTTTATTTTTCATGTTTTTCAGATGTTTCAAGCTATAGCTAGGGATCGCCTTGAACGCTTGAATTCATCTCCTTCTACAATCCCGCCCACATACTTCCGTGTGTATTGTGCTTTATTGTTGGTTATCTCACTGGACGTAGTCTGGTATTTGCTTGGCACTTAATATTTTCAGTAATCTTATTGAAATATCTATGTTTCACACTCTATCTACAATTCTACATGACATTCCAATGACTTCTCATAATAGAAAATACATCTGATGTTCAAAATATGGTTGTCACCTTGTCAAGGTTCTGGATAATCACATCCTATGTGATAAGGAACCCTGGGACACTAATCTTCTTTATTGGTACCTGCAGGATAAGGATGTGTGTGCTTATTTACCGTAAAACGCCATCATCTCTGTTTTTGTTATTATTTTTTGAGCCTCTTAGTATTGCTTTCGAGACACTACAGGTACATATTTTTTTTCTCTTTTTGAATTGGATTCTTATCTTTTACTTGATGCGTTTATTATCATAGTGTGATTCGCTAGTTATTGGGTCTGCATTATATTCTTCATAGGCCATTTTGGTCCATGGATTTCAACTGCTTGATATATGGCTATATCACTTAGCAGGCCGCACAAAATGTTCCCGAATATCAAAGCTTATTGATATATCAACAGCAGGCAAGATTTGAATTTTATGTTATCCTATTCATATGTGATCGTTGTAGCTTGGCACATCCATTTGGCTTAGTGAAAAATGTATTTTGGAGATTAATTGTAATTTGCAATTACTTCTATAAATGCATGATGTTGTGGCTTACTTTGACCGTTGTAGCTTGTGATAAAAACATACTCAGGATCATGCTTCTATTTTTATTCGTGGCTACCTTTTTTCTAATTCTAGGTGCCTTGTATTGTAATTTTTGTTGATAGATCCTTCTTTCTCTCTCATTCCCCTAGTGTCCACTTTTGATTATCTCCTGGTCTAGGTCTGATTTGTTGCTTTCTTATTCTGAACGTGAAGTGTGTGTACAGGCTCACTGTGGGAATGGAAGAGTGTTTTATCACGTAATTTGGGGTTTTTCCTGGATATCATAACTTTGCTAATGGCTCTTGGTCATTACGTGCATATTTGGTGGCTTCATGGTGTAGCCGTCAATATTGTGGATGCAGTTCTTTTCCTAAATATCCGTGTAAGTTGTATTAATATGCTTTCAAGCCATGTGATTCTGCTCTCGATGTTTATTTTACATGGTTTATTGTGTCCCTCTCCTGGAATGCTATTTCTGCTTATGTAAATGATATCATGTGCAGGCCTTATTGAGTGCAGTCGCAAGGCGTACCAAAGGGTTTATTAAATTACAGGCAGCTTTAGGAACCCTTAATGGGGCCTTACCTGATGCAACGTCTGAAGAGATAAAAGCTTATGACGACGAATGTGCCATTTGTCGGGTAAGCTTTTAAGGTCTGTTTGTTTTCCTGTATAAAATTCTACCTAATTTCTGTAGAACTGAAAATCTTACATGATGGATGGATTACAGGAACCAATGACCAAGGCTAAGAAGCTCACCTGCAATCATCTTTTTCATCTTTCATGCCTAAGATCTTGGTACAATCTTACATTTGTTGTTAAAGTTGTGATACTATATTGCTATGACTTGAGAAATGCTTATGTTTTAGGAATTACGTGTCAACACCAGGTTAGACCAAGGTCTACGTGAGAATTATTCGTGTCCGACCTGTCGAAAGCCCCTCTTTGTTGGGAGATCTGAAGTTAATGTTGTACTTCGTCCTGGAGATATTTCAAGCGATGAACAACTTGCTCGTCGGTTAAGCTTTGCACTTGAATGGCAGAATCCTCCTGGCCATATCCTGCCTTCAGGAGTCTTTCCCAACCAAATGCAGAATCTATCAGAGCATGGTGATTGGAGGTTAGTTTATATACTTTCAACCTTCATCAATCCCTTAAATTGATGTTCCTGAAGATATTATTCGAGTATGTTGCTCTATGAGTTAAATTCTCCCTTGAATTTTCTTCCTTCAATCTCTAAATATTGTATAGAGGGACAAGACTGGATACAGGTTGGTTGGATTTTGATGGGGCCAGTCCTACGGCTATCAGATCTGTTGGACTCGGTAGAGTCATGAGGCGACTTGCAGTCATAGTGAGCACCTATGCTCAGACTACTTTTAACGATGCTGCGTGGAATCTGTGGCCTATAAATGCATCTCAGGCCACCACATCTGCTTCAAATGTTTCTTCCCCGAGTGCCATAGGTCATCCAGGAATTGCTGAAGGTTCCCTCATGAGATTCGCTCCACGTCTTTCAGATGATGACATAGCAAACATGCTTGCCATGGCCGGAACTGTTAGAGAAGTGCTTCCCCATGTCCCTGATGAATTAATTTTCCAGGTACTAGATACATTCCCGTTCCCAGGTGTATCACACACCCACACATACATATATCAAAGATCTCGGCTGTGATGGCCAGTCTATCTATCCCGATATATGGGTAGATGTATGATCCAGCATGCCCATTTGTAAAATTATATATATAGCCATATAGGGTGGGTTCAAACAAGAACATGATGAAAATACGAGAACACCATGAATCTCCATGAAAAAGTATAACAATATGGATGTCAAATTAAAGATAATAAAATCTGAAAAAACCTTTGTATTATGTGAAGGATACAACATTCACACGTTATAATGTAACTTTCCAGTATACAGTTAAAGGCAATGAGAATTGAGAAAGTTACAATCTTCACACAATGTTACACAATACAAAAGCATCTTCGCATGTTCTTACATTCTCATGAAAGAAAAATTTCCTCACTCTCTCTATATATTATTTTATAAAAGATTAAGGGGTTCTTGGCTTTCTGCATAAAGCTCCCTCCTAAAAGCTTAATAAATAACTCACTTTCTATATCATTAAGCCACTACCAAACAGTCATGTATAGCTGACTGAATAAGCTATGTATCCTATTAAGCTCATTAAGCTGTTAACAAACAGGCCCTAAGCAATAGTAGAAGAGGCAAATGATAATCAAAATGTTGTAAAAGATTGTAAATCCAGTGCAAATATTCAAACTGACTTGCAATTTTTGTTCTGGGCTTTGACAATAACTGGTGCTGAAAGCTTAATTGGTTCTAAATTTCAGGACTTGCAACGAACAAATTCTGTTTCCATTACTGTGAATAATCTTCTTCAGATGTAATAACATCTGTCTCATTTCTCAATAATGTCGGATGGTCTAAGAATGCACTGCAATGAAGGTAGACTCACGACAACACAAATCACTGTAAGAACTATCCTGCATTATGTGCAGTAGTTTTTCTTATGCAAAAGCTACACAATGTGTATATAAAAAGTGAACAAATTTGAGAAATTGTTCAAATATATATCACTTGTTTTGCTTCTCACTTTTTCTGGGTAACCTAAAAGAAGTTTGGTCTTTTGGCTTTTGATTCTAAGACCTTTTTGCCCATTTGCAAGTTCTTTCTGTCTAACTATTTATCATGATCCTGCTTGTAAATACATCTGAGTGGGTTTCTGTGACACTAGGACTAAGGATGTGCCTATAAACAATGTAAAGATAGGACGAATTTCAAGGTTAAGAGTAGGGATGGCAAAAAAAAACCCGAAACCGATGGTGAAAACCAAAATTTTTGGGCCAGGTTCAGGGACTCCTTATCGGGGGCGGGGTGGGGATCGGGGACATTTAGGGGCCGTTTACTTAATCACTTACCCGGGTAAGAGCTTACCGGTAAAATTCAACACTATCACTTACTTCCCGAGTAAGATTTTCGTCCACCAAAATGACATCGTATGCAACAATTTAGCCGGTAAGCGCTAACCGTGGTAAGAGTCGTCGCATTCACTTACCAGGTAAGACTCTCGGTCCTTGCTTCCGCTCTTACCGGGTAAGATTCTTGGTCATTGCCATATTCATCCGGTAAGCTAATGTGACTTGTTAAGCACTTACCCGGGTAAGCGTTTTGTAAACGGGCCCTTAGACTTCAATTGAATGATATTTGAACTTCAATTTACGTTTATATTGTAATTTAATTCATTGTTCGAGGCATTTAGACTTGCATGTTTAACAAAATGTAATTTACTTTTAGTTGTGAAAATTAACATTTTGTGAAAGAAAAAAAGGGCCGGTTTCGGTTTTGGGTATCACAAATGGTGAATGGGGAAACCAACGGGGAAAGAGGATTTTTACCCTTAACGGGTTCCCCCGTTGGGATTGGGGAAACCGTGGGGACCCGATAGGGATCCGCCATAAGATCCCCGACGGGGATCTGGGTAGTTACGGGGATGGTTTTAGTTATCGGTTTCGGGTCGGGGATACCAATAATTGGCCCGAACCCGGCCCGTTGTCATTCCTAGTTAGGAGGACCTCTTTAAAAGGGTTGGGTTAGGTGAGAGTGAAGGTTATGGTGAGAAGGGATCTCAACTCTTGGATGCACATTAGGATGAGATGTACCGAGATGCACTAGATCAATACCGTTACCAAGCGCAATTTATGGTTGTATTTGAGATTAAAAGTGATCAATGATCCAAATCCCTTCTTGCCTTCTCATTTTAACTAATTTTCTCGTAGGATATTTCGTCCTCTATACAGTTTTTTTATGTAATACTTGCCCTTAAAAGTAGTTATTAAAAAGGAGATTGAAAACATGAGTAAGGTAAACAATATAACTACTATAACTATAATTATAGTTACTCAAATAAATACAAGATATGATATAAACAAGAAAAACGATATGAAAATTGTCTTAGAAACTTTGTTCATTCAATTAGATAAGACATATCTCGATTACAATATTTAAAAATTTGGTATTTTTAAACGAAGAAAAAAGGATTTTGATATATATAAACAAAGTTCCAAAAGGGCAATTAATTAAGATTTGAGACTTAATTGGCACCAAGTAATCATAAAAATTTAGACTGCATCTTGTAATATTAGAAACTTTGTTGAAAAAAAGCACTAAATTGACCCTACTCCTCCATGTGATTCTCCCACTAAAATGTCTCTCAAAAAAACACATTAAAAACTGAAATCTATTCACATTGATCTTGTGGTCCTTTTATTACTACTTCTTGGTGGATAGTTGCGTCCTCAACTCAAAGCTCAAATCGATAACGATTTAGATAACTAGTGGTTTAGGCGTTAGATGACTGGTTATGTCATATGTTTTTGTATTTAGAGTTAATTACTGTTTTGGTCCCTGTGGTTTGTTAAAAAATACGGAATTGTCCTTAAGCTTCATTTATTACTGTTTTGGTCCCTGTAGTATGCACTTTGTTACGAAATTGGTCTTTATGAGGGACCAAAACCGTAATAAATTCTTATGCAGAAATTTACAAAAATGGTCCTTATGAGGGACCAATTTCGTAACAAAGTGCATACCACAGGGACCAAAATAGTAATAAATGAAGTTTAGGGACCAATTCTGTATTTTTTGACAAACCACAGGGACCAAAACAGTAATTAGCTCTTGTATTTATTATGTTTGACATTATTGGTTTATACCAACTAGTGTTGAAACCGCACGTTGCGCGATAACATGAGTAACTTGGGTAGTATGAAGATTGTCCATTTAATACATGCTAATTGTTAAACATGTAATCAACAAGAAATATACAAATTATTTGTAGAAATCATTAGAATTTAATTAGTGTAATCTTAATATATACATACATACATACATATGCTAGGTTTTTTTTTCCAATTATTGGTAGAAATTGACGATTGACCTAATTTATATATTGTTTGTATAATTGATAACATTGAATTTTTTTTCCTTTTGGAGGTAAAAGAGAATGATACATTTGTCGATTTAATTATATTTACTATATCATCACAAAAAAGTTAAGTATTTATAAAAAATATTAATGTTTTAGCGTTTAAATGATAGGTGTTCTAATTAATGACAAAAATAATTTAGAAAGTGTATTATCATAATAAATGAAAATGTATGTACTTTTATGGATATGTGAGTTCTAATTTCATTTTATAAGAAAACTAAAATGAAATAGACAATGCAAGAAAATAAAAGGTTTTGGTAACTATTGTATTGATTTTAAAATAAACGAGAATAAGTAGAAAAGGATAAATGATAACAAAAATACATACATGTAATATGTGGCATAATAATGGCGCAAGTATACATCATGTATTGCGTTCGCTTCACAAGTAATATAATGGTATGGACCAATATCGTATCCACGGGGATTGGACTACCAAGAATCGAAGATTTCTACGAACTTCCGGTGCAAAGTTAAGAATTTTAATGATTTATTTAAGTTGGTTTTAAGTGAGCAATTAATTATAAAATTAACGAGATAATTAAAAAGTGGGTACGGGTGTAAGTTTTCCTCGAGAGTATATATTTAGTAACTTAAACGGTCAATAAAACCGGTCACAATTTGTCCCACACGAATTCCTCCTCTCGGAACTACGTCGTAAACGTTGCAATAACGATTTTATTATAAAGTTTCCACACAAACTAATTGTTAGTGCAATATGTCTTCAAGGTTTAAATATAGAAAAGTCAAAGTCAATGTAATGTGTTTTGTTTAAATAGCCTTTGTGTAGGTTAGTTTAGAAAACACTCTTAGAAACATTCTCATAATTCACATTCATATCTTAGAGAGAGAAAGTGCAGAACTCCTATCTTGTATACAGTGTTCTTGATCAATGAGATGACAAATTCACATCTTCTCTATCTTGATTGATCTTTAGGGTTTAACAATTGGTATCAGAGCAGGATCTTAGATTCAGATTGTATTTCTCTGATCATTCACAAATTTTTGTGCAGATCTTCAAGAAAATTTGATTGATTTCTTGAACTTTTTCAAGAAATCTCGTTTTCTTGAGATTTATACAATTTTCTTTGTTTGTGATCGATTTTGTGTGCAAACTTGTCTTCTGGATTCGTGATCTGATTTGGAACGAGATTAAAGAAGGTTTCGAAGGCCAATTTCACTGTTTTGAGTTTCAATTTTGAAGATTTGTGAGGTTTTTGGGGTTTGGACTCGATCTTCTGTTCGATCTTCAAGAATCGCATTTCAGACGTTTTCAGTGGTTTTTGTGTGAAGGAAAAACATTCAGACTGCTATTTCGAGCATTTCTGTGAAGTCTCTTGCAGAGGTTTTCAGATTTCAGACGTTTTTGGGAAATTTTGAGAACTTTTCGTAAGATCTACTCTTTTCGCAAGACTCGTCGTGGTTTTCGCAAGTTCATCATCATTTGAAGGTCTTCAGAATCTAAGTGGAGTATTCGCATCCTTTATATCAGAACCCGTGTTACTTTTCGCAAGCCTCTTTCACGCGAACAAGAACTTTTCGTAACCCAAAGACACGCAAACAGTAAATTTGCGTATCCCTCTGTCTCGCATACCTCAGCTTTTCGTAATTCTCTATTACGAAAAGTCTTTTCGTCTGTTGATTACGAACTTCTCAGGTCTCTTCAGGATTTTCTAAGTCTACTGATCGGTCTTATCAGATTCAATTTAAGAGGTTTTTAGAAAAAGATTTGTGAAGAAAATGTGTTGATCAAGTGTTTTCGAAGTGATCTGTGAAGTTTGTTTTCAGATTATTTGCATTTTCAGTGATTAGTTGAAGTTTAAGTGGATTTTGGAATTGTTTGTAAACTTTTCGCTAGATCTGTGGTTTGCGCAAGACACATCAGAAGAACTCGCAATACTCATCAGAAGAACTCGCAAGCTGCTTCCAGATCTCGTATACTTCGGTTTTCGCAAGATTGGTTAACAGATTTTCTGCACCAGATCTCAAGGGTTTTCTTTCGTGTATCACTGGTTTTCGCAAGCTATTCTTACGAAAACAGTAACTTTTCGTAAGCCTTTGTTACGCAAAGTATCACGATGGCTTATCAAAGATTGGAAAATCGTCCTCCGATGCTTATCAACGATTCAAATTTTGGTCCATGGATGGTTTCATTTATCGATTTTATTTCAAGAAAAGAAAATGGTGATTACATGATAAAATCGTTCTCCGAAGGTCCATTAGTCTTATATAAAAAGGAGATTGATTTTTCTGAAGAAGAGATTAAGCGGACGAAAGCCGACAAGCAGGCTTTATCCTACTTGCTTTCTGTTCTTCCACAACACATCTATACTCGCGTTGAAGCCTACAGATATAATCCAATGAAGTTGTGGAATGCTTTAACAAAGCAAATGCTTGGATCAAAGGTTGATTTTAAGGTAAAGGAAGAGAAGAAGGTTGAGATAGAAAATTCTGAGAAGATGAATGAGCTTACAAAGAGATTATCTGATTTGGAAATAATGATAGAAGAAGAACGAAAAGCTCACAAGAAAGAAAGAGAAGGTCTAGTTCAAAGAATTTATGATCTTAAGAAGGCGTTGAAGATGAAAACTAGAGAATGTGAAGATAAGAAAGAAGTGGAACTCAAATGCATGAGACTTTCCAAACAGAATTCAGATTTTCAGAAAGTCTTATTTTTAGAGAAGGAAAAGTTGGAAAAGGAAAGGATTGGTTTTGAGGTTCAAAGAAAAGGGTTTGAAGCAAAGAATGCTAAGCCGACTGAGAAAATTTCTGAAATACAAATGGAGTTGGATAGAGAAAGTGAAAAACTTGAGAAGATGAAGAAAGCGGATTTTCAGTCAAAGAGCGTAAAGGATGATTTTTCTATTGAGAGGAAGATTTTTCAGCAAGAAATTCGGAAACTTACAAAGAATTTGGCTGGTTTATCTACAGATATCATGAAGGAAAAGAGGGTGAATTGTGATATTCGGAAGAAGCTCGAGTTAATGACAAAGGAACGAAATGCCTTAAAAGACAAAGTGAGGTCGTTCAACAACTCCGAGTGTTTTTCAGAATGTCCGATGCGTCCTTCTAACATTTTCTACAAGGAGTCTGTGGATATGTCTTCCAAATCCTATGTTGATCTTCCTTCCTACAAAAGAGTCAACATGAAATGGAAAGTAAAAGGTAAATTTCCTAAAAAAGATGTACCAAAATCATCTTTTCCAAATAAGAATTTTAAAACGAAAGTTAATTCTTTTGTTAATTCTTATTGTGGAAATTATGATTTTGTTAATAATAATAGTGTTCAATATTGGTATGGTACTTACCATTTTCCATCTTATAGAGCTCCGCTTAACGTGTCAGGACCTAAGACTTGTTGGGTACCAAAATCTACTTAATCTGTTTTGCAGATTTAGAGACAAGCGTTGAACTCTCGGAAGATGAAGTACTTATGCATTCAAGAAGACATTGAACATCACATATTTTCAGGGAGTTTTCTATTTTTTTTATATATACATGTGCGATTTGATAAATCTTTCGGTATTTTGTAGGGGGAGAGAGAGTGCGATAAAAGATAATGGCTTTTGAACACAACAGTTCAAAACCCGCACTTCAACGGTAATGGCTTTTGAACACATCAGTTCAAAACCCGCACTTCAACGGTAATGGCTTTTGAACACATCAGTTCAAAACCCGCACTTCAACGGTAATGGCTTCTGAACAAATCAGTTCAGAACCCGTACTTCAAAGGCTATGACTTCTAAACAAATCAGTTTAGAACTCATACTTATCAGGTGATATCCTTTCACTGTCATATCCTTCTATTTTTTAGGACATGTGCTTAAAGGTATCATTGTGTTATATTTTATGTCTACTAACGTTGAAAGGTTGAACCTTCACAAATTTAATTCAATGAAGTGAAATTCTTCAATTTTTCATTCAATGAATAAAATGTGTGTTAATGATGATTTTACGAGCATTTTTGTATCGTCGGAGTTATATTTGTTTCTACATTCGCTTCTGAAATAAGTCGAAAGGTCAGCGAAACATGTTTGAGATTTTGATATAAGCGCAAAATTGTGTAAATCTAGACTTATACAGAATACAATGCTCACAAAGCCTATTCGTCTTAATCATGAATGGAAACGAAAATATGGGGGAAGCACTACGTTTTTGAACCAAGTGATTGAGATGCTATAATAATAATAATTAAAAATATATTATATATATATATATATATATATATATATAATAAAATCATTCAGTTTGATAGTCTGTGCCTGTGGCCTATCTGGTTTGGGAGATTAAGTCCCAAGGGGTACTCGTTACCTAGCCCCTAAGATCAACTGATCTGGGATTGGCTGACCCAAATCCTGCTATAGAACCAGGTAGAAAGCCATGTTCTACTGGTACAGATGGGATTAAGGTATATCGATGTAGCCTTTATGGTTCGGGAGAGTAAGTTCCAAGGGGTGCTTGTCACCTAGCCCCTAAGGCCAACTGGTCTGGGTTCGGCTGACCCAAATCCTGCTATAGGACCAGTTAGAAAGTTACGTTTACGGTGTATCTTAGTCTTAATAAACTGTTTGATTATAAAAGATGCCAATGAGCACATAATAAAAGTTACCAATGTGCACAATATGAAAAGATGCCTAAGAGCACACATCTCTTGAAACTTGGGGAAAATACAAAGTCGCGATAAACCTGTAAATTTGTGAAAATTCTGGTTTTGGACAAATAGTGTGAGTAAGAGCAAAGTATTCTTATAGGTTTTAGAGGTGCATTTGCTTGTTGCTAATCATATTTCGCATGCTAGTCCACCAAATAGATTTTATAAAGGGGTTGAAATTGAACTTTTGTAACTCGATATGCGATGATGTCTTGTTTTTGAATCCAAACGCATGCATTTGATTCCACTTGATGGAAATATCTGTTACATTTCATTAAGTTGAATTTCTTTTGTTTGGTGTTCAAATGATTAAATGTTAGTAGTTATAAAATGTTGTTCAATGAATTCTATTTTCTTTATATAAGTTTGTTAAAATGTGCGCTTATATGATTTTTATGCAAATTTTCAGGGGGAGAAAATCATCTTGCTCTACAATTCTTATTTTTAGGGGGAGCAAGATCTTTCGTTTATGGGGAGATTGTTTGTGTTTTTCAAGGGGAAGAAATGTTTTTGAAGAGGGAGATTGTTCGTGACTGAAATTGAAAAGATTTTCGATGCTCGTGATGCTCACTTTCATCGAAAAAGGGGGAGAATGTCTACATCAATTTCATGTCAAAGAAAGTTTAAAATCAAAGATTCGTTTTAATGTCAACGGGGAGATTTGTAGAAAGAAGACGTCGTTTCAAGAAATGATAGGGGGAGTTTTATTCTTCAAGAGTTTTTAAGAAATCGATTGATCCTTTCAGTGATCTCTTTCTTTTGAACTCGCGCGTTTATGAAGATCGACACTGAAGAATGAAATTTTCAAGTCAATGGAAATGGGGAGAATTCTTCAAGAGTTTGAGGAAAATCGATTGATCCATTCAGTGATCTCTTTTTCTTGAACTTGTGCTTATTTGTATTAAAAAGCTTTGTGTGAAGATTCATATTCTCCTGTTCGAAGAAAGAAGTTCGTTATTTGCCGTTTGAAGATTGGATGACGTTTTGACTTTGACAAGCTTTGATGAAGACCGAAGATTCAAGAAAGTTAAAGCTTGCTAATCGCATTTGTTTAAACCTTGAATCCAAGGGGGAGATTGTTAGTGCAATATGTCTTCAAGGTTTAAATATAGAAAGGTCAAAGTCAAAGTCAATGTAATGTGTTTTGTTTAAATAGCCTTTGTGTAGGTTAGTTTAGAAAACACTCTTAGAAACATTCTCATAATTCACATTCATATCTTAGAGAGAGAAAGTGCAGAACTCCTATCTTGTATACAGTGTTCTTGATCAATGAGATGACAAATTCACATCTTCTCTATCTTGATTGATCTTTAGGGTTTAACACTAACTTTCGGTTTACCAACCTTACTAAGTAGATCTCGAAGATCTTAGTCTTTCCGGATGTAGAGAGATGCGCATATCTCTATGGCACACATACTCGACCGGCGTTTTGACCTTAGTTCAGTTATGCAACAACCCATATCTCTATGTGATTATGGAGATTTTCTCAAACCTCCTTGCATCATTCAAGTCATATTTTGGATCCGTCCCTCTCGAGGTCTAAGATCTAATATTAACATGCACATGTGATTAGCTTGTCCGCGTTGAGTTATGCTTCGACTCAAATGACTAAACCGAAAAATTAATTAAATGTGGTAACACCCGAGTGTTACATTTTTACCCTCTCGGGTTCGGCTTACACCCGCACTCAAAAGGGGGTTTAACTACTGATCATAAGTATAGACATAATGATGTAGAAGAAATACCGAAACATAAATTGGATTAAACTGGAAATGGGTCACTGTGGTCACAAGTCTCACCAAAGTGGCGACGGAAATTAAAAGTGCAGAAAATTAAAAGTTGCTAAACTAGAATTACAAAGAAACTAAACTCAACTGAAAGTAAAAATGGTTGTAAAAACTTGATGTGTTTCGTAAAATTTGGTAGAACTTGATGTTTGAAATGCTTGGACTAGGCTCCTTTATATATGTGAAGAGGTGAAAGAGACTTGAGAGTGTGAAAGGGACTTGACCATGCCTGTCCTCATCCCTTTTTGTCTTGAAGCAAGTTGTCTTCTTCCTTCTCTTCTTTCATGAAAAGTTCCAGCCTTGACCCAGTCTTCCCCTGCAAGAGTCCTTCACGATTTTGACAATAAAATCCCCAATATGATTTTCCAGCCACTGCCTTACCACTGTGGTGACTTAATGACTTTCAGCGCCAAAATTCGTTTTTTTTTTTTGATATTTCTCAACTTTTGAACTGATTTAGACCAAAGAAATAATAGAAGACTCAAATGGGTATTTAGAGAGGTAAAATGGGTTTAAAAAGAGTATAAATAATATTAAAAAATGAGGGTTATCAATAAATGTGTGAAAACTTCTCATTTAACCATTGTCTAGTTCTTATTATACTATATAATAGATATAGTAGATTTAACTTTTACCATTTGGTTGGCTTTGATTAATTTCAACCATGTTTTTTCATGATTATCATTGGTTGGAATTGATTTGGATTCTATCCATGTTATGATTTCAAAGACATCTTTCAACATTTGTATATTCATATTTTATTTCCAATCTACCATCTTCCCCGCCACTTCATAATACTCTCACGAATGTGGGATATCTAAACCTCAACCACAATTCATTTTAATTTTCATATAATAAGATTTGTTTTAAAAAATAGGGTAATCCAAATAAGATAACCTTATGAGTTCAAACCTATAAGTTGACACAATGACATCATATCCTTCTTTCTTATACACGTGCTCTTTATTCCAATGTTTCAGCATCTCACCAATGTGTAATGTTTAAAACTCAACCGTAATTCATCAATACCCAATTCTTATTATGTCACCTAAATCGTGTGTTGCCATGTAACATCCAGGTCAACCGTACCAGATATTGTCCGCTTTGTCCACACCTAGACTCATGGTTTTAAAACGCGTCTGATAGGGAAGGACCGGAGGTATCAGGTCCCGCTAAACCCCCAACCAATGTGTGATCTTACAATCCACCCCCTTGAGAGCCCAGCGTCCTCGCTCTCACACTAGTCTGGTTGTCGACTCTGATACCATCTGTAACATCCCAGGTCAACCGTACCAGATATTGTCCGCACCTGGACTCACGGTTTTAAAACACGTCTGATAGGGGAGGTATCAAGTCCCTCTTATAAGGCAACCCAATTTCAACCCTCTTAGTTGGTGGGTTGGCGGTTTAGCGATTTGACGGGTTAGGTTTAATTGGGTTGTTAGCGATTTGGGTTGGACGGGTTTCGTGGGTTGACGATTTTCTGTACACCCCTAGTTATGAGGAGTTTTGAAAATATCTTTCTTATTCTCAATGCATTTTCTTTTGTCATTCTCAATACTCATAGCCAAACAAGAGAGTGAGCCATAGTTTCTGTAACACCCATAATTTTCGGATAAGTAGAACTTCGAATTAGTGTGGAATCGATCTTTTAAGAAAAATATGAAAAATAGGATTTTGGGTTAAATCCTAGATTTTATGGTCTTGTTGGATGGGGAATTCAAATACGAGTCCAACAGTTCTTTCCGGAGCGAAAACGGAGCTATAACGAAGAAGTTAGGGCCAAAACAACTTTCGGTACAATCTCGGCTAAAGTGACCAGCGAAAGTGACACTTGTGTCACTCTCGCTGGTTTTGTACCGAGATCTATTTGAGCCCGGCGAAAGTGCCCAGCAAAAGTGACACTTGTTTCACTCTCGCACGTCACTTTAGCCGTCGGGTACCTGGAGCATAAATACAAGATTTTTAGCCCTCAAACTTCATTTCTTCATATCTCTCTCATTTCAACTCCGATTTTGGTCATTCAAGTTGCTATGGTTCCGATTTTGAGAGCTCTTCAAGGATCTAGAAAGAGTTTTTGAAGTTCATAGGAAGATTCAAGGGTGTTTGGTGGTGGTAAGTCTCTCAAATCTCTTCCCTTTCTCTCCTAAATCGTTTTTCCTTCCTTCCTCACAAACCCTAACCGATTTTGGTGTTTTTCTTGGAGATTAATGTGTTTCTTATCCACTTTATGCTAGTGATTTCATTTATTGATGCAAGAGCAAGTGTCATCCACAACACTAGAGATGTTTGGGTTTTCTAGGTTTTCATCAAAACCTAAGTGGTGAGTTTATCCTACTAGCTTCTATACTTTCATATGAGTTAGAAATGTTCCATTGATGATCTTCTAGTATTTTGCTTATCCAATTTCGGTTTGGATGATTTTGAAGAAGTTAGGTCCAATTGAGGTTTTGGGTAATGGAGATTTTGATGGTTGATGTTTGGAGAACAATTCTAAATGGTTAAATGTAGTTATTCATGGTTGGAATTTATGAATCTAGGTTTTTGGAAGATTTGGCTTGAAGATGCAAGTTTCTTCAAAGGAGCTTACGTTTGGGGAAAATCTAGATTTAGCCTAAATCTAGCAAGGTGAGTTCAAGTTGCTTTGTGAAAATTTTGTACATGCCAAAATATTTATTTTAAAGTATTTGGGTGCTTTATATAAAATTATCACTTGTTGAGTAATTAGTGGGTTTGATTAATTAAAGTATTGAGCTTTACAAATCTTGTAAAACACCCATATTTGGGGATTTTGGTCAATCTTGGCCGTATGAATACTTTGAGAGTTGTAAACCTTTATTTTGGGCAGATGGCCAATTGAGAAATCCAAAGGGTAAAGATTTTTGGGTAACGATGTATTTTGGTTTACATAATCATGTGAGTAACTCGTATTTAGCCAAACGTTTATTTTGGCCTTTAAAGGCTTGATTTATACTGAAATGAGTGTTTAAGTGTTTGTCGGTTTTAGTAGCTCTAGGTGGAGTCTTGGAAGTGTTATGTGCTTAATTGCGTTTTCTTTGAGTATGTGCCGGTGTGAGTGTTTGGTCTTAGACGTGAAGGCCGTTGTTGATTTTGTATTCTTAGTACCTTTGGGACTAATGAACTATGACGGGTTATATGCATTGTTGAGTTACAAAAGATTTATATATACGTATACACACATATAGATGCATATATGATTTGACTTCATTGGGAAAGTGGCAATGAAGGGGTTGTGAGATTATCATGCCTCGGAGCACGTGTTTGCATGATGTGGGTTAGATGCATTTCATTTCATGAATTGATATTGATAACTGATCATTAGATCTTTTGAGCAGAGGGCTCGGTTTTGGACTCAGTTGAGCCTCGAGGGCATTCGCCCGATTTTTTTATAAGCTCGACGTGGGCTTGGGGTTTGAGTGGCATGAATTGCATTATATTCGATGTTTACATGATTGGAATGCATTAGTTATTCTTTTGGGGTCATGTATATCTTTACGTCAAGTAAGCTTGTTTTGGATGGTGGGTTTCCAAGGTAAAGACCTAGTATGGTTGAACTTGGTAGTTTTAAATGGACTAAAGACCTAGTATGGTTGATGTCTAAGATGGGCTAAAGACCTAGTATGGTTGATGCCGAAGATTGACTAAAGACCTAGTATGGTTGATGTCAAAGATGAGCTAAAGATCTAGTATGATTGATGTCGGAAATGGACTAAAGACCTAGTATGGTTGATGTCTAAGACGGGCTAAAGACCTAGTATGGTTGATGCCGAAGATTGACTAAAGACCTAGTATGGTTGATGTCATCTGCTTTCCACATCCAAGAAGCTTACTTACGTTTATAAATTGTGGTTTAATTTATGTGTTGGCCACATTCGATGAGATCGGGTCTCCCCCGTCACCGAAGGGTATTGATTTCGGTATTTTATTATTCGCATTGTTGAGGTTATATTGTATGCACATAGATTGTTTCCATGACTGATGGACGGATTTATGTTACATCTTTATTGGATGTTTTAACTATTGGAGTTTTATTCGCAGTGACGATTACTTGAGAAATTATTATTTAATTAACTCTTGATGTGAGTTTTGGATTTGAATCCTTTGCAGAGAAACGATTTTCATTGGAAGCTTTCCTCACAAGGATTGTGTGTGTTTGGAAAATGGGTCGTCGATATCTTTTATACAAACCAGTTTTGAAAATCATATATTAAGTTGCATGTTTTGGTTTATCAAATGATTTGCTCGTGATGTAAACTCTTGAACTCACTAGGCGTTAGCCTAACCTTTTTATTTGTCGGCATGTGCAACAAGTTCAGGTTGGGAATAGCTTTAGCTACACTGTGAAGTGATGAGTGCTAGTAGAGTGCACGAGAAGTGAGATGCTTAGCGAAGTCTTCCGCACTTATTTGGGATTAGCAACTTGCAATCGGGTTAAGTAACACCCGTCTTGAGTTATTAGTTGTGAAATTTGTGATGTTTAAACTTTGAGGTATTTTCAAGGATGTTTTGTAGAAATGTTTTATCATCTTTTAGATATTTTATCGAAATTACAGTTAGTTGCTCGTTCCAAATTTAAGAGTGTTACAGTTTCATATTTTGCATCTAGAGAATCACAAGTCATTTGTAGAAACCACAGAGCATATACGTAAGGTAATCCTATTGGGTCGCAAGTTATTTGTTCATATCAATTACTATAAGACACGCAAATATTTATGTTACAACCTGTGTCATTACGAGCAAGAAAGTTAAATTGGGTTTAGAGAAACCACATTCACCCATTTATAAGTATAAGAAGAAACTCATGAATGTGACTGTTTATTGCGACGTACATGTCAGTCATAACATTTATACTTATTTCCTACTTCCGATGGAGCTTGGGATTTTAATGAATACTTTTTTTTAAAAAAATAAAAACAAACAAGTAATCAAGTAATTATTATGTAAAATTTAACAACCCCCGTTTCATTCAAAAGTAAATGAAATAGACATGAAACATTAGCAAATGATTTATCACACAAGCACAAAAGTAGAACTCAACATATTAAAAAGTTGCATGTAACATTCCAGGCCAACCGTACCAGATATTGTCCGCTTTGTCCACACACCCGGACTCACAGTTTTAAAAAGCGTCTAATAGGGGAGATATCAAGTCCCTCTTATAAGACAACATTTGTTCCCCTCCCCAACCAATGTGGAATCTTACAATCCACCCCCCTTGGTTATGCCAAATACTACACAGTTAAAATCTATCGCACATATACATCCTTACAACACAAAAAGAAAAACTTACTGCAAGGACAACCTATGTAAGAAAACAAATGAGGATGTCAAAACAGATAAACAAAAATTCGGTTCTTATACAAAATGAAACAAGAAAGAAAATCATGATGCAAACATAGATGCTCATCATCAATTTTTACGATAGTAGATGTTCACAAGCAAATGACAACATAAATTAATGATAATGCATACATACTTTATCAAGAAAACATAGACAAAAAACAAGTTAATAAAAAATTAAACATTATAAATAACAATAGTAGGAAGATCATGTACATATATTATCCCATCACATCTTATTGAAATCAAGATTATCTAGAAGTCATTAAGAAAAAATGACATAAATGTTCGCACAATCTCATTTACAAAAAATGCAAACTAAAAAACAAAACATATACAACCAATATAAAAAAGGGAGACATGCATAGAAGTCTAATGCAAATCAATATGAATGATTAACTGAATACTGAACGTACGAAAAGAAGACTACAAAGACCAAACAATGGGATAAAAGTCGAACATAATCAAAACACATAATTTAACAAAATTTAACCGTTAAAAATAAAAATCAAGGACGAAGAAATTTTGTTCGGAATAGACACAACTCACATACCATTCAATAGTAAATAAAAAAAACATGAAACAAGCATGATCAAAATTGCATATAATACATAATAAGCCAAAATCCAAACAAACACAATTATTAAAATCAACAATAATCGTAAATAAAGCAAGCCACATCATCTGGCAAAATCAACAACCTTGTTTATACACGAAAAAAAGATGAGAGAACTCCACCAAAGAGTATAGTCAAAATCAAATAATAGCATACAAGTTAGAACACTTCAAAACAGATAAAATTCGACAACAATGAAATATGTTTTGACTATACACAACCCACTTTAAGGGATAAAATTCGACAACATTCTGTAACGTCCTAAAACATAACATGCAAATGACATAGAATAAACATCTCACACATTAGTCCCAAATTACATCATAAACTTGTCTTAGACATATCAAAAGTCTGAACTAAGCAAAATTTGACAGCGGAAAAGTCTTGTCCACAGCCGAGAGCTTCTATCTAAAAGTGTACTAGCAAAACTATGGAGTCTCTCTCTAAGCTCCATCTCAATCCTCACGCCTTCTCTTTGTTCTTACTTGAAGAACCAGTACATCGCTTACCTGAAAATGGTTTAGTTTTGAAAAGCGAGGGTTAGGCCAAAAAGGTCTAGTGAATTCCCTCCAAAAATAGTTTTGAACAACAGTATAAAAATCATTTCATAAATTCATCAACAATCTCCACCTAAAGCATCAACATGGTACTGCACAATGTTCAAGGATCGTACAAGCTAACCAAGATCGGGGCCCAAGCAGACTCCCCTCTCGCCTTATATCGGGGCCCAAGCAGACTCCCCTCTATGAGAGTAGGAAGAAAACGAATTCCATTCTACTGGCTCATCACAACTGTCCAAGGGATCATCGGATCCCGAGGTACTCCGATCCCACTGTGCAGAACGACTCTACATAGCATACACATAGATTACCATAAATCACGAGACGTGAAATCTTTATAAATCATTCATCATGCTAAACAGTCTTTTGAATAAAACATACTTTTCATGGGAAACATACGCAAAAGTTGGTAACAATTCATGCTCATAAATAGACCATAATCAGTAAAATATTTAGCATCTTATTTCATGTAAAAAGGGTTTAGGGAACTCACCTGTCGTATAGACTTTCCCAACCACGTGTCTCGTCCCGAACTGATCTTACACCTAAACGTACCATACATTTTAATTAGTTGTAACCCAACTACTGACCCTAGATCTTACCCCAAAACTGAACCCACGATATGATATCCGCACTTCCGGAATCCCACACGGGATCCGGTATCTTACTTCCGGAATCCTCACTGGTTCCGGTACTTCTCGCTTTCGGACTCCTCAGTGGATCCGGTACTCCACAATTCCGGAACTCCCTAATGGGATCCGGTGTTCCAAGATTCTGGAAATCCTTCAGTTCCGGAAATCCTTCAGTTCCGGAAATCCCTTATGGGATCCGGTGTTAAGTAGTTCCAGAAATCCCTTTGGGATACGGTGTCAAAAGTTCCGGAATCGGCGATTCCTAATTTGTCGAACCACAAATCCAAACTCCTCCTAATTAGCCTAACACCGAAATCGTTTACTATCACATCCTTTTTCATAAATTAAATGTGCTATTCTCCAACCTCAATTACTCGCATAAACATTTAATTAGACTAAAAAACAGTCTGAACTTGAGTTAAACCCTAACTTTCTTCCTACATTGAGTGCACAACTCCAACATTAAGGAAAACTCAGAAAATGATTACCAATCTATCAACTAGGCAAGAAATGAAATAGAAGAGATCAATTGCTTACCAAATTGAAGTTTCTCCTATTAGAAATCGATGCCAAACAATTCTTTTTCCTTCTTGCTTCTTCTCTTAGCCGTCACACCAATGGAACAGTGAAAATGAATGAGAACCTAGGGATTTTCACCCTTTATATCTCTTCCAAAAATTGCAAAAAGGCCCCTCCCTTGGCCACAAAAACCCTTAAATCTTTGTTAGATTGTAATAACCCGAATTTCTAGTACGTAATGAAAGTTTAGTGGCTAAAGTCTAAGAAATTAAAGTTAAGATAAGGGGGCCTTTGTGCAAATTGTGAAAGGTATAAATGGGTTCCAAAACCCTAGAAGCCTCTTGTGTGTGTGTGTTTTGGTGGCTAGAAGAAGAAAAGGGAAGAAAAGAAGAAAACCAAGTGGAGAATTCGGATTTGTGGTGAAATCATTGAAGGTAATCTCATCCAAACTCTTCTCCTTGCTACTCCATGTTTCTATGCTGTGATTTTGATGTAAAACCCTTTGTTCCATTGTGTTCTCCACCTTATTGTTCAAAAAGGGGTTTTTGGGGGTTTTTTATTAGAGGTAATGAAATGGATTAAGTGGGTGTTTATGTTTGGTGGATGAGCCCTTATGTTTGGCTAATCGAGCTTATAGCAAAAAATGGGTTTTTATTCACTTTTGGAAAAATGGTTTTCGTCCGGCCCGCAGTTTCCGAACGTCGCCCCGTCCGGACAGTAGTGTCCGGACAGTGGGGGGTTTTCGGGTGTTGTTCATAGTGTCCGGGTGTAAGGGGTTTCCGGATAAGTGTCCGGTAAGTATAAATTGTCCGGAAAGTAGAATTGTCCGGAAAGTTGAATTGTCCGGAAAGTAGAGTTGTCCGAAAAGTTAAGTTGTTCGGAAAATAGAGTTGTCCGGAAAGTTGGATGATCAGCTTATATGTTTTATCCATTCATTCAGGAAAATCGATTGGAAGTCTGGAACCGATTAGGAAAGGGAAGTAAGAGAACCGATTAGGAAAGGGAAGAGTTTAGTTGAGGGGCCAAAAGTGGCAAGGGAGCCAAAGTGTTGGCATGGGGTCGGCCCATGCACCTCAACCGAGCCCCATTTCTCATTTGGGTGTTTGGTGTCGTGATTAGGAAGAAAAGAAGGAAATAACAAAAAAAAACCCCACCCTCCCTCGTTTCTCTTCACGTCGCTGCTAAGAAGGATAAAAAAAATCAACCCTAGTGTTCCTATTCTCATTTTTTTTCTTTTCCTTGCTGCGCCGTGAGATCCCAACCGAACCGCATCTTCTTCCCTTTCCCCTTTGTGTTACTGCCGAGAGGAGAGAGAGACTGTAGAGAGAGAGCGAGCCGGAGATCGGGATCCCGTCGGGGTGCTGTTGGGTCGTCGTCGATCGGTAAGTCTTCATTCCTTCTCTTGTTCTTTCTTTCGTCATCATCGAAACACCACAAACCACCGCCGCCGCCGCAACCTTGGCTTCCGGCGGTGTGCATGGCCGCCGTGCACCACCATTGCGATGGCTGCGGTGCGGTTTGCTGTGGTTAAGTCGTGGGTGGGGGGGGGGGTGTGCGGTCCAAGAATCGTTAGCCGAATTGTCACGTTAGTCTCGTCGGTTCGTTTTATCGAACCACCACCATCGCCGGTGGTGGCTGCCGCCGCCGACCACCACTGCCGGAGGTGGCAGTGGGTGGTGCGTGGGTTGTCCAGCTTTCATAATGTAACATCCCGAATTTTCGTTATATTATGTTATAAATTATAAACTAACTTGGGGGTTAAGTTTGTAATTGTTTAAAGTGTTGTTGAAAATGATTTTTTCAAATTGAGGGTTTGTTGTGCAATTCGTGGAAAGTTGAAGGTTGTTTGGTAATATAGACTATGACTCATGTGTTTTTACGTGAGGTGTCGTTAATTTAGATTATTAGTTAAATTGTGTGTGTTGTGTGTGCATTCGGTTTTTGAGAAGAAAACCGTGAGAGAGAGAGAGAGATATCGAGAAAGAGAAGGAGAGGAAGAAAAGGTGCTGGGATTGCTATAATTGCTATAATTGCTATAATCTGTTTTGGGTTGAAGAATCATAAGGTAAACTATATCATTAAATCCTTCATCTTCTTAGATTAAAGATTTCTATGGAGTTTTTAGTTGGGTCTTGATAAATTATGATGATTATGTGAACTTGAGTTTTAGGATATGTTAAGATAAGTGTAATAAACATATCTGCAAATTGGCATAAACAAACATGGATTAAAAGTATAAAAATCTGGGTTTTTGATGAACTTAGTGGACCGAGACTTGGATGAACATCATCGGAGTCGCAATAGGCAATTGCGACTTGGAGTTGGAGTCGCAGCAGACCATTGCGATTCGGCTTTGGAATCGCAACAGTTGGTTGCGATTCGGAGTGAGATCGCAATGGGCAGTTGCGACTTGGCTTTGGAATCGCTTTAGTTGGTTGCGACTTGGGGTGAAATCGCAATGGCGAGTTGCGATTTGAGGATGAAATCGCAACCGTTGACTGCGATTTGGTTTTGAAATCGCAACAGAGGACTGCGACTTCAGTTCACTGCGATTTGGTTTTGAAATCGCAACAGAGGACTGCGACTTCAGTTCACTGCGATTTGGATTTGAAATCGCAATAATGGACTGCGATTTCAGTGGGTTGCGACTTGAAACGTGATTTTTAGAAATTAAGGATTTTCAGTTTTAGAGAGTTCTGTTTTAGAAGTTAACATCAGTATATGTTAATTGGTTAATACAGTAAGCTTTAATAGTGAAGAAAGGAGACTTTCAAGTTAAAAGGATTAAAAGAAGCAATAACGCATCAGGTGAGTTTATTCAACTCTCTTTAAAATTCAGTAATTAATCTTGAATTAAATGTTTTATATGTCTGCATGAAGTTGTGTTATATTGGTTACCATGTTAAAGTTTCCAAGATGAGATACATATGAAATTGATGGGTTAGTATTATTATTTATCATGCATGTTAAGTTTGATTTATCTACTACATGAAATTGATATGTGGTTATGAATACTAAACATGATTTGAAGCTTTCTTGAGATATTAATTTCCATGCTAAGATTAAGAGGAGATGATTAAGAGATTGAGATGAGAAGATATTAATATTCTTGATATTTTATATATGTAGAATATGTTCGGAGAAATGATATACTGTATGCTGGACGCATATAGTAGTATCGATTATTATACATATTATATTATGTGATTATGTGCTTTTACTAAAATAGGCATCCGGTCACCGAGGGCACTTGGGTACGGTATGATGGGAACCGGTTACTCGCCATAGACCAAAGGGATGTAATTTTAGTAATTGGGTGAACCTTGAATCATGAGTCTCGATTTGAGTATCGCGATATTATAATCCCATGGGGACCATTGATTCTGAGGTGGAATGTGGAAAAAGCAGTTGTGCTTAATAGTTCCCATTTCGATTTGGGAAGATCAGAGATTTCCCTGTGATGAGAGGAAGATTTGAGATAGGCATAAAGTAATTTGTAATCTCTACTTCCTGATTTAAGAAATAGACAAGTTTTGACTTGTAATTTCTTGTATGTGATTATTGATTGTGAATCTGGAATGATTCAGAGTTGACTGTTATGTCATTGTTACGATTAAATGAGTTAGTCGTAGGAATTGGGAGTGGGGTAGATTCCCCGATTTGAAAAGGAGTTGTCGTACGGTAAGATGGGTGAGAACAGGTTTGAGTTATCTGTTCATGTTTTAATTATTAAATTTTATTCTGATTTGAGTATCCTCACTAGGCGAAAGCCTAATGTTTCAAGTTGAATCTTCTTACCAGGTACAAGCTCCGGGAAATAGCGGGAATGAGAGACGAGGATTTTTGGAAAGATTCAGACTTAGAGATACCGAAGGATCTAGAGATTTTGATGCTTTTGGGACGGTTGTTTAGATAACTGGTTTAATCTAATTGTTATATTATGATTAGATTAATAAGTTATTTAAGAAATGACGTTTGTAGATAGAAACCTTACATTTGATCCTCAGGTTATATAAATTTGAAAGCTTTTGATCATAACTTATGGTAAATTTCAAGGTTTAAATTGACCCTGTTTTTAGGGTGTTTCAGTATGGTATCAGAGCCTTAGTTTAAGCGAACTAGGTATGAATTTGAGATACCTAGACTTAAGCTGAGAGGAGTTAAGTTATGATCCGTGAGTTCTGGGTAGAAATATTAAGATTGGGTAGTTTCAGAGTCGACAGAAATACGCGAAGTTGGTACTGTAACAATGGTAATGAGAATTCTCATGTATGATATGTTCGCAATTTCAATTAGCTACTGTTATTATGAATATATTATTACACAGGCATACTTGTTTCTAAATTGTTACAGTGACTGATTAGCGGTAAAGTATGTATTGTATGTTTAGTTGTATAAACCAATAACTGATGAGTATTCTTTTATGCTCCATCAGAACGATGGTGAATACGCCCCCGAGGTCTCCAAATTCTTCGAGGAATAGGAATTGGTTAGACGATACTGGAGAAAGACAGACTGGATTGGGCGGAGTTCCTGATACGCCATCAGATTTTCTTTCCTTGGGAGGAATGCGAAGTCGGGTACATCCAGGAGGTACAAGTAATGCTGATCAGACGTCATCAGATTCAGGAATGGAGGGACGCATAATGGATAACGTGACTCGATTGATGAATGCATCGATGGAGAGGCAAACAGAGATGATGAGTACCATGATGGGGAGACAGTCAGAGATGTTTACGAAACTGATTAATGATCGAAATGTGGAGCCGAGGAGAACAGTGGCCGATACTAATGTGATAAATCCGACTGTAAATCCTGGAGTGGAGACAGATAGGAGGGTTGACAGAAACTGTTCCTACAAGACATTCCTAAGTTGTAAACCACCAGAGTTCAAGGGAGATGATAATCCAGTGGTGTGTATGAACTGGATAAGAGAAATCGAGCAGGCTTTTCGTGCCTGTGAATGTACAGATGAGAGATCTAAGGTGAGATTTGGATCGCAAATGTTACGTGGAAAAGCGTTGCAGTGGTGGAATGTGTTGTCCTCAACTGTGACGGAAACAGCTTTGAATTCCGTAACTTGGAGTCAGTTTAAAGCCAAGATTTTAGAAGAATACTGTAACGAACTCGAGATGGACCGAATTGAAGAAGAGTTCCGGAATATTAAGAAGGGTAATATGTCGGTGAGAAAATATACCGAGGTCTTCATGGAAAAGTTAAATCTTGTGGGGCACGTGGCTTCAACGGAGAAAGAAAAGATTAAGTATTATTTGAAAGGTCTACCAGCCGATATGATGACAAGAGTTCGTAGTTCGAAATCTGCTACCTTGAGGGAGACGATTGAGGAAGCAAAGGTGATAGAGGAAATGTATGTGAAAGACAAGGAGGAGAAAATGCAAGTTGGAGAAAAGAGAAAATGGGAGGGTCGTTCAGAAC
Source organism: Saussurea involucrata (assembly GCA_033807775.1). NCBI lineage: Eukaryota > Viridiplantae > Streptophyta > Magnoliopsida > Asterales > Asteraceae > Saussurea > Saussurea involucrata. Next base: position 199,196 of record CM066319.1, on the reverse strand, counting down.
CTCCTCAGAAGTTAAGATTATTTGGAAAGAACATTCGCAACGATTCTCGTAAAGAACCGAGTTGGTGTGCAAAGTGCAGAAGTAAACATTTTGGCCAATGTCGTGTGGTCGGAAATCAATGCTTCAAGTGTGGGAAGATGGGACATATGGCGTCGAATTGCACAGTGTCTGGGTCGGTTTGTTTTGAATGTCAACAACCGGGTCATTTTCGAAAAGATTGCCCGAAGTTGAAAAGAGGAGGAGATCAGGGGAGAAAGCTGGATATTCCCAAACCAACCGGTCGTGCATTCCAAATGACTGCTGATGAAGCGAAGGGGTCAAAAGACGTGGTCTCGGGTACATTTCTTATAAACTCTATTCCTGCACGTGTGTTGTTTGATAGTGACGCAAATTATTCGTTTGTATCCAAATTGTTTCATCATAAGTTAGCTATGCCTGTTACTACTATAGGAGATGCTTTAGTAGTCGAAATAGCTAATGGAGTTCAATCTTTGGTTAAGGAGAGCTTGACCGATTGTAAGATTATGATAGAGGGAACAGAATTTTCGATTAACTTGTTGTTAATGGAAATTGGGAGTTTTGATATTGTGGTAGGAATGGACTGGTTGAGCAACAATCAGGCAGAGATTATGTGCGCAAAGAAGCTGATTCGAATTCCAATGGGCGAGAAAGATAGTGTATTTGTGTTCGGGGAAAAACAGGAAGGAGAAATTCCGTTGATTTCAGTAATGAAGGCACGGAAATGTTTATCGAAAGGGTGTTGGTCTTATCTAGCCTATGTTATTGATACAAAGTTAGAAAAGAAGAGTATTCTAGATATCAACGTGGTACGTGAGTTTCCGGATGTGTTTCCGGATGACCTTCCAGGTTTGCCAGTTGAAAGACAGGTGGAGTTTCGTATCGATATTATTCCTGGATCGGCACCGATTGCGCGAGCACCTTATCGTTTGGCACCTGCTGAGATGAAAGAGATGATGACTCAGCTTCAGGAGTTATTAGATAAGGGTTTCGTAAGACCGAGTTCTTCACCGTGGGGAGCTCCAGTTTTATTTGTTAAGAAGAAAGATGGTACTATGAGAATGTGTATTGATTACCGAGAGCTGAATAAAGTAACTATTAAGAACAAGTATCCGCTTCCTAGGATTGATGATTTATTTGATCAACTCCAAGGTGCGGGATGTTTTTCAAAGATAGATTTGAGATCTGGATACCATCAAGTGCGAGTAAGAGATGAAGACATTTCAAAAACAACATTTAGAACAAGATATGGGCATTATGAGTTCCTTGTGATGCCATTTGGGTTGACAAATGCTCCTGCGATATTTATGGATTTGATGAACAGAGTGTGTCGACCATTTTTAGATAAGTTTGTCATTGTGTTTATTGATGACATACTTATTTATTCAAAGACTGAAGAAGATCATGAGCAACATCTTCGTGAAGTCTTAGAAGTTTTAAGAAAAGAGAAGTTATACGCAAAGTTTTCAAAGTGTGAATTTTGGTTGAAGGAGGTGCAGTTCCTAGGTCATGTGATTACCTCTGAAGGAGTTAAAGTGGATCCTTCAAAGATTGAAGCGATGACGAATTGGGAGACACCTAGAAGTGCATCTGAGATAAGAAGTTTTCTGGGATTAGCAGGTTATTATAGAAGATTCATAAAAGATTTCTCTAAGATTGCATCTGTTTTGACGTTGTTAACTAGAAAGAATGAGAAGTTTGTTTGGACGGAGAAACAGGAAACAGCTTTCAGAACCTTACGTCAAAAACTATGTGAAGCACCTGTACTTGCCTTGCCAGAAGGGACAGAAGATTTTGTCGTGTATAGTGATGCTTCGAAGATGGGTTTAGGATGTGTGCTAATGCAAAGGGGAAAAGTGATTGCATATGCCTCGAGACAGCTTAAAGAGCATGAAAAGAATTATCCTACCCATGATTTAGAGTTAGCAGCAGTGGTGTTCGCTTTGAAGTTGTGGCGACACTATTTGTATGGAACGAAGTGTACTCTTTATACTGATCACAAGAGTTTGCAACATGTTTTTGATCAGAAGGAGTTAAATATGAGGCAGCGAAGATGGTTAGAATTGCTTAAGGATTATGATTGTGAATTGCATTACCATCCTGGTAAAGCAAATGTCGTGGCTGATGCCTTAAGTAGAAAAGAATATGGTGGATGTTTGAAATCGATAAATGCTAGAATTGATGTAACGTCGAGTTTGATGGAAAAGATCAAAGAAGCACAAGTGGTTTCTTTGCGAGAGGAAAATCTGAAAGAGGAAGTAATGGGTAAGCAACATCTTCAGTTGACCGAAGATGGTCGTGGGATAAAATTGTTTCAAGGAAGAGTTTGGGTACCTAAAATGGGAGGAAATCGAGAGTTGATTCTCGAAGACGCTCATAGATCTAAGTATTCCATTCACCCTGGGAGTACAAAGATGTATCGAGATTTGAAATTGCATTATTGGTGGCCAGCGATGAAGGTAGATGTGGCTCGAAAGGTAGAAATATGTACAACATGTTCGTTGGTTAAAGCTGAACATCTGAAACCTTACGGAAGTTTCCAATCATTGGAAATTCCGGAGTGGAAGTGGGAGAAGATTACCATGGACTTTGTGACGAAGTTACCAAAGACGCAAAAAGGTAACGACACAATATGGGTAATCGTGGATAGATTAACTAAGAGTGCTCATTTTCTGGCAATGAAAGAGGCGTCACCAATTGAGAAATTAGCAAAGTTGTATATTGATGAAGTGGTGTCGAGGCATGGTATACCAGTGTCGATAGTGTCAGATCGTGATAGTCGGTTTACCTCAAGATTTTGGCGATCATTGCAAGAAGAATTGGGTACTAAAGTTAAATTGAGTACTGCTTTCCATCCACAGACCGATGGACAGAGTGAACGAACCATTCAAACTTTGGAGGATATGCTCAGGTGTTGTGTTTTAGATTTTGGTGGTAACTGGGATACGCATCTACCGTTAGTGGAATTTGCATATAACAATAGTTATCATTCGAGCATTGGGAGAGCACCCTTCGAAGCGTTGTATGGTCGTAAGTGTAGAACTCCGGTGTGTTGGTTAGAAGCCGGGGAGAAACAGTTTGCTGGTCCAGAGTTAGTACAACAAACAGCGGATAAAGTAAAAGAGATTCGGCAGCATATGAAAGCGGCTCAAGATAGACAGAAAAGTTATGCTGACCCGAAGCGGAGACCAAAAGAATTTCAAGTTGGGGAGCGGGTGATGCTCAAGGTATCCCCATGGAAAGGTGTGATAAGGTTTGGAAAACATGGGAAGTTGAGTCCTCGTTTTCTAGGACCTTTCACCATTGTTGAGAGAATTGGATTGCAAGCTTACAAGTTAGATCTTCCACCCGAGTTAGAAGGAGTTCATAATACTTTTCATGTGTGTTATCTTCGGAAGTGTTTGGCCGAAGAAGAAGATGTGATTCCACTCACTGATGTAAGAATAGATGAAAACAGTCGCTGTGTAGAGGAACCAGAGGCAATTTTAGAAAGATCAGTTAGAAAGTTACGTAGTGGTAAAGAGGTAGTTATGTTGAAAGTGCAGTGGAAACACCATAGAGGTACTAATGTAACTTTAGAGTCAGAGGAGAGTATGAGGGATAGGTATCCTCATTTGTTTACCTGACTTTGATTTCGGGGACGAAATCTTTTTCAAGTTGGGGAGTATTGTAACATCCCGAATTTTCGTTATATTATGTTATAAGTTATAAACTAACTTGGGGGTTAAGTTTGTAATTGTTTAAAGTGTTGTTGAAAATGATTTTTTCAAATTGAGGGTTTGTTGTGCAATTCGTGGAAAGTTGAAGGTTGTTTGGTAATATAGACTATGACTCATGTGTTTTTACGTGAGGTGTCGTTAATTTAGATTATTAGTTAAATTGTGTGTGTTGTGTGTGCATTCGGTTTTTGAGAAGAAAACCGTGAGAGAGAGAGAGATATTGAGAAAGAGAAGGAGAGGAAGAAAAGGTGCTGGGATTGCTATAATTGCTATAATATGTTTTGGGTTGAAGAATCATAAGGTAAACTATATCATTAAATCCTTCATCTTCTTAGATTAAAGCTTTCTATGGAGTTTTTAGTTGGGTCTTGATAAATTATGATGATTATGTGAACTTGAGTTTTAGGATATGTTAAGATAAGTGTAATAAACATATCTGCAAATTGGCATAAACAAACATGGATTAAAAGTATAAAAATCTGGGTTTTTGATGAACTTAGTGGACCGAGACTTGGATGAACATCATCGGAGTCGCAATAGGCAATTGCGACTTGGAGTTGGAGTCGCAGCAGACCATTGCGATTCGGCTTTGGAATCGCAACAGTTGGTTGCGATTCGGAGTGAGATCGCAATGGGCAGTTGCGACTTGGCTTTGGAATCGCTTTAGTTGGTTGCGACTTGGGGTGAAATCGCAATGGCGAGTTGCGATTTGAGGATGAAATCGCAACCGTTGACTGCGATTTGGTTTTGAAATCGCAACAGAGGACTGCGACTTCAGTTCACTGCGATTTGGTTTTGAAATCGCAACAGAGGACTGCGACTTCAGTTCACTGCGATTTGGATTTGAAATCGCAATAATGGACTGCGATTTCAGTGGGTTGCGACTTGAAACGTGATTTTTAGAAATTAAGGATTTTCAGTTTTAGAGAGTTCAGTTTTAGAAGTTAACATCAGTATATGTTAATTGGTTAATACAGTAAGCTTTAATAGTGAAGAAAGGAGACTTTCAAGTTAAAAGGATTAAAAGAAGCAATAACGCATCAGGTGAGTTTATTCAACTCTCTTTAAAATTCAGTAATTAATCTTGAATTAGATGTTTTATATGTCTGCATGAAGTTGTGTTATATTGGTTACCATGTTAAAGTTTCCAAGATGAGATACATATGAAATTGATGGGTTAGTATTATTATTTATCATGCATGTTAAGTTTGATTTATCTACTACATGAAATTGATATGTGGTTATGAATACTAAACATGATTTGAAGCTTTCTTGAGATATTAATTTCCATGCTAAGATTAAGAGGAGATGATTAAGAGATTGAGATGAGAAGATATTAATATTCTTGATATTTTATATATGTAGAATATGTTCGGAGAAATGATATACTGTATGCTGGACGCATATAGTAGTATCGATTATTATACATATTATATTATGTGATTATGTGCTTTTACTAAAATAGGCATCCGGTCACCGAGGGCACTTGGGTACGGTATGATGGGAACCGGTTACTCGCCATAGACCAAAGGGATGTAATTTTAGTAATTGGGTGAACCTTGAATCATGAGTCTCGATTTGAGTATCGCGATATTATAATCCCATGGGGACCATTGATTCTGAGGTGGAATGTGGAAAAAGCAGTTGTGCTTAATAGTTCCCATTTCGATTTGGGAAGATTAGAGATTTCCCTGTGATGAGAGGAAGATTTGAGATAGGCATAAAGTAATTTGTAATCTCTACTTCCTGATTTAAGAAATAGACAGGTTTTGACTTGTAATTTCTTGTATGTGATTATTGATTGTGAATCTGGAATGATTCAGAGTTGACTGTTATGTCATTGTTACGATTAAATGAGTTAGTCGTAGGAATTGGGAGTGGGGTAGATTCCCCGATTTGAAAAGGAGTTGTCGTACGGTAAGATGGGTGAGAACAGGTTTGAGTTATCTGTTCATGTTTTAATTATTAAATTTTATTCTGATTTGAGTATCCTCACTAGGCGAAAGCCTAATGTTTCAAGTTGAATCTTCTTACCAGGTACAAGCTCCGGGAAATAGCGGGAATGAGAGACGAGGATTTTTGGAAAGATTCAGACTTAGAGATACCGAAGGATCTAGAGATTTTGATGCTTTTGGGACGGTTGTTTAGATAACTGGTTTAATCTAATTGTTATATTATGATTAGATTAATAAGTTATTTAAGAAATGACGTTTGTAGATAGAAACCTTACATTTGATCCTCAGGTTATATAAATTTGAAAGCTTTTGATCATAACTTATGGTAAATTTCAAGGTTTAAATTGACCCTGTTTTTAGGGTGTTTCACATAAGCTAAACCGTAACCCGAATCGCTTAAATATTAAACCGTTTTATAAATCGTCATTTTATGTGAAAACGTCGTTTCTGCCACTGTTTTATTTCGTCCATAACTTTTCCGTCGTAGCTCGGATTGAGGCGAAACCGGTGCCCACGGTTCACATTCTGTTCCGGGCACACTTTTCGTGTTTTAGCGGAATCCTGGTTCGGCCTCTAACTAGGCGTAAAATGGCTGTTTGTACAGCAGGTCTGAATATGACAGTTTCGCGTCCTGTTTTTAGAAAATTCATAGTAAATTGTAGGAAAATCGTTAGAATGCGTACGATATGTCCCTGGAACCCTAAGACATAGAACTAACTGATTATGGAATAATAATTCTGGTTTGATGAGTTTAAGAGGGTCTAAACAGGTCCCGAACAGACCTGTAAATCTTAGAGTAAAAGCTGGATTTTTCGTGCGTAAGCTTATAGTTGTGACTTTGGGCTAGGACTTCGTTGTGATGTTTGATATCACTTATTTAGGTGGAAAAAGGTGAGTTGGTGTTGGCCGGATCGTTTTGCTGTTGAGGGCATCTACTTTGCGTTTGAGGTGAGTTCTCTCACTGTGTAGATAGGAATTGTATGCATGTTATGGTAGTTTGTATGTACTTCTGTTCTTGTGGTGTGAACTAGTTGTTTGTGGTGCGTATTATTTGATCGGTTTAAATGCTTAGAATAAATGTGTATAATATACATGTCGGTTGGAACGAGGGCTCGGTGGGACCGAGGAAGTGGATAGAAATGTTGTGTGAACTCGGTTGGACCGAGGGCTCGGTGGGACCGAGGAAGTGGATAGATTTGTTGTGTGAACTCGGTTGGACCGAGAACTCGGTGGGACCGAGGAGTTGGGTACATAATTACTTGTATGTGTTTGCTTGCATTATGTAACTGTGGTGTTGTTGCTCGTGTGCGGATAGGAGTGATGTGTATATAATTGCTATCCGCACATGTGATGGAATTCACTAAGCTTTGTGTTTACCCTTTTCCCATAAATGTGGTTTCAGGTGCTAGTGGCTCCAAGGCGTGACGGGTACACACTGGCGCGCGTGAAGAGTATTACAATTATGAGATTAGAATTATTATTTAAACGATTTATTTCCGCTGTTTATTATTAACGAGTATATTTATTATTAAGTTTGCAAACGAAACGGTTGTGGATATTTAATGAGGTTTCATTTATTAAAATGCTTAGTTTTTAAAAGTTAAAATTTATTGTAATTTTTGGGACGTTACAACTTGGTATCAGAGCACAGCTTGAGCGAATCAAATACATTTCGGTGTGTTTGATCTCAAGTTTGCGGCTATAAAATTTTCTTTAAAGTTTTTGGAAAATAAAAGAAAGGAAAACCCGTTTGGGAAACGGTGATCGAAGGCGCAGTGTGTACGGTCAGCCGGAGCTAAGGGAAAAGGTACAGTACTTAGTGTATTTATTGCTTTATAGATCATAGGGGTATGCATGCTAGATTGTTTGTACTATTTACACTGTGCTGCATGTTCATTGCTTGCTAGTAGGAATTCATGCTAGTCATGGTAGGTTGTTAAGTGAATGTCCTATAGGTTGTATGCAGTAAGAATCACATAGCCTTAGAATATTTGATTTAGTTCTATTGCGCAGCTCTTGTTTGAGTCCAACCGTTCTAGGATAGAATCTTGTACTCGACTGTCTATTTGTTTCACGCTGCATGTGACGGGGTATTCGCGAGGCAACTCGTGATGGCTAGTAGGGATTTCGTTGTAGCAAGGGTAGTGTTTCGAGGTGGAATTCCTAGGGAGCTAGGAAGAGTGCGTACATATGCTGGTACGGGCATATGGGTGTAGTTATCGGCGAGAAACTACTTGGACACATCGGATGGAACTCGGAACGAGTGATGATAGGTGTGGAAGGTAGTAGTAGAGCTCCTACTATCGGAAACACAGGATCAATGCTCGGGTTGGGGAAAGTCACGAGGAATCCGAGGAGTTGAGTGTGAGCGTTGTTAGTATGAGTTATTATGTGCTAATAGCTCGTTGTATTAATTACCTAGGATGACCATCACAAGGAGGAACAACGATGTTGAACCAAATGCTAGTATTGAACTCACTATTGAGCAGATACGTGAGTTGATCGCGGCTGAAGTAAAGCATGCTATTAGAGAGGCAATCCCCGAGATTATTACCGCCGTTCGTGATGAGGTAGTAATGATGTTGGAGGCTGCTCGGGTAGTAATGATGTTGGAGGCCACGCTCAAAACGGTGACAGGTACGTTCTTAGTTAACTCGGTGCCCGCTGTGGCAATGTTTGATAGTGGGGCTACCCATTATTTCGTGCCTCACACTTTTAGTGAGCGTTTGGGCCGTAGTATGGGACGATTAGGCTGTCCACTTGTGGTTGAGGTTGCTGATGTGATGTTTGTTTTAAGTAGACCATTTGAGTCGAGACGTAGAATGCCGACTAAGTCATGCACAAAGTTTGATTTTGAGAATAAAATTGCATTATCTAATTCTTGCGTTTCCAATCCTTATATGGATTGTGTCTTAGAATTTTGAAAAATGTTTAGCACACACACAAGATTTCGAATTATGGTTTTGAAAGTGCATGAAACCGTTTTATCACGGGAGTTGCAAACTTTGTTAGAATTTGTCTCTTTTCGTTATTTTCCAACGGTTCTTTCGGGTAAGATGATATCCGTGTTTTGTGGTGTTTAAAATGTTGGGCAAGTGACTACGGCTTGTGATTTTAACATTGGAACTCCTCCACATATGTTAGAGTTGAGACGGAAAGTTACATTCCACGATGTCTGTATGAAACTATTTGAGTGAGTTGGTTAAAATAAGTTTTGTTTTACGGCATGTTGAGCCGTGTGGGTTAATTTCACGAGGTGCATATCTTATTTGTTTATGTGACCATTTGGGGAAATCTGGGAAATCAATTTAAAGAACCCCACCTTTTGAGATTTTATGAGGTTTTAGTCGATATTTTCAAATGATGGAAACGAATTGGTTTCTATCTTTAAGTTTGAAACTTGCACGAGACCGTTGTGTTTTATCAAAAATATAGTTGTAAACCGTTTCATCGTTTTGTATGACTAGCCGACGCGCGTAAAAATTTGTTGGTGAACCCCGTGCCACGACATTTTGTGTTTAAAAAGAGAAATTTTGGGGTCAAATGTCGTGGGACTGATTTTGAAATTTTGTGCACACTTTTGTCGCACCCGGTGTAAGGTCGAGCGGTTACTTTAAGTACAGGTCATGAGTCAATCCATACTAGAACCGTGACGGTTCATTTTTAAAGAAACTATTTATTTCGCTTTGCGTTTTGTGAGTAAACTGAGCTGCAATGGAATGATTTTCAACAAGATTTTCATACGTGGGACGAGCGTGTCCATTTTTGCGTAACTACCGACCTGGTAATAGTAGTTTTATTGCATACGATCCTTTGAGATGAAAAACCTTGACGTTGAAAATATTTTGTAAATGATTTTGTAAACCATTTGGGAAATGCGCTTTTAAGTGTTATGTGTCATTTTGAGAATTTTAAGGGTGTGAGTCCTTTTGGAAAACTCTTTTGTTTAACCCGTGTTGAGTTTGGGACTAATGTTGATTTTAGAGTATTGCTTGCTTAAACTTTATTTAAACGCATTTTTGACCGACTTATGGGTCTAGCAAGTGTGGAGCATTTTGCTCGGTTTTGACTTGGAGATAGTCATGGGTCAATTGCACGATTTTAATGGCTCGATGGGGAGTCTTGTTGATGGGTTGTTTTGTTGCACAGTTTTGCATTTATTGCACATTGTGTATTTACATGTTTGGGTGAGTGAGTCATTCCGGGATAGGCATGTTGTTGGTAGACTGTTTTGCATTGGATCCTTGGTCACGTCAGTCAGTCGTTGGTAATGGTCGGTTGGGTATCTCGGGGTGGGACCCCGGTATTCATGTATTATGACCTTGACTTTCCAGTAGGCTCTAGGGGGTTATAGTCTTGGGCACTTACCTGGGAGGTAGTTCCGATGTGTTGGGCCTTGAGGCGTACCTGGGAGGTAGACGTTAGGGTGTATCTTGATACGGTGTAACTAGGCTTCTTAGAGCGAGCGTGGAGGATAAGTAGACGGTGGAAGGTAGGGTATTCCACTCGTGTTGGTATTGTAGGCCGAATAGTATCGGTTAAGGGAATGATGCCCTTTGTAATTAGGAGCATAAATGCGCAGTAACCTTGTTGAGGTAAGTAGTATATTTAGGTGTCGACTTTTGGGCTTGAGGCCAAACACCTTTAGTGTAATCGGAGAATTGTAGCCGATTTTAAGGTAATTATGGTGATGGTAGTTGTTGGGAACTGAAGATATGCCAAGTATGGTTAGTACTGCTAAGTCTTCATTACTACTGCCAGTTCTTCGTTACTACTGCTGGGCAAGGTTACTGCTGCTAGACGAAGTTAGTACTGCTAGACCAAATTACTACTGCTAGACATGGTTAGTACTGCTGAGCTGAGTTACTACTGCTTGAAGACTGTGAAGGTTAATACTGCTGAAGGTCGTTAATGCTGCTGAGCCAAATCATCATTAATGCTGCTGAGCCAAATCATTGTTAATACTGCTGACTTGATAAGTTTGGTATGCGATGCTTTTGGAGACAAATAAGGAATTGATCAAGATATGTTTAACGAAGATTCAGAAGATCAATTTACTTTTGATAGTTATCTTGTAATTACTTTTGTATAAATAGTATTGATAGATAGCTATTAGAATAGACGAAAAATATACGAGTGAAATAGAATTTGATATTCATTCAAGAGTGAATTAACCTCAAGATCATAGATCCTATTTCTAGAGAAGTAGAAATCGTCTTGTTGAGCCTGTTCAACAAGATTGAGGTTTGGTGTAAAACTTGTGAGTAATACAGTTTGATATATAAGTGTATTGAATTTCTATTGATTGTTCATTAATTGATTTAGAGTTCTATTCCGCAAGATTCTCTAAATTCTGTTTCTAAGAAGTTTAATTCTTGTTAAGAATCGATCCTGACAAGTGGTATCAGAGCATTGGTATCTTAGAAGCTATGGACAATTCAATGGATACTCACAGTACTCTTGTTTCAAAGGTTCCCATGCTCAAACCCAATGAATTTGACATGTGGAAACTGAGAATCAAGCAGTACATTCTTCTTACTGATTATGCAATATGGGACATCATAGAAAATGGCCCATGTAATGAAGGAAAGATTGGAGCAGATGGAAAGAGACCTCCTCCCAAGACAGATGCTGAAAAGAAAGTCAGACAAACAGAGATGAAGGCCTTAAGCACTCTGCTTTTGGCTATTCCTAATGAGTACCAACATCAATTCCAACACTGCACAGATGCACAGATGTTGTGGAATGCTCTGGAGAAAAGATTTACTGGCACAAAGAGCACAAAGAGAAATCAAAAGGCTATTCTCAGGCAACAATATGAGAACTTCATGTCTGCAAAGAATGAGTCTATGACTCAAACTTTTGACAGATTTAACAAGTTGATTGGAGAATTAGCAACTGTGGGTGTACACATGGATGCTGATGATGTCAATAGAAAGTTCCTTAGATCATTGGGAGAAGAATGGACCATGTACACAGTCTCATTCAGACAGAATGACCAATTGGAGGACAAAGAGCTAGATGACCTCTACAATGATCTGAGAGTATTTGAGGCTGAAGTTGAAGCCAAGAAAAAGCCATCTGGATTTATTTATAATGCTGCTTTATTATCTTCATCCTCTGATAATGCTGTTAATCCTGATTCTGTTAATACTGCAGGTTCTGTTAATGCTGCTGGTGGAACTAATCAAGAGAAGACTACAGATTCTGTACTAGAAGCATTCTTTTCTAGTCATGTTCACTCTTCTCTAATCAATGATGATTTAGAGCAGATTAATGCTGATGATCTGGAAGAGATGGACATCAAGTGGCAGATGGCTATGCTATCAATGAGGGTGAAGAAATTCATCAAAAGGACTGGGAGAAACAACTTCTCCCAGAGAAGAGAAGATGGTGCAGGCTTTGACAAGTCCAAGGTTGAGTGTTATAAGTGTCACAAGATGGGACACTTTGCTAGAGAATGCAGAAGTGGAGGATCACATCAACAGACTCCAAATGGAAACCAAAACAGAAGCTCCTCTCAAGCCCTTGTTTCTCAACAAGGAATGGGATTTGATTGGAGTGATCAAGCTGAGGAAGCCTGTCAGAATCAAGCTCTTATGGCAGAAGTATCTGATATTCCCACTGAGGTACAATCTAAACTATGTTCTCAAGCTTGCATTGATGCTGTTAAAAGATATAGGGATCACAATCAGGGTATGTGTGATGACCTTAAGAGGCTAGAGAAAGATGTGAAAGATTATGTTAGGATTGTAGAAAGGTTTGAGGAACAGATTAGAGCTTTTCAAGCTAATGAACTTCAACACCACTATGATACTAACTATTGGAAGTGGGAGAAGAATGAGTATGAGATTAAGATGAAAGTGTCTGGGGAGGAGAATGAGAAATTAAAAGAAGAGCTTAAGAAGGTTAAACTTGATGTTGAAAAGTTTACCTGTGCTTCTAAAACCATGGATACCATCATTAAGGCTCAAATCCATGACAAGATGAAAGTAGGGATAGGGTACAATGCCACACCTCCACCCTACAATAACAACTACATACCTCCTAAGTCTGATTTGTTAGAGACCAAGGACAGGAAGGATCCTGAATTAAAGATTAATATAGATCCTTGTGAAAAAGAAGTAGTGGTTGAGAATGAGACTGACAAAGTAGACTCTGATGAGGAATCTGAGAGTCCATGTGATAAGAACACTGAGATCAAAAGGACTGAAAGGGAAAAGGGAGTTCATTCCACACAACCCAAAGTTGTGAACTCTAATACTTGTAAACAGTGTTCCTGCAGGAAATCTAAAGAGAACAAGCCCCAAAAACATGATAATCAGAGGGGAAATCAAAGGAACTGGAATAACCAGTGGGCTATGAGACAAGGAGTTGACCTGAACAGAATCAACAGGCCAAAACCTTGTTTCATCTGTGGTAAGCTAAATCACTTAGCCAAACACTGTTATTTCAATCCTGTTAACCAAAGGTTTAATGCTCAAAGATCTTTTCAAAAACCTGGTGGTTACAGAAAGAATGGTGGATATAAAAAGTCTGCAAAGAAAAATGTGGCAAAGAAACAAGATAAACCCAAAAGCCACATAAAGAAAACGACTGAAAAGGAATGTGATACTATGTGGGTTCCAAAAAGCACTAAAAACAATACTGCTGCTAGCAGTGTTAGTACTGCTAACACTGTTAGTACTGCTTCAAAAGTTAGTGCTGCTAGCAGTGTTAATACTGCTAGTAATCATTCAAAAGTTAGTGCTGCTAGCAGTGTTAATACTGCTAGTAATCATTCCAAAGTTAGTGCTGCTAGCAGTGTTAATACTGCTAGTAATCAGTCCAATGTTAGTGCTGCTAATACTTTTAGTGCTTCTTCTTCAGATAGTACTGCTGCTAGCAGTATTAACTCTGTTAATACTGCTTCTAGCAGTGTTAACTCTGTTAATACTGCTACCTCTGTTAGTACTTCTGAGGTTAATACTGCTGCTAACAATACTGTTGCTCCCAGTATTAGTACTGCTAGCACTGTTAGTACTTCTGAGGTTAATATTGCTGCTAACAATACTGCTGCTCCCAGTATTAGTACTGCTAGCACTGTTAGTACTTCTGAGGTTAATACTGCTGCTAGTGCTGCTACACCAATAATTTTGACAAAGTACTCCAGTACTGCAGTACCTAAATTTGAAAATCTCATCAAAACCAAGTGCAAGTATTTTGATGAGCAAGGGAGACCCAAGACCACTTCGGCTTGGGTTCCCAATAAAACTAACTGATTTATCTTGATGTGCAGGGCAACCAACAGCTCAAGGGGAAGAGCATTTGGCATGTTGATAGTGGTTGCTCCAGGCACATGACAGGTAACATGGCCTGCCTCAAAAATTTCAAAAAGATTGATGGAGGACATGTTGCATTTGGGGATAATCCTGCTGGTGGAAAGATAAGTGGTAAGGGTGATGTTTCAAAGGGCAAGATGACCTTTGAAGATGTGTACTATGTTGAACAATTGAGATACAACCTGTTAAGTGTATCACAGGTTTGTGACAAGAAGCATAGCATATTGTTTACTGATTCTGAATGTATTATCCTTGCTCCTGGATACAAAGTGGTTGATGAAAACATGATACTTCTGAGAACTCCTAGGAAGGATAATGTTTATTGTTTAGATTTGGAAAGTGTATCATCTGATTCATCCCTAAATTGTTTAGTTTCAAAAGCTTCTTTGGATGAATCATCACTATGGCACAGAAGGATGTGTCACATGAACTTTAAAACAATAAATAAACTTGTTAAGAATAACCTTGTAAGGGGTTTGCCATCCAAAGTCTATTCATGTGATGATCATTGTGTTGCTTGTCTCAAAGGCAAACAACACAAAACTTCTCATAAGTCCAAAGAGATAAACACTATCTCAAATCCTCTTCAACTGTTACATATGGATCTGTTTGGTCCTACCAATGTGATGAGTATTGGCAAGAAATCATACTGCTTAGTTATTGTTGATGATTATTCTAGATTTACTTGGGTATATTTTCTGAGAACTAAAGATGAGACAAGTGGACTGATCAAATCTTTTATTCTCAAAATTGAAAACCAATCAAATCAAAGAGTGAAAGTCATTAGATCAGATAATGGAACTGAGTTTAAAAATTTTGATCTAAACACCTTTTGTGAAGAAAAAGGAATTGAGAGACAATACAGTGCTCCTAGGACTCCACAACAAAATGGTGTTGCTGAGAGAAGGAATAGGACACTGATTGAGGCTGCTAGATCTCTGTTAGCTGACTCAAAGTTACCAATTACTTTTTGGGCAGAAGCAGTTAATACTGCCTGCTATGTTCAAAACAGAGTTTTAGTTGTAAAGCCTAAAAACAAGACACCTTATGAGCTTTTCCATAAAAGGAAACCATATATTGGATTTTTCAAACCATTTGGATGTCCTTGTACTATTCTCAATACCAAATCTCACTTAGGCAAGTTTGATAGCAAAGCAGATGATGGTTTTCTTGTTGGGTATTCATCTCAAAGTAAGGCCTACAGAGTTTTTAATACCTCTTCTAGAATAATTGAAGAAAGTGACAATGTCAAATGCAATGAGAACACACCAAATCCTATTGGTTCAGGTCCTAATTGGCTATTTGACATTGATTCACTCACTAATTCTTTGGGTTTCAGTGGTGATGTATATGCAGGACAAAGGGATACACCAACATCAGAACACAGAATTCAATCTGTGATATTTCCAATCCCTTCCATTGATCCTGTTGAATTCTGTGAACACCATGAGGAGACTGAACCTATTCAGAATGAAGAAGAGAGGAGAGCAGAGGAAAATCAGTCTTCAGGTTCAAATTCCAGAGAATTTGAGGTGACTGAAGAAGCAGAAACAAATCCAGAATTAAATGAGTCTAATCTGGATGAGGACTTACAAGAGGAAGCTGGTCATCCAACAAGAACTCAGAAAAATCATCCTCCTGAGTTGGTGATTGGAGATATTGCATCTCCCATGATGACTAGAAAGCAAAGCAGACTCCAAGAGTTGCAAGAGCAGCAAAATACAGTTAACACTGTTCTCACTTGCTTTCTGTCCCAGATTGAGCCCAAAAAGGCTTATGATGCCATGAAAGACCCAAGCTGGATAGAGGCAATGCAAGAGGAGCTGCTACAGTTCAAATTACAGGATGTTTGGGACTTGGTAGACCTTCCAAAAGGTCATAGAGCAATTGGCACCAAGTGGATTTTTAGGAACAAGAAGGATGACAGAGGGATTGTGATCAGAAACAAAGCTAGACTGGTTGCACAAGGGTACACTCAGGAAGAAGGAATAGATTATGAGGAAGTCTTTGCTCCTGTGGCAAGGATTGAAGCAATCAGGTTATTTCTAGCCTATGCCTCATACATGAAGTTCAAAGTGTACCAAATGGATGTCAAAAGTGCATTTCTGTATGGAAGTATTGAGGAAGAAGTATATGTCTGTCAACCCCCTGGATTTGAGAATCCATTGCACCCTGACAAAGTATACAAGCTGAAGAAGGCTCTCTATGGTTTGCATCAAGCCCCAAGAGCATGGTATGACACTCTGTCTACCTATCTCTTGAAAAATGACTTTGAAAGAGGAGTAATTGACAAGACCCTGTTTATCAAGAGGAGAAAGAGAGGTACTTTACTTGTTCAGATCTATGTGGATGACATCATCTTTGGATCCACCAATGATCAAATGTGTAAAGAGTTTGAAGAATTGATGCACAAAAGCTTCAAGATGAGTTCCATGGGAGAACTTACATTCTTTCTTGGGCTTCAGGTAAAACAGAGGAAAGATGGGATTTTTATTAGCCAATCCAAGTATGTGAAAGACATCCTGGACAAGTTTGGTTTATCAGACTCAAAGCCAGCAAGCACTCCAATGGAAACACATAAACAGATCACTGCAGATCTTGAGGGGGAGGATGTGGATGTCCATCATTACAGATCAATGATTGGATCTCTCATGTATCTCACAGCCTCTAGACCTGACATTATGTTTTCAGTCTGTGTTTGTGCCAGATTTCAGGTTTCTCCTAAGCAATCACACCTTCATGCTGTCAAGAGAATATTCAGATACTTAAAAGGGCAACCTAGATTAGGTCTCTGGTATCCTCATGAATCCTCTTTTGACTTGCTTGCATATTCAGATAGTGATTTGGGTGGAGCCAACATGGATAGGAAGTCTACTTCAGGTGGATGTCAGTTTTTGGGTACAAGACTAGTATCTTGGCAGTGTAAGAAACAAACCACAGTGTCCTTATCCACCACAGAGGCTGAGTACATAGCTGCTGCAAGCTGCTGCTCTCAGGTTCTATGGATTCAGAATCAGATGTTGGACTATGGGGTAACATTTCTTCACACTCCAATCTTCATTGATAACAACAGTGCTATTAGCATTGTTAATAATCCAGTCAAACACTCAAAAACAAAGCATATAGAGATAAGGTATCACTTTATAAGAGATTGCAATGAAAAGAAATTAATTCAGGTTGCTAAAGTTCATACAAATGACCAGTTTGCTGATCTATTCACAAAAGCTTTTGATGTGGGTAGATTCACCTTTTTGGTAACAAGTGTGGGCATGATCAACCTAGAATAAATTTATGACTTTCTGTTTTTATACCTGTATTTCTTCATATATTTGGTGCTACTAACTTTCTTTCTCAGGATTCTCTGTTTCCCTCAGGTTACCAAGTGCAGAAAAGTGCAAGTGTAGTTACTACTGCCCGTGCAAAGTTACTACTGCCTGTGTTCTAGTAGTTAATACTGCTTGTGCAATTAATACTGCTTGTGTAGTTAATACTGCTCAGAAGTTAATACTGCTTGTGTAGTTAATACTGCTCAGTAGTTAATACTGCTGTGTAGTTAATACTGCCTTGCAGTTAATACTGCTCAGTAGTTAATACTGCTTATGTCGTTAATACTGCTTTTGATAATCTAGGGCATATAAATACCCCTGTTTGCCCGCCAATGTTCATAACGACTCTTCGCATTTACTTCTTCTCTCTCGTTCTAACCTAGTCTCCCCAGAATCTTTGTGTTTTTCTTTCAAGAATCCTCAGGAATCATGGAGTTTGTGGATGAGCACAATGAAATAGCCATGCTTCAGAAGCCGAAACAAGCTGCGGGATTCCACAATATAGTCGATTTTCTCAAATCCTCGCACATCTCCTATGCCCTAACGGTGAGCCCAACAATCTATATCGAACATCAGACACAATTTTGGGAGAATGCCACTGTTAGTTTCGAAGAAGGGCAGAAAACCATTCGAACAAGGGTTTGTGATAAACCCTTGAAAGTCACTAAAGAGGTTATTCGCATCTCTCTTCAGTTGAATGATGCTTCAGGTATATCTTCTATTCCTAATGAAGAACTCTTTTCTACTTTACAAAGAATGGGGTATGAAGGTCCCATTGGTGTTTTTAAATTCTACAAGTCAAAATTTTTCAACCAATGGAGATTTCTTGTTCATACCCTGATGCACTGTATTTCCAAGAAAACTACTGGATGGAGTGAGTTCAGCAGTCCCATTGCATATGCCTTGGTCTGCTTATCCACTGCCAGAAAGTACAATTTTTCAGCAATGATCTTTAATGATCTTGTATCAAACTTGGAATCCAAAAAGAGCTTTTTCATGTATCCAAGGTTTGTGCAAGAAGTTCTTAACAAGGAATTGATGGACTTACCTCAGTTTACTGAGGTATATGTACCCAAATCCCCTAAAGGGAAGGTTTTTTCAAATATGAAAAGACTTCCTAGGGACTCGGAAGGAGTTGACACACCATTGTTCTCTACAATGATGGTTGTGTCCCACCCCTCTGAAGGTATGGCATCAGGATCAAGGCCCTCATTAGATCAACCCACTGATGACCAATCCCAACCTTCCATCTCAAAAGACATCCCTCAGTCCATTCTTGAACAACCCACTCCCACAATCACCAAAAGGTTTCAAAGAAGAAAGGTGCACAAGGTTCCTTCCCTTGATGTACCTACTCAGAGCCCTAAGCCTTTAAGCCCTCAGTTGGAGCATTCTCCAATTGAGAATATCAACAGGGAAACCACAGGGGTGTCTCCCAACCCCAAGAAGGTGGTCTCTAAGGAGAAGGATGACCATATGGGTGCTAAGGCTGCCACTACTTCTGCTAGCACAGAGAAGGACAGTGGTAACATAAATAAGACCTTCCCCATGGCAACTCTAAATGAGAAATCATTAGGAGGACCCAGGTGCCAAGAAACCAAGGGGGCAGGTAGTGCTTCTGCTAGGCAGAAGGCTTCTGCTAAAACTTCCAGTGATCCTTTAAAGAAGGTAAACACTTCTAAACAAGGTGAGGATAGATATAACTATGAGGAATTGATGGAAACCATAGGGAATATCAACTTGGATGTTATGGCACAAAAGAAGGAGATTGAGCAGCTGAAGACTGTGGTCACCTACCAACAGTCTCAAATTGAGAAGCTCAAAAAGATGGTCACCAAGTTGCTGCACAAAAAGAAAAAGGCACGATTTGTGCTGAGAAGAAGAACTTCAACTGATGATGCTCCCAAAAAGGGGGAGTCAGAGTCAGAAGCAGAACTGAAAATGAAGGGTCCACAAATTGAGGGGGAGACAGTTCACATGGAGAATGAGATGGAAATGGATTATGCACAGTTTAAGGGGGAGTCCAGTGCACAGAATAAGGGGGAGACAGAAAAGGGGGAAGAGTGTGTTAAAGCAGCAGAAACCACAGCAGCAGAAACCACAGCAGCAGAAACTGTTAATGCTGCTGAGTGTGAACAAGCAGCAGAAACAGTTAATGCTGCTGAAGGCCAAACAGACAAAGCAGCAGAAACTGAGCAGGAAGCAGTAACTACAACTCAAGCTGAAATAGATGAAGAAATATACTGGATTGTGAAGAACAGTGTTGAAGCAGCATCATTACATGTTCTAAGAGAAGCAGTAACAGCCATAGCAGCAGAAATGGTTATTGCTGCTGAAAAACTTAAAGCAGCTGAACCAACTCCTGAAGCTGTTAAAACTCTTAAAAGAACCAAGATGATGTCAAAGAAAAGACCAAGAACCCAACCCATAACTTCAAAGAAGAAAAATGAAAAGAAGCCAAGGGTGGAGTCATCTGCAGAAGAGGCCCAGGAGGAAACAGTGAAAGAAAAATCTGATCCAAAAGTTGCTGAAGAAGAAGTGGCAACTCCATCAGGGCAATCAAGCAATGTGCAATCACAAACGGATGCCCAATGTGATTTGTACATTACTAGTGTTGACTCTAACCCAATTCCACTTCAGGCTGAACCAATATCATCTAAGGCTCCTGAAATCATCTTTTGGGACACTTTGAAAGATGGTAGAAAGGAGTTCATTAGGATAAAAAGAGCAGATGGAAAATTTGAAGTCTTTTCAACTTGGGGAAAAATTGTCAGAACTTGCTCAAGATCAGACTTAGAAGAGATGTTCAAAGTTGGGATGAGGATATATGAAAACATGCTGACTGAGCAAGGGATGTCAATCTCTAAAATGGTACTTGAATTCTTGTGCCAAATGTTCAAACCTGAAGCAGTTCAGCATAGGTTAAACACACAGTTTCAAGCCATTACCAACTGGATGCTCTATGAAAACTGTGGAGTATATGTCATCTCCCTTGACTCTGCAACTCAAGAATACTATCTGGTGGATGAAATATACAATCACAGCATGAAGAGGCTGCAAGGAATGTTACATACTAAGCTGACCTGCAACAAGGATTCAGCAATGGGTAGATTCTTGGTAAAAAGGATTCTCAATCAGAGTCTAGGTTTAAGTCCTAATCTGTGTGTACATGATGACTAAGTTTTGGAAGCATCATCTGAAGAACTTGACTTCTTTTCCTAAAAGTCAAGTTAGGGGGAGATTGTTGGGAACTGAAGATATGCCAAGTATGGTTAGTACTGCTAAGTCTTCATTACTACTGCCAGTTCTTCGTTACTACTGCTGGGCAAGGTTACTGCTGCTAGACGAAGTTAGTACTGCTAGACCAAATTACTACTGCTAGACATGGTTAGTACTGCTGAGCTGAGTTACTACTGCTTGAAGACTGTGAAGGTTAATACTGCTGAAGGTCGTTAATGCTGCTGAGCCAAATCATCATTAATGCTGTTGAGCCAAATCATTGTTAATACTGCTGACTTGATAAGTTTGGTATGCGATGCTTTTGGAGACAAATAAGGAATTGATCAAGATATGTTTAACGAAGATTCAGAAGATCAATTTACTTTTGATAGTTATCTTGTAATTACTTTTGTATAAATAGTATTGATAGATAGCTATTAGAATAGACGAAAAATATACGAGTGAAATAGAATTTGATATTCATTCAAGAGTGAATTAACCTCAAGATCATAGATCCTATTTCTAGAGAAGTAGAAATCGTCTTGTTGAGCCTGTTCAACAAGATTGAGGTTTGGTGTAAAACTTGTGAGTAATACAGTTTGATATATACAGTGTATTGAATTTCTATTGATTGTTCATTAATTGATTTAGAGTTCTATTCCGCAAGATTCTCTAAATTCTGTTTCTAAGAAGTTTAATTCTTGTTAAGAATCGATCCTGACAGTAGTAGTAACCCTGATATGCTTAATTGTGATGAATGGTTATGGTGAAATGACCTTCGTGGGTGAATATAAATTTACTGGTTTGATAATTCGTGTGAAATAAATTTTAGGAGTCTAGTAGAACTCGTGGAAGTTAATCGACAGTTAATGATAGGAATGATCAAATTCGAGTATCCTGTAGGGTATATTGGTGAGCAACTTTAGAATGGTTAGAGCTTGAAATTTGAATCTGGATGTATGGAACATCTAAGGTTGGGAGGCAATCGAAGTCGTTTAACTAGGAATGATTCCAGTTGTTGGAATGTTCTTCCGATCATAACTTCAGTGTCCTTGAAGGAGTTTTGTTAGTAAGAAAAGTATACGAGAAATTCTAGACGGGGTGAGAAATTTAGATTCTAGTTGAGGAAAGTCCAGTGGCAGCACCGAAGGGGTTCGAATGGACGTGGGAACCCGAAATGGAGATGCACGAGAACTATCTCGAGTTGTTTGTAGGTCGAGACTTCGAGGACGAAGTCTAATCCAAGTGGGGGAGAGTTGTGCCATGTATAGAAGTTAGTGCGTTCTCAGTTGTGTATAGGTTGTTTCCGCCAACCTCAGTTTTAGATTAATGTAAAGAAATTTTGGGACCCAGATTTGTAAATGTTATGATTTAATGCTATGTATGTTTTGTTGAATTTTTGGGATGTTCCATAGATAAATCCCGGTTATTACAACACTCCCTCCTTAAAAGAATTTTGTCCCCGGAATTCCTTATTGGAAAAGATGTGGGTATGTAAAGCCTGTATCCCGGCATGTATTTTCTTTTTATCAATCTTTTTTTAAGCTATTATTTAACGCAGTTACCGTTAGCGGGATTAGACGTTTTGGACCTAACTGTTAAATATGTCAATGATTTTGTGGTTTGCGAGAAGAGTTTAGTTGAGGGGTCAAAAGTGGCAAGGGAGCCAAAGTGTTAGCATGGGGTCGGCCCATGCACCTCAACCGAGCCCCATTTCTCATTTGGGTGTTTGGTGTCGTGATTAGGAAGAAAAGAAGGAAATAACAAAAAAACCCCACCCGCCCTCGTTTCTCTTCACGTCGCTGCTAAGAAGGATAAAAAAAATCAACCCTAGTGTTCCTATTCTCATTTTTTTTCTTTTCCTTGCTGCGCCGTGAGATCCCAACCGAACCGCATCTTCTTCCCTTTCCCCTTTGTGTTACTGCCGAGAGGAGAGAGAGACTGTAGAGAGAGAGCGAGCCGGAGATCGGGATCCCGTCGGGGTGCTGTTGGGTCGTCGTCGATCGGTAAGTCTTCATTCCTTCTCTTGTTCTTTCTTTCGTCATCATCGAAACACCACAAACCACCGCCGCCGCCGCAACCTTGGCTGCCGGCGGTGTGCATGGCCGCCGTGCACCACCATTGCGATGGCTGCGGTGCGGTTTGCTGTGGTTAAGTCGTGGGTGGGGGGGGGGGGGGTGTGCGGTCCAAGAATCGTTAGCCGAATTGTCACGTTAGTCTCGTCCGTTCGTTTTATCGAACCACCACCATCGCCGGTGGTGGCTGCCGCTGCCGACCACCACTGCCGGAGGTGGCAGTGGGTGGTGCGTGGGTTGTCCAGCTTTCATAAGCTAAACCGTAACCCGAATCACTTAAATATTAAACCGTTTTATAAATCGTCATTTTATGTGAAAACGTCGTTTCTGCCACTGTTTTATTTCGTCCATAACTTTTCCGTCGTAGCTCGGATTTAGGCGAAACCGGTGCCCACGGTTCACATTCTGTGCCGGTCACACTTTTCGTGTTTTAGCGGAAGCCTGGTTCGGCCTCTAACTAGGCGTAAAATGGCTGTTTGTACAGGAGGTCTGAATATGACAGTTTCGCGTCCTGTTTTTAGAAAATTCATAGTAAATTGTAGGAAAATCGTTAGAATGCGTACGATATGTCCCTGGAACCCTAAGACATAGAACTAACTGATTATGGAATAATAATTCTGGTTTGATGAGTTTAAGAGGGTCTAAACAGGTCCCGAACAGACCTGTAAATCTTAGAGTAAAAGCTGGATTTTTCGTGCGTAAGCTTATAGTTGTGACTTTGGGCTAGGACTTCGTTGTGATGTTTGATATCACTTATTTAGGTGGAAAAAGGTGAGTTGGTGTTGGCCGGATCGTTTTGCTGTTGAGGGCATCTACTTTGCGTTTGAGGTGAGTTCTCTCACTGTGTAGATAGGAATTGTATGCATGTTATGGTAGTTTGTATGTACTTCTGTTCTTGTGGTGTGAACTAGTTGTTTGTGGTGCGTATTATTTGATCGGTTTAAATGCTTAGAATAAATGTGTATAATATACATCTCGGTTGGAACGAGGGCTCGGTGGGACCGAGGAAGTGGATAGAAATGTTGTGTGAACTCGGTTGGACCGAGGGCTCGGTGGGACCGAGGAAGTGGATAGATTTGTTGTGTGAACTCGGTTGGACCGAGAACTCGGTGGGACCGAGGAGTTGGGTACATAATTACTTGTATGTGTTTGCTTGCATTATGTAACTGTGGTGTTGTTGCTCGTGTGCGGATAGGAGTGATGTGTATATAATTGTTATCCGCGCATGTGATGGAATTCACTAAGCTTTGTGTTTACCCTTTTCCCATAAATGTGGTTTCAGGTGCTAGTGGCTCCAAGGCGTGACGGGTACACACTGGCGCACGTGAAGAGTATTACAATTATGAGATTAGAATTATTATTTAAACGATTTATTTTCGCTGTTTATTATTAACGAGTATATTTATTATTAAGTTTGCAAACGAAACGGTTGTGGATATTTAATGAGGTTTCATTTATTAAAACGGTCCGATGTAGCGGGGACTTAGCTTCCCACGCTTCCCAAATCGGACAACTCCCTTCTAAGGGGATACTTTTAATAATACATTATCTCCGACTTGGAATTCTAAGTCTTTCCGCCTCTTATCTGCATAACTCTCCTGTCGGTCGCGAGTGATTTTCAGTCTTTCTCGCACTTGGACTATCTTGTCCGAGGTCAGTTGCACAATCTCTGGCCCTGCTAATTGTCTCTCCCCGACCTCATTCCAACACAAGGGTGTCCGACATTTCCTACCATAAAGTGCTTCATACGGCGCTGTCTTGATACTCGAGTGATAGCTGTTATTATAAGCGAACTCGATTAGCGGTAAATGCTTTTCCCAAGAGCCTTGAAAGTCTAGGGCGCAAGCCCTTAGCATATCTTCCAACGTTTGGATTTTCCGCTCGCTCTGACCGTCTGTCTGAGGATGATAAGTGGTACTCATCTTGATCTGCGACCCCATTTCCCTTTGGAAGCTTCTCCAAAACGCGGAGGTAAACCTGCTATCTCGGTCCGACACTATCGACGACGGCACACCATGACGGGTTACAACCTCGTCGATATATAACTTTGCTAACCGCTCCAACGAGTAAGACTCTCTTATAGGCAAGAAATAAATATGAAAGTCAATATACATATGAATGGAAAAGTTATGCATACACAAGATACCATCATTCAAGGTCAACATAAAAATAAAAAATAATCGTAAATAAAGCAAGCCACATCATCTCGCAAAATCAACAACCTTGTTTATACACGAAAAAAGATGAGAGAACTCCACCAAAGAGTATAGTCAAAATCAAATAATAGCATAGAAGTTAGAACACTTCAAAACAGATAAAATTCGACAACAATGAAATATGTTTTGACTATACACAACCCACTTTACATTCGGATCAAATAAATATGAAAGTCAATATACATATGAATGGAAATGTTATGCATACACAAGATACCATCATTAAAGGTCAACATAAAAGACGTAATAGAAACAATATCAAAAAATGCAACCTCATTTATGAATAGGTTTAATCATATAAAAAAATTGAACATGAGTACCCAACGTTGCTCGTAACACTTGATAAACCAAAATGAGAGAAGCACAATTATCAAAAATCAACAATAATCTTAATTAAACCTAACTCAATCATCACACAAAATATACGAACATGCTTATAAAGAAAAAACTCGACAAAAGACACAAAGAAATTAAGGCAATCATTAGGAAGTGATTTACCACACGAGCTCAAAAGTAAAACTCAAGAACAATATTAAGAACTCGCGCATCCGACAAAAAACCCAACCCAACCCAACCCAATACATCAAACGTCTAAATAAAAAAGAACGGAATGTGTACGTTGCTCATAACACTTGATAAACCAAAGACAGGACAAGCACAAGCAAGCCAATCATCACACAAAATATACAACCATATTTTATAAGCATCATAAACAAAGAAATGGGCAAACGACACAATTAGGATAGTAAAAATCAAAGAATAGCATAAAAGTTTGTACGCACGGGTCAAAAATAAAATTTGACAACACTGCAATATCTTTCCACTACACACAACCCATTTTACATACAAAGTTTGAATAAATATGAAAATTAAGATACAAAAGAATGAAATAGCAAGAAGATAATTCACATGTATTATCCCATCACATTGAAGTAAAGTTCATAAGCATCTAAAAAGTCAACAAGATCAAATGATTAATAGAATGCTCACACAATCTAACTTACATAAAATGTCAACTATAGAAAAATGTGCAGTCAAGAAAAAACCGGAGAATGACAAAATAATACAAATGTGCACAATTAAATGATATGCATAAGTTAATCTGAAAAATAATTGTGGATGGAGTGATAAGGCATTTATATATATGATGTGTAGACCATTTTGAGAAATCCTTCCTCTAAATCGCAATCTTAAATATCAAGCAAAAATATTAATCTACACACACTATATAAGTGCCATATCACATGAGAATTAGTAATTAACATGTCACTAAGTGGGTTAATTACTGTGGAATTGGAATTCTAAGTACACTCACCCTCTAAACATCATATAAAATTATAAATGCCTGTTACTCCATCCATAATTGTTTTTCAGAATAACGTTGCATATATTTCATGATTTACTTATGCATATCATTTAATTGTGCACATTTGTATTTTCAACTATCTACAATCTTTTTTTAAATTTGCTCTTTTATTTTATTTTATTTTATTTTATTAATGGGGTAATGTATATTAGCAACAATTTCTATTTATCTTGCTTTTGGTTTTTAATTAACTTGAATTTTGACTTTTTAGATTGTTGTGCACAATAATTTCATTTGTTGTTACTCGGTGCTAATATTTTTTGATCTTGTATTTATAGTGTGTTTTTCATATTTGGAAGACGATACAGAGGACGATAAGAATCTTAGGAGACATCGGTTTACTTACGACTCCAAATTTCTGGTTAGTCACTTGCTTACATGCTCATTTACTTCTCATTTGAGATGCCACTTATGTTGACTTAAATCATTTTTTGCTCACTTTTTTATAATTATGATGATACGGGAGAACTTTTAACAATGTTTAGATTTCTTAAGAAGCATCCATAGTTTTTTCATGATTAACATATTCCATAACCTATAATTTCTTTGTTGTTTTTATTAATTTTTGTAACTAATGGGAAATTGGTTTATATTCTTTCTTTGGTTTGTAACTTAAATCAATTTTTCTTTGCATGATAGTTTCATTTGTTGTCATGTGTTGAATTAATCATTCTTGTTGATTGCATTAGGTTACTTTGTTATTCTCCATTTTTTTTCTTGACTACACATGTTTTCTATAGTGTGTGAATTTGATTGTGTGAGCATTTTATTTCATTTGAACTTTAATGTGATGGGATAATGTAACAACCCAGAAATTTAATAAAATATAAGACTTAACATTTCAATCAAAAACGGTCCCAAAGTCTACAATACATCTAAATTACTCTAAACTCGCGGCGGAAACTACCTTCACAACTGAGATACTACAAGAAGCTCGGCGGTACTCTACAAGTCTTCACTATCTCTCGCCCCTTTGCCACGACCCAACCTTCCAATATCATCAGATGCAACTCCATACACGGTTAATACCTGAAAATGGTTTTTATTTTTGAAAAGCGAGGGTTAGACCATAAGGTCTAGTGAATTCCCTCCTAAAAGCGTAGCCGCAAAACATTTAAAGAAAAACACTTTTCCATGCAAATAACACTTAACAAGTTTGAGCTCAAACAAGGGTATACACAGTGGTACGGACCAATAACACCTTACAAAGCCAGGCACGGCAACTCATCACCTTACAAAGCCAGGGACGGCAACTCATCACCTTACAAAGCCAGGGACGGCAACTCATCACCTTACAAAGCCAGGGACGGCAACTCGGGGGTCCTCCACTGTGTAACCCGACTCTATCACCAGCATAAACACTTAGAACATGCTTTAAACTTACTCGAGGAATATCCTCCTTCCACATTACAAACTAACACTTTTCATGCATAAGAAAACATAAGATTCATGATAATCAAGTAACTCATTTTCAGACATATCAATTCTTCGCATTTCATTTTAAAAGATAGAAATAATGCATAAGGGAACTCACCTGGTACTCGGCTAAAAGACACCCTACTCGAAGCTCACTTAATCGCCAAACGATCACCTGAATTGGGTTTAACAAATGAGGTATTAGACTCCCCATTATGTTCTAAAACATTCCCCATACTGTCCTAAGGCAAACCCCTAAACCAAACCTCGAACCCAAGCCCAAACGACCAACGAAGCAAAAACGAAAAAAACATGAAACAGAGCCTGGCGCCGATGCTGGCGCCAGTCCATCGGCGCGGCCATCGGCGCGGGCCTCTGGACACACTTTTTCCTGCACGAGATTTCTTCCCAAATCCAAAGATTTCTCATCCCCAAACTTCCCCAAATCAGATTCAGCTCTCCTAAAACAATATTTTAGAATCAACACCCAAAATGGATGATCCAAAACTTATAAACCTCCCTTGAAAAGGTGAACTATCACCAAGAGTTCTCAAACTCCTCAAGGGATTCATCCAACACACCATTCCACAAGATTTCATCTCAAAATACAAAAATGAGAAGAGATTGGGATCAAGAACATGCACCTAAACCCCATTCTAGACACAAAACTTAAAGAAAGGTGGGTGGAGTTATACCTTAGCAGCAACTTCTTCAATCTCTAGCTGATCCACCTTCTCCAAACCTTCAATGGTGGAACTTGAGCTCCTTTCCTCTCTAGAGAAGTTCCAGCCGAAAACAAGAAATGGAAATAGGGTTTTTGAAGGGTTTTGTCTTAATAAACTTCTCTCTATCACACTCCAGCCACATAACTTTCAGGTTTTTACAAAAGAGCCCCAGAATTCTTATTTCTGCACTAAATACCACAAGAGATGAAATATGGGATGTTACAGATAATACATGTGCATTATCTTCCTGCTATTTCATTCTTGTGCATCTTAATTTTCATATTTTTTCAATTGGTATGTAAAGTGGGTTGTGTGTAGTAGAAAGATATTGCATTGTACGTTGTCAATTATATTTTTTACTGTGCTTAATTTTTTCGGATTGTGTACCAACTTTTATGCTATTATTTGATTACTATTCTTTTTGGTGGCATTTTCCCATTTCTTTGTGTATATATAAGGTTGTATTTTTGTGAGATGATTGGGTTTGCTCAAGATTAAGATTATTGTTGATTTTCATCACTATGCTTATCTGAATTTTGGTTTATCATGTACTAAGTGCAATTTTGGCCATTCTTGTTTCATGTCTATTTGATTTACTATTTAGTGAAACGTCGGTTGTGTCTTATCCCAATATATTTTGTGTGTTCTTGATTTTTATTTTTAGCGGTTCCTAAATTTTGCATAATTATGTCTTTTGATTGTGTTCAACTTCAGTCATATTATTTGGTTTGACTTTTCTCATTGTACCTAGTCTTCTATCCATCTCTTCCAACTAAATAACATTCAACCTAATTAATCATCGGTGTTTGATTACTTGTTGGTCGTCTAAAATGTTTTTGTTCATTAAAATCGCATATATGCCGCAACAAATAGTCACATCACATTGACAACAAATAGAAATGGGTAAATGCGGTTTCTTTGAACCCAAGCCAACTTTCTTACTCATAATCATAGGTTGTAATACAAATATTTGCATGTTTCTCAATAAATGATACAAACACATGGCTTGCGTTCTAATATGATTTTCTAGTTGCAAAATATGAAAGAGTTTTATTCTTCAAGTGTGGCTATGAGTATTAAGAATGACAAAAGAAGTGCAACCGGAGTAAGAAAGGTAAGGCTCACTCTTTCTGTTTAAAAAGTGAGGTTAGTTTTCAAGTTCTTCTATATTGTGTTTTCCTTGTTGATATCTTTACAAAATTTCTATAGTTATTTGAATCAATACAAACAATGTTTTTGTAAAGAATTACAAGACAACGGCTTCTTGGATTTTAGCGTTTGTTTCTTTATGCGTGAATTTATTAGAACGGTCAAGGGATCCATCAATTGGTGCAACAAATGATGTCAAAATGGAAGACCATATGATGATATGAATCTTAGAGAGATTGGGTTTTCTTACAACTACAATTCTTCATGGTAATTAAGCATGACTAAACGTCCTAATTTCATTTTGAACAATTACAAAACAATCATATTTTATTTTGCACCATATCATAAGAGCCTCTTAATCCTTCTGACCACTTAGTCGTTCCGCACCAAATCATTCAACAACTACCAAAATGTCAGATTATCATTTAAAACTAAATGTTACAAGAAACATGACATATATACATTAGGGACCAAAAATAACAGGCAGGCCTTGAGACTCCTTACTCCTTAGTTGAGGTGCATGTCCGAACAACCACGGTTAAACAAAAAAATGATGGCTCTTAAAACGTGCTAATTATACTAAACATGGATTAATCCATAATTAGTTACTTGTTCATATACTTGTACACAATGCTTAATTTGGTTTGCAACAAAGTAGCAGCAGCAGCATGGACAAGTTTTTGCTACATAAACAAGCTCTAATGCATAAGTTCACTAGTCATCCACCGATCTTCATACCTCCCATACGGGATAGTGTTGGAAGGAAGGCTGATAAGTGCATAATGTATCACATTCTAAACACTTATTTTTATAGATATTTAGTCCTATTTTACTTTTTCAATCACCTTAATTGAGTCTTTTGGTCTGATTTTATCTTTTATTATAGTTTGGAGCTAAGTAGGAGAAATGATTTTGTTTGTGCTTATTTTGTGAAAAAATCTAACAGTTCGGTATGCTGCAGCAGGATGCTACAACATGGTTTGCAGTTCCAGAAAAGTCAAAGACAAGTACTTCATAAACTTTTTGGTTGAAGAATCTTTTGGCAATCTTTTCAGATTTGTCTTGCAAGATGGAAGGCAGAGCATCTTCAAGGGAATACTATCATGAAGAAGATTACTTTAAGCAAGACATCTTATAATCCTTTTAGCTTTTGGGTAATACCCTTTAGTTAAGGAATCTTTGTACTAGTTAGTTTGACATAAGATGCCTTTCCCTTGTATAAATAGGGGCTGACCCCCGGATGTTTTGAACACACCACTTCTTGCTTTAAGCAAGTAGTTCTCTCTAGCTTTACTTTCTAAGTTACTTTACTTTAATTCTAGTTTCTCTTAACAAGGGAACTAGCTAAGTAGTTCACATAGCTATTTAGAAGCAATTGTTATTTTCTTTATGCTTTAATCTAAAAACCGTTGGCACATTTGTTGTTCTTAATATTTATATTTCTGTTTGATCATCATGATTTATATGTGTTTAAGAGAGATGATGGGCTAATTCCCTAGCTTGGGTGTAAGTAATGGTTGGGAGATAAAGGCCCTTATGTAGTGGAAGAATGCTTTCATTGGCTATCAACCTTGCTATTCATCTCTTGTATTCTAAGCTTCATTTAAGTAGTTTTCTTGACAAAGTGACGCATGTTGTTCTACTTAAATGAGTTGGTCTTGAATGCAAGCCAACGTAAGTTTTAGAGCTCTGAGATGTTGTAATATCAATTTCTTGTAAATTGTGACTTATATGAATAGATTAGTGGATTTTACTACATGGGTTGGGTCTCCCATTTGCGTGAGCTGCCCTTACTGGTTGGGTCTCCCCATCTGTGTGGAGCTGCTAGTAGATAGTCCGATCTAAACCTTGCAAAAGGGCTAATCTATTCAGTAGCAAAGTTGAGAACCAATGTTGCAGCACCATGCTGTAGCATTCTTCCTAAGCATAATGTTGTTGTAATCCAGCCAAAGCTTACACCCTTGCATTTCTTTTACTGTTTTACAACCGTTTTCAAAGCTGATACTTCACTCAAAGATTATTCCTTCGAATTCTGTTCTCAAGATCTTATTTTAAGTTTGGCTTAAGACTGACCACTTGCTTTATTTGTCTCTATGGGATCGATACTTGGTACTTAGTACCACTTTATTACTTGTTTTCAAAACGATATTGGTTTGGCATGTATACTTGTATGTTATTCCATTGTTGATTTTAGGGATATATTTTCCACGAACCAAAGGCCCGTGAAGTGAAGAGGGTCGGGTTCAATCCCGTAATCAGTGAGTGGCCTATGTTCAAGAACATCATCGTGTTCAGCCACAAAGTCCGAAATCTCAATGGATCCTTTCTTCATATCATGCCATAGATACTGCATCCGACTAACATACTTCACTTTCCAATATAACCTGCGAGAAAGGAATAACCGTTATGAGCACACACACACACTCGTGATAACATTCGTATTGTGTGTTTTTGATTCATGTTTGGTCCTGATTAACACCAAACCAAACGAACCCAGTATATCCCAACATAAATACAAATCCCATTGTCTTCTCAAACGCATGAAGTCACAAGATCACTTTATGGTGGAGAGAATAAAAACATAAAATAAATAAATTTATGTTTAATAAAAACGAGAAAGAAAACCGAAAAACTAAAGAACACCCTGGTAATCGTTCATTTGGACGGTATGCACATGTGTATACAAATAATTTGTAACATGCACATGTGCATCACATTCATAACATGCACGCGTGCATAAAAACCAAAATACAACCTCAATTACTTGTATTCACGTGTGCATACCGTCTAGATAAAGGCTACCAAGATGTTCCCCAGATTTTCATTTTTTTAGGCTTTCCCCTCAACCCCCTATGTATATATACATATGCTGCCTTAGGGCAGGCCTTGAAAAACGCCACGGCCTCATAAGACTTGAGGTTTGACCTTATTTCCACGCCACGCCACGCCACGCCACGCCTCGCCTCACGTCATTTAAAACATTGGCGATAAGTAACAGAATATGAACAGTTACTCTTTAGGGTAGACGTTAGATCTCCAAGTGGGACATACTTGTTCGGGTCGTTTGATTTGGTTTAGTTTATGTGTAGAATAAGTAACTTACCCTCCACTTAAGAGGAAGCGACCAAGAGTAGCGATAAGAAGCCTGGAGCGTAATCCAGAACCTGAAGCCTATCCTTAAAGTCTGAAGGAAGCTCTTCGTAGATCCACCTCAAGATGGTGATTCCAGGGTTGTTATATTCTTTCCTCACGGTCGAGTGCATGTACACAATGCAGAATGGCCCTTCTGGCAACTCCGTAGAGATTTTGTATATAATGTACTTCTTCAGCCATTCCCCCCCCCCCCCCCAATTACTGGGGCTGTTATAATATTATATTCATTGGTTAACAACAACTATAATTAAAAAAATTACATTGATGAAATGCAAATCATGATAAGAAACTGCACATTAACACACACAAAACTATGATTACTCCATTGAATAGAAAGAGGAACAAAAACAAATGTTACCCAATTCTCACACATTCATCTATTTCAATGATCCCCAGTCTAGGTCAATAACTTGCGTTTCAGTATTGTTTTTACTACCGAAAAGGTAAGTTTTCTCCAATAAAATATCTTGTATTTGGCTAGATTTGGTCCTATGATGCCCTGAAACCTACTGTTGCACATTCATCATTCAACTAAGAAATCAGAGATAGATTTAGGGTTTGATAACTATTAACCGAATGATTCATATGGTTTCTGGCTTTCGAGAGGCCAGTTCTCTCTCAAAGGTTCGCACCTCACTGAATACAAAACAGAATGAATCCCCGTCACTCTCACACCCCTTATTTATACCTAATACCACCGACTTACTACCCATGCATTGACCGCTTGTACCGGAGCACTAATTGCTTATACTTTCCTACCACAGCCTATTAATCTTGACCTTTTGACACAGCCTATTAGGCTACTACTATTGACTATTTAACCTGGGTATAACACCTACTTCAAGGCCGGTGGATGCCACTAATTGGTGACAATGCTGTAACAACTGTGATTTTAGCACCATTAGGCCCAACATAGATCAAGAACAATGTATGGGTTCATTAATAGCGAACTTCCAATCATTGCACGTCATATATATATGAGGCCATATTAAGCCAAACACAAAGGAGTCATAACAAGCCATGCAATTGCATCAATCATCCACTATAACTACTAAACATGAATAACAAGAACTTGGACACCAGCTATCTTCATATATATGTACCATTCACACAGCATTAACGTGTTACAGTTCTTATTCGTTAAGCTTGTGCTCAGAGGAATATAATTCATAGTGTATGTGTATCTATATTAAAGCTACAACACACTTTCTTCCTCAGTTATATGTGCTTTCAAATACAGAACACAATCAAGTTTTGCTGTTACAAGACCACCCTACACATTTGAAATTTTTTCCACCAAAACCAAAAGAAAAAAACTCATCATGATATTTTGTGTATTGTTTTATTAAATCCATTTCAATAGTAGGCATCTCAATATCTAGTTCTTTTGTATTGTTTCATTAAATCCATCTCAATATCTTCTTGTTTTAGCTTTAATATAGACCGGTTTCTTGTATGTTAATTGTTTTATAAGCTCAAAGCCTGAAACCAATTATCTAGAGATAAAATATATAAAATTATGATATAATTTGCTTTTCAATTTAACTGGAAAGTAAGAGAATAATGTTAAGAACCAGAATATCAGATACGAACTTAATGCAATTAACACAGATTAAGAGGGAAAATGGGATTGGTTGTATGATTGATTGAAAAATAAAAGGAATACTAGCTTTCGAGAGGCTAGTTCTCTCCACAAAACGAACAGGTAATTTTCTGGATGCCCTCTCCATTCAACACCTCTTCTTATTTATAGCTAGCTTCCCAATGACTTATTCTAGGCAATACCCAAAATGCCCCTGGAACAAACTCCCATTCCCTCCAGAAAGTTGTAACAGATTACTGTGGTCCCCCTCTCTTTCTACTATACGTGAACCGAATGGGTGGGTGCTTAACATTACTCCGCCCCCAAAGAATCACCTTGTCCTCAAGGTGAAAGTCGGGAAAAACCTGTCGCATTGTTTCCAAATCTTCCCACGAGGCCTCATATTCGGGCAACCCTTTCCATTTGAGCAATACTTCCACCTGCTGGCCATGTGGTCGATCACTGGTGCGAACTCCTAACAACGCCTCCGGTTCCACCTCCAATTCTAGTTCCTCACTGAGTTGCGGGGGAAATATTGGTGCAGCCGGCGTGGGTCCAACAGCCTTCTTGAGCTGCGAGACATGGAACACGGGATGAATTCGAGCTGTCTCCGGAAATTGTAACTTATATGCCACGGCCCCGATGCGTTGGACGATCTGAAAAGGACCATAAAAACGGGCTGCCAGCTTTTGGAAGGGTCGAGTCGCCATAGACTTTTGGCGGTACGGTCGTAACTTCAAATAAACCCAATCTCCTACCTCAAATGTAACCGGCCTTCGAGATTTATCAACCATCCTCTTCATGTTTTGTTGAGCCTGTAATAGATACCCGCGTAGTTCATCCAAAATAGCATCTCGTTCCAACAGCTGGTCCTCCAACGACGACACTCCAGTGTTGCCTGGTTGTGTTCGTACCAGACGCGGGGGATCCCGTCCATACAGTGCTTTGAAAGGGGTGCACTTAGTAGCGGTGTGATATGACGTGTTATGCCAGTATTCTGCCCAAGCCAGCCAATTTACCCATTTACGTGGATTTCCTTGAATGAAGCACCGAAGGTACGTCTCCACAATCTTATTAACGATCTCCGACTGCCCATCCGTTTGGGGGTGGTACGCGGTGCTGCGTAAGAGCGTGGTCCCTTGTAGTCGAAACAGTTCTCGCCAAAAATTACTCATGAAGACCTTATCTCGATCAGAGACGATCGTTAATGGGAAACCGTGGAGCCGAACAATTTCTTTAACAAACAAGGAAGCTACAGAGCTTGCAGTAAAGGGATGTTTTAGGGGTAAAAAATGAGCGAACTTGGTGAGACGGTCTACCACCACCAACACAGTATCAAACCCATTAGAACGAGGCAATCCCTCAATGAAATCCATCGTTAATTCTTCCCACACTTGCGAGGGTATGGGCAGAGGTTGCAACAGCCCCGCAGGTTGAGTTGTCATCGCTTTTTGTTGTTGGCACACCACACACGCTTGTACATACCGCTGCACCGCGCGTCGCATTCCCACCCAAAACCATTCCGAAGCCAAGCGCTGATATGTTTTGAATTCCCCTGAATGACCCCCAACGACCGAATCATGATATTCTTGGAACAATTTGGGAATAAGTGAGGAATTCTGGGAAATAACCATTCGACCTTTGTATAACAGCCGGTTTTGCTCGATGGTATACCCCACATGAGACTTTCCTTCCTCGATGTCCTTAGTAACACACTGAATAAACGGGTCCGCTGCTATTTCTTTATGCACTTCTGTCATATCAACCGACCATGAAGAAGTAATTGCCCCTAACTCCTTCTCGGCAGCAAATTCTCTAGACAACGCGTCCGCCACACGATTCGAACATCCGGGCTTGTATTGGATTTCAAAATCAAATCCTAACAGCTTGCTCACCCACTTCTGATAGTCTAAGGATATCACCCGTTGTTCCAACAAATACTTAAGGCTCTTTTGGTCTGTTCGAATTACAAAGTGTCGCCCCAACAAATAATGTCGCCACCTCATCACCGCGAGTACTATAGCCATCAACTCTTTTTCGTATACTGATTTCAGACGATTTTTCATACCCAACACTTGGCTGAAATAGGCAATTGGGTGCTGATTTTGTAACAGCACTGCTCCAACACCAAAACCCGACGCATCTGTCTCCACAATAAACGGCTGGGCAAAATCTGGCATTGCTAAAATCGGGGCCTGGGTTAAGGCTGTCTTTAGTGCGTGAAAAGCTTTTGTAGCTGTTTCCGACCACCCAAAATTGTCTTTCTTTAATTGGTCGGTGAGTGGTGTGGCTACACGAGCATACCCGGCTATAAATCGCCGGTAGTACCCTGTCAGCCCCAAAAACCCACGCAGCTCTCTTAAATTGGTAGGCGTTGGCCAATCAACCATTGCCTTAATCTTCTCCGGGTCCACGGCGACTCCAGCCGATGATATCACGTGACCCAAATACGCCACCTCTGTTTTGCCCAATTCGCACTTGCTCGGATTGGCATAGAACTTATGACGCTCCAGCAGTTCCATCACTGTTGTTAAGTGTTCAACATGTTGTTGCTCACTTCGGCTGTACACTAAAATGTCATCGAAAAAGACAAGTACAAATTTACGAAGAAAAGGACGGAAAATGTCATTCATTACGGACTGGAATGTGGCTGGAGCATTAGTCAAGCCAAACGGCATGACTAAAAACTCGTAGTGGCCTTCATGGGTTCGAAACGCGGTCTTGGCTACGTCTTCTTCCCTGACCCGAATCTGGTGGTATCCCGATTTTAAATCGAGTTTCGAGAATACCCGAGATCCATGAAGTTCATCCAACAGCTCATCGATCACCGGAATTGGGTATTTATCGGGTACCGTAACTTTGTTTAGGGCTCGGTAGTCGACACAAAACCTCCACGAGCCATCTTTCTTTTTAACTAGTAACACCGGGCTGGAAAATGGTCCTTGAGATGACCGTATGATCCCTGCCCGTAGCATGTCTCGAACCAGCCGTTCTATTTCTGCCTTCTGGAAATGAGGGTACTTGTAAGGCCTTACCGATACCGGTTCTGCCCCTTTTTTAAGAATAATCGCGTGCTCTCGATCACGCCGCGGTGGAAGCTCATTTGGCCACTCGAAAATGCCTTGGTGGGCCTGAATAGCTTCACGTAAAAAATCAGGTGATTGTGGCAACCCGGTTGAGGTTATGGCCTTCTCCACCTGATTCAATTGCAACAGGTAACCTCCTCTTTCTTTTCCAATCGTCCTGATCATATTCTTCAGCGTAACCAATGACCGATCCAGGGACGGATCCCCTTTCAAAGATACGTTCGAGCCGTTGAGTTGGAATTTCATCAGTTGTGTTTTCCAGTTGGTGGTAACCGGTCCCAATTTTTCTAACCATTGAACCCCAAGGATCACGTCGGAATTCCCGAGAGTCAACGGTAGAAAATCTTCAAACACCTCGAGTCCTTGAATGAGCAACCGTACTCCTCGACATTCTCCCTGTCCTTTCACAGCCTCCCCTGTGCCCAACGATACCCCAAAACTCTTGGTGTTGCTGATAGGAATTCCCAGTTTCTGAATAATAGCCAGAGATAAAAAATTGTGAGTGGCCCCTGGATCAATCATGATGATTACTTCTGTCCCACACAACAACCCCTTCAATTTCATCGTTTTTGGGTTTGTGATTCCCATCACGGAGTTAAGGCAGATCTCTGTAGGAGGTTGCTCACCAACATCCTCCGTCTGTGGCTCAAGTAATTCCTCCCCCTCCTCTTCTTCAGTGGTCAACAACACACTTAACTCTTTACGACGACAACGATGGCCTAAATTCCACTTCTCGTCACATCTGAAACAAAGGCCCTTCTCTCTTTTATTCTGCAATTCTTTGTCTGACAGTCTCCTTATCTCCCCCACGGTTCTTCCTCCTACAGCCGATTTCAGTGATTCCGGGGTTCTCGTCGTGGCTTGACCACCAACCATTGTTGGCGATTGCCCTGGGGATATCGCCGCCCCTGCTTGGACTGAGAATACCTTCGAATTGGTATTTCCCGACCCAAGAGATGTGGAGAACGGTCGACCATCGTATCTCTTCCCAGTTCCAAATCGAAGTTTGTCTTCTAATTTCACCGCCAGATCCATGGCCTGGTCCAAGTTACGAGGCCCAAGGACCCTAACTTCAGCCCGTATCTCTGCCTTAAGCCCATTAATGAAATGGCCCAAAGCTATTTCATCTGGAATATTGGTAAGTGGGGCGGCTAACTCAATAAACCGACGTTGATATTCAGCTACAGTACTTACCTGGGTTAGGGCTAGCCATTGTTCGTGCAGAGATCCACTACTGGATGGCCTGAACTGCCTGAGAAGCAACGATTTCATCTCTTCCCAACGAGTAATCGGACGTCGTCGGTGTTCCCACTGATACCAGAGGAGTGCATCTCCTTCCAACGTCACAACCGCCGCCTCCAATTTCTCCATCTCATTCAGACGATAAAACGTAAAATAACGTTCTGCTCGAATGATCCACCCGTCTGGATTATTTCCATCGAACAATGGCATGTCCAACTTCCGAAATCGCCAGTTTGTTCCCCCGCCTGGATTATTAATCCCTCCAGACGTCTCTCCTTGTTTTACTGGACTCTCGTTTGATGCAGATCCTCCTGTGGAGAACTTCGAATCGGTGATCGTTGCTCGAACCTCCTCCCTGATTGAGGAACGAAGTTGCTGGTTTTCTGCCGCCATCTCAGTAAATCGCTGAGTGATCAACGCCATCTGCTCCGTAAATTGGCGTTGCAATGTTTGCTGAAGTTCCATCATCGACATACGTACTGCCGCCACATCTTCCTCCACCGATTCCACTCTCTGATTCACCGGATCAGCTCTGGGTGGAGCCATGGTTGCTCAGGATGTGTGCTCTGATACCAATTTGTTAAGAACCAGAATATCAGATACGAACTTAATGCAATTAACACAGATTAAGAGGGAAAATGGGATTGGTTGTATGATTGATTGAAAAATAAAAGGAATACTAGCTTTCGAGAGGCTAGTTCTCTCCACAAAACGAACAGGTAATTTTCTGGATGCCCTCTCCATTCAACACCTCTTCTTATTTATAGCTAGCTTCCCAATGACTTATTCTAGGCAATACCCAAAATGCCCCTGGAACAAACTCCCATTCCCTCCAGAAAGTTGTAACAGATTACTGTGGTCCCCCTCTCTTTCTACTATACGTGAACCGAATGGGTGGGTGCTTAACAAATAACTGAAAACTGAACCATTTAAGCTGAAAACCAAATAACCTGAAACCATTTTGGTTTCGTGGCTTATGTGGTTTTGGAAAATCTTCAAACACTCGTAAGTTGAAGTTCTCACCCCAGTCATCTAAGTTTCTAGATCCACCACTGTTTGCGTTAATCCCTTTACTTACTATAATTTTTTAACGATTCTTGTGGTTTGATTAAATTATCTTATTCAGTACCCTGAACCAAAGCCTTTTAAGAATCTTAAGGTCTTATTGTTAATTCACATGAGTAGATATTGAACACTATTTTTGTCGAATAATTCCAGGATATAATCCGTTCATTCGAATCACAAAAAGGTAAATTATATAAGTCCTATTTTGGAAGCTTAATGTGATAAAATCATAATCCCCAAAACCAATTGAACACAGACATCAACGAAAGCACAATAATAAATTGAATATTGAACAGGTACATAGATTATAAAATATGATCGATCATACCTGGGAAGTATTTGCCAACAATTCGAAAGATGCGATTGCCAGATTTATCAGAGCCAGATTCGAGGCGGAAGAATTGCAAGGCATCAAGAGCTGGGAACTCTTCGTCGTTATAGGTAAGATCGGAAGGGCAATCGTGCCAGTTCTCTTCGGTGGTGGTGGTTTCATGGTGGTCAGATGATGTAAGGGGGCGTGGATCTACGCCAAAACGATCCGACGGAACTACTACTACTACCTTGAAGTTTTCAGCAGCCGCCATGTTTATCTCTCAAATTATGTTTTCCATATCAGAATTTCTGGTTTCAAGCAACAACTGGGAAAGGTCTATGTTACAAACCGCCAAATCGGACCCCGTCCTGTTTTGACCTTCCGCGTTTCAAATGCTCCATTATATTATAAGATAGAACAGATAAAAAGAAAATCCAAGTAAGATGAGATAACTATTTAATGTACCCTTGTTAAATATAACCCTAATATG
Organism: Saussurea involucrata; assembly: GCA_033807775.1. Lineage (NCBI taxonomy): Eukaryota > Viridiplantae > Streptophyta > Magnoliopsida > Asterales > Asteraceae > Saussurea > Saussurea involucrata. The sequence goes on along the minus strand of CM066319.1, from coordinate 158,760 downwards.
TTATTTTTCTATAATGGTCATCATTGTTTATCGTCGTCGTCGCCACCACCACTACCACTGGCGGTAGCCACTACCACCTCCACCTACTTCACAACCACATCCATAATTACCACCACCATTGTCTACCACTCCTCAACAACCACCACCTCCACCTCCACCTCCATATCCATCACTGTCATCGACCACCACCATTCACTATCTCCACATCCTCCACAACTATCATTTCCACCTCCACCACAACCATCGTTAACCTTTGACCGCCATTGCCCATCGTCGGTATCACCTCCACCACTATCGGCTACCACTAACCATCCTCTATCACCACCTCTACCTCCACCACATCCGTCATTAGCCCATTACCATCGTTACCTCCTATACAACCACCACTATCGACCACCACCACCTCCGATTACCACCTCGGCCACTGCCACCTCTACCTCCTCCACCATCGGCCACTATCTCTACGTCCTACACACTCACTGGCCACCATCGCCTCTACCTTTACCTCCACCATCGCCTACACCACATCACTACCTCCATTTCCACCATCGTCGTTCACCACCAATCACGATATAAAATCATTAAACACGAGACAAGTTGTCTAGTCCAGTCATGTTCTTTTGTCATTTCTAGTCCTAGTTGTTTATTGCAAAATAATTCAAAAAAAATAGCATTTTTAACCATCACAAAATTAGACAAGAACTTTTAACCATCACAAAAATGGTGGACCATAATCTCAACTAATAAGCACATTTGCGGAGGTTTTGGGAGTTAATTTACAAAAATACGGGCTATATCTTGATAATGTCTAAAAATCGGTAATTAATGAATTTTGGTTTTTCTTTTTTGCTAAAAATGACTAGTTTGATAACTCTTTTCCTAGCATCCGTCTCGGGGAATAAAAGCCAATTATCCTTAACTGCGCTCACAATTTTAAGTATTATATATGTATTCTTTTTATTAAGAAGTGATCATGTCTTCTTTTTACGATTGATTGACAAGAAATGATATGAAGTTTAAAGACCTGTGAATTCTATTATATTCCAATAACACTTCTATATAATAGAAGTACCGCTTTTTCTAGTTGACACGACATCCTACATATCTAAAACTTTCTCTATAATTTCTTCTATCAATTTTAGTATTTTGAAATTCCAACATTAATTATATTATTAAATTAAATATTAAGAGAAATATATTTCACCCTCTTATTTTATTTAATTTTATGAACACGTTGGGAGGTTTTTTTTCCTTTTTCTGTGAAATTATGGATGATTTTCCAAATTTGAAGGAAAGTTGTCATCTCTTATGCTTTCACTTTCTCTATTTTGATTTCCATTGAAGCAAAAAAGGACCAAAAAACTCCAAATCTAATTTTACTCTATTTTGAAGGAGTTGAAGATGCACCTATTTGTAAGCAGCTTAATAACTTAATGGGACTCGCAACTTATTTAATCAAAATTGCTTAATGATATAAAAATGGCTTATTCAATAAGCTTCTAGGGGGAAAACTTTATACAGAAAACCAAGTCTTTTTTCCAACCTACCCCTCCCAGTTAAAAACTAAGGCCCAGCTTAATGTCCCACAACTTATTTAATCAAAGTTGATATAGAAAATGGCTTATTCAGTAAGCTTCTAGGGGGAGCTTTATACAGAAAGCCATGTTTTTTTCCAATTATAAACCACGCTCTTTCCATCTACAAAAATCCCCTCCCAATGTAAAACTTCCCGATCCATGTAGATTAATTCTAATTGGGGTAGATAATTTTATGCATACATGACTAGATGGAAAACCAACCAAACCAACCCTAACTCGGTTTTAACCGTCGCCCAATACATACAATCCGCCGGATCTTAAAAAATCAATAAACAATTTACATGAAATATTAGCCTAAACATTCTCAATAAGAGACAACCTAAGACTCTTAAAGGTTTGTTGAAACAATATTTACACACATCAGCTCTAAAGAAGCATACTTCACAACACAAGAGCCCAACCCAAGACTTGTAATTTCCGGCATACGAAATATGCAGTTACGTTACAACAAATCTTTTTTTGTAGATAGTTGTGTGTATGTCCAGATCAGCTTGCGTGCACCACAACTTCTTTTGGACCCTGAAGTTAACAACTGGGAAGACCTTCAGGGTTCTGAGAAAACTCGAATAGGTGACCAATGAGGATCAAACCCAAGGCGTGGCTGGTTGAGCTACTACAAGAGATTAAGAAGAGGGTCTTCTGGCTTTATGGGATTTTCAAGTGCAATAATATGTTGCTTGAAACGAGATGCAGCTTCGTCTCTTTGTTCTATTTGCCCAGACTTGTCAAGCACAACCGCCATCAAGTAATAAGCTTCCGCCGCCAATTCATGGTACTGAGAAATAATTGGAAAAAGATCAGCAATCAGAACAGTTGTACAAGATTTAATGTCAGGTTTGTAATCTGGGATACTGCAATTGTCATCCCCATGATGGCGATGGGCCCGATGTTGTGAGGGTGGGAGTAATTATCATAAATAGCCATATTGAGTTGAGTATTTTAAAATTTAACCCCAAAATTATTAATTTTTTCAAAAATGTCCGGAATCCATACAGCAAGTCACCTTTTCCTTGCGCTGTCAAACTTTTTCTGATAAGTTATGAGAAAAAAACCTTTTACGTCCCCCAAGTCAAAACCACAACGTGCGCACCGCAGCTTGCGGTTTTCCTAAAAATCCGTATTTTCGCCAGAAAAAAACTGATTTGTCATAAAAAGTCTTGCACCGCAAAGAAAAGGTGGCTTGTGGTGTCAGACTTGCGGGATTCCAGATATTTTTGAAAAAAATTAACTTTGATGGCTAAATTTAAAAAAACTTGACCCAATATGGCTATTTATGTTAATTTCTCCTTTAGAGGGTCACATATACCCTTTTAAGGTGACAAGATGGTGTAACTTTTAACATTTTGTAACTTCAATACTCCCTACCTCTCAAGATAAATGTTCATGATGAAAAGACACACAGTTTTAGAGATGTGTAATTATTACACTTCTATTTCCTAAATGACAATTTTACCCCTGATAATAGAGAGTCATGAATTTATACATCTCATAAGCAAGGGTAGAATTGGAAAATATGGTACCTACTTTTAAAAGTGTACACTTATTTTGGGACAAAAGTAAAACAGAAATGTGACACTTAATTTGGGACACAGGGCGGCAACATTGGCAAGGTTGTCGATGTTAAAGGTAGGATGGTAAAAGCACCATGTTTGTGGGGGTTTAAAAACAATGATAAAAAATTATCCAAAGCATTAAAAACCAGTCCCTCTGTCCCTCCAAAAATGCAAAGCTTTCTATTTTTGGTTACCCAAAAAACTGCAACCTTTCTTTTTTGAGAAGTTCTCAATTTGATTCTACTTCTGAGCTCATTAGTAATCACTTTGTAAATTCCAGTTTGATCCCAAGTTTCCTTTGTTTTAGGACAAATGTGGACATTTATTTTGGGAAATAGGTACCTACTTTTGAAAGTGGACACCTATTTTAGGACAAACTAAAATATAAATGTGGACATTTGTTTTTGGAGGAGAAAGTATATACTAAGAAAAGATTCTCATTCTTAGTCTTAAGTTCGAAGAATGATCACGAATACTCCCTCCAACTCAATGAAAAATTGCAACACTTCAAATATTTTAGTTGTCCCAAACTAATGCAACATTTCGTTTTTCGTAAAGTCAAATTCTAATATACGTTTTCCCCAATAGAATTCTATACTTAGAATCAGGGGCCGTTTACCAAACGCTTACCGGGTAAGCGCTTATCGATTGACTCACCACCTTCACTTCACTTACATTGTTGGTTAGCATTTCCGGCCATCAAAATGGATTTTTGTTAAGCATCTTTTAAGATGTGCTTACCGGGTAAGAGTCTTCTCCCTCACCGGGTAAGACTCTTGGTCCTTGCTATGCCTCTTACCAGGTAGATTCTTGGTCATTGCCAAGCTCAACCGGTAAGGCATGTTGCGCCGGGTAAGTGCTTATCCGGTAAGAGTTTGGTAAACGGCCTGTTAGTAACTTTGGATTTGGTCCACAAGTGTCGGCCATTTTGTCCTTATGAAGCGGCATCATAGACATTTGATCAAGAACATTTTTGTTAGCTATGTTTCAATTCAAATGTTGCATTTTTTGCGATTGAGAGAGTAACAACTATTGAAAATGAGTCAGAACCAACACAAATCTACAACACCACTTATGACCGAAAAGTAGCACTAGTCGTAAGTGGTAGAACAGGAATCAACTAACCTCCAAAGCCTCAAGTCCTTCACAAGCTTGTCTCAACGAATCAAGAACAATATCAGGATCTTCCGAAACTGAAAAGTCAAAGACACGAATACGGTAACTAAAAAAATGCTATTGAAAACAACAGCTTCCAAAGACTTCAAGAAATAAAAAAAATGCTATTGAAATGTGTATATCATACTCTCAGAGAAAGCAACTCTGAAAAGTTGCATACATGCAAAAAGGATAAAAATCAAGCCAATCTCTCTCTCTCTCTCTCTCTATATATATATATAGTGGCGTAATAAACTTTTTTTTCCAATAAACTTTGGATTTCATAGGTTTTCTTGACGAAATTGTTTATTGTGATGAAAGTGTTTCATATCATTCAGTTCTTGATGAAATTGTTTCATATATTTGTGTTTTTTATGTAAAAACGAAAAAGTTTCATAAAACTAGAAAATATATGAAACAGTTTCATAGGAATGAAAAAAAAATATGAGACTACATAAAAAACACAAATATATGAAACAATTTCATCAAGATATGAATGATATGAAACAATTTCATCAAGAAAACCTATGAAATTCAAAGTTTACACGAAAAAAAAAGTTTACAAAATAGTGGGTCTCTCTCTATATATAAATAGGCGAAGGATCAGGATCGTGTGAGAAGTTGAGGTTAACATGAGAAGTGGATGTGAACCGTTGATCACTTTAAATCAAATGCCCTCCCATGAAATGTGGCTTAGAAGAGAATTGATCCAGTGCATCTTTTCTCGGTGCATCTCATCCTAATGTGCGTCCATTTCTCATCCAACGGTTGATAACCACGTCTCATGCTTCTCACGTTAACCTCATCACTGAACCCAACCCCATATATATATATATATATAGAGAGAGAGAGAGAGAGAGAGAGAAATAGGGTGGGGTTCGGTGAGAAGTGCCAAATTTGGTGAGAAGCGTGAGAAGTGGTTATCAACCGTTGGATAAGAAATGGACGTACATTAGGATGAGATGCACCGAGATAAGATGCACCAGATCAATTCCCTTTTAAGCCGCAATTCATAGGAGGGTATTTGATTAAAAGTACTTCTCACCAAAAATGGCACTTCTCACATGATCCCATGCCTCTAGCAATAAAGATAAAGATGAATATGATAAAGACTAAACATGGATGGGTCTGTCTCTAGCAATAATTGATAGAATGGAGTACCTGAAATGCTCAAGTCTGATAAGTAACATTTTGCCTCTGCAATATAAGCCCGAGATTGAAGCTCGAGACCACCCTGACCAAGTATCATTGGAAAGGCACCATGAATAAGGTTTAAAGCCCTTTTTGCATGCCTTGATCCAAGCAAGAGCCACAATTCGGCTAGAGTCAAAGTGGCTGAGGCTCTGAGAAGATCCAAGTTAAATGATTGGCAAAACGATAAACTTGCCAAAGCATAAGAAATTCCTAAAACAGCATTTCCAGATCTCTGCAAAATCATAATAAAATAGGCTTTTACTATGACATAAATTAACTAAAAAATTATATTTCACATGAACCAAAGATGGATGATCTGATCGTCAAATGACTTTAAGATGTGATTGTTTCCAAAGTTAAGGTTTTACAGAGATCAAAAAATACGACCCATTGACCAAAATTAAGGTTTTAGAGATCGTACGGTACCTTGTGGATTTCAGCAAGCAAGAGTAGAACAGTTGCATTCTCCACATGCAGATTAAATTTGTAACACTTGCAGAAGAGAGAATGTGCAACGGAAGCTGCCTGCACAGTTCAAAAGGCTGGAGTGTTATTTGGCTGATTAAGAAGCACATATCCAAACAATAAGGTTCAGCATTTTGACATTGTTAACTCAGAATTAATAGATCAGGTACAAAAGTCTTCTTTTGCATTTTATCCGAGTATAAGCATATTTATACATACCACCTTTTCGTAAATGTATATAACTAAGATTTAGTAAAAGTATGTTACCATCTAATATATAATATGTAAAAGAAAGGTACAATGGAGAGATTAAATAACCTGACTAAACTGATTAGCGGCAAGCAAAGTCCGAGCACAACGAAGACTTGCTTCAGTCTTGAGTTCCATGTCTACACCAGCTACAGAAGAAGCCAATACTCCAAGTTCATCACATATTTGTTGAGCTAGTTTCAAATGTCCCCTACAAGATAGTTACCATCTAATATATATAATGAAATGTGAAAATAACGGAGTTTGATACATAGGAAAATTCAATAGAGAGATTACCATACCTGTGTAAAGCCCGCTCGTGGAGCAGCTGCAGCTTAACTGGCAAGATTCCAGACTTTGAAATGGACAAAAACTTTGCTTCTGCTATCTTAAGGGCTACAAAGGCTTCTGTGGATAGAATATTTATAATAGTATATTAGAAATCTAAAATCTAACAAGGAAATATAAAGAATTGAAGAGAAGAAAACAAGACACAGATGGCCCATTTCGAGAAAGTGTGACCTTTAGACCCCTGGCCACCTGCAGCATAGCTGCATGATTACTGATCACATGATAGATAGCCTTAGGGGCCATTTACCAAATTCTTACCGGGTAAGTGCTTACCGGTAAAAGATCCACCGTCATTTACCTTATAGTGTAACATCATTGGCCATGAAAATGGATTCCTGGTAAGCATTCTAAACCTGCTAGGCTGCTAAGCGCTTACAACTCTTGCCAGGTAAGACTCTCGGTGCTTCCCGTATCTCTTACCGGGTAAGCTTCCTGGTCATCGCCATGCTCAATCAATAAGGTAAATGATATTGGAAAGCGCTTACCCGGTAAGCATTTATTTAGTACACGGCCCCATTACGTATCAATAATGTTCTTCCTTTTTTAGGTGTAAGAGTATGAGTCTGTAGGTCCGTATGGGAAGAGATGAAACTTTCTACTGCAACTACGGTTGGTCAACTTATAAAAGGAAACAAAAGAAAGCAAAAAAGCAAGAATATTGTGCGATGGATGAGTTTCCCATATGATCAAGACAAAGTTGGAGTATGCTAAAATTTAAGCTGACCTTTGTACCCTTTGTATACAGCTAAGTGTTGGATGAGTTTCCCAAATGCCAATGCAAGATCAGCTGAACTGTACCAATTGTAAAGGAAAACACTTAATGAATAAGCGGAGGCTAAAGCAACTTTCTCCAATGAAAAATATGAGTAAAGCAGTAACAGTGATCTTATGGCTTATGTTACCTTGATGAGTCAGCAAAGCAGGTCGCAAAAAGTAGAGCATTCGATCGAGCAAGAGAAGCACTGTGGAACACAAATTGGTCAAGAAACATGAATAAATGATATTTATAGATTCAGTGTATTCCATGATTCTGAAAGTTAAAGATATTTATAGATTCTCAAGAATAAATGATAACTTTGTTGGCTTCTTCCCACTAAAAAGTGAAGCAGGGCTCTAGTTTCTATATCTAGAGTAACTCCTCAATACCAAGGGCACAAAGGTCTTTTACCCAAAATTTGTACTTATGAAAGAAGACACAAATAAGAGTACCTTCCATATAGCTCCCAAGATGTCACACGAACTAGGTAGGAAGAACCCACAAGTTGCAGAACAGATCCAGGAACAGAACTTGATTGTAACCATGAATAAAATGTGTCACAATTGCCCTCGGGTCCACTTTCTGGAGGAAAAACCAATGAAGTTGTTGGTTTCCTCTGATTCTTTAGCCATGAAGTACTCAAAGCACCATCGATTGTCACTACCGAGCTTTCATTGTCAAATTGGTGGATTAATTGAGAACTTAATCTAAGTTTCTGTAGCAGTAAGAAAAACAAAGTGTCAACAAAAGTTTAACCCAAAATTCTGGGCTGAATGGAAGTACCTTGCAAACATTAGTTGGACAAGTTCTGAGCTGAATGGAAGCTTTGGGCCCAAAGGATAACAAAGGTCTCTGAACATGCTGCGTTCACAATAAACACCATATCAAAAGCAAGAGCATTAACATACAAATTCTACTAGATAATTAATGCAAACAACTGTTGATTAATAAAACAACTGAGCTGAATGATTAAGACATCCATTCATGCAAGGAAGCTCCAAAAGGTAAATCTTAAAAAGGAAATAATAATTTAGGGATCCAGGCTTTTAGTTGGCACCTACCGTTAAATCAAATTTAGCCATTGCTAAATGATTGGAAGCTACCAACCGCTTTAATTGTAAGGAATCTGCTCTTTTTAGAGATCTTCTAAGAAGCACAAACAGCTGTTGCTGAACAGACAATGATGTGCCAATACTGGTCATCTGCGAATCTGATGCTCCCATAATTCCAGTCATGTTCGAGATACCAACTTCAGATAACAGGTTACAAATGGCTGTTAATGTGTAGGCAAGACAAGTATCATCACTGTGCTGCAAATTGGAGGCACAAACAATGCATAAATAATAAATAAATATATATACATATATATATTGGAAATGAAAGTAGATTTTCTGCCATAAAATCAGACTTGTCATCAACTAATGAAGAAAAATCCTCAACAAGATAAGACAATATAATTTGGGACATCTGGTAAACCATAATCTAATTCTATAAAATCCATGTAATTTCTAATTTATTTATGGAATTCTACCATCCATAAACAAAATTTATTTATAGAATTCTATAAAATTTAGAAAGTGTACCTGCTGACAGACACGGACTGCTTCAGTTAAAACCTGAACAGCAAGCAAAAGGATCACCAGATTATGACAAGTGTAAATACAATGGCATATGGTACAGCCATCCATCCAGCAAGAATTATCTAAAAAAACCAAGAGTAAATTACTTTTTTAGTCCCTGTGGTTTGTTAAAAATTGCAATTTTCGTCCATGTGCTTTAGAAATTGCGGTTTTCGTCCCTATTGTTTGTAATTCATCTCTAATTTCGTCCTTATGATTTACAATTTATTGTTGTTTCGGTCCTTGTGGTTTACAATTTTTTATTTTTGTGGTCCTTTGTACATAAGGGTAGGAATCAAGCCCAGGGACGAAAATAACAATATTGCAACCCATGGGGACTCAAAATGCAATTTCTAAACCATGGGGACGAAAATCAAAATTATTTACAAACCACAGGGACGAAAATCGTAATTTACTCAAAAACCAAAGAAAGCGAAGGCAAGTCAACTGTAGAAAGCATCATCATATACCTCCAGAGCTAACTTAGGGTGACCAAAATGAAAATGTGCCATTGCCAGAGATAGTAATGCAATTTCATATCTTCCGAAGCTGGTGCACCCAAATGATGTGGGAACAAAATCAGATCCCTCCATCCCTGCGCTACATTGTCAATATTTGTTGATTAATAAGTTCAACCCACAAAAGTGAGAACTAGAAAGATTCGCTTTCAAAGCTTACTTTCCATATTTATTACAAAAAATTAAAAGACGAAGACCCTTTGAAAAGAGAAAAAAGAAGAGGGAGAATACCTGTAATCAAAATAGCGATGAAGATTCTCCAAGGCAGCTGGGTAATCATCGTGATAAAGGCTATTCAAATAACGCAAAAAGTGAACCTGTAAACATTAAAATAAAATTAATGATTTAAGATTGTCTTACAGAAAGCATATACAGACTTCAACGAAATGGATACAGATTACAAAGTACCATACACGATGCAACTCTGGGGCCACTTTCTGAAGAAGCTTTAAAACAGATTCAAATGCACTCATAGGAAAAGAGCTTCCAAGCCTATGAACAATAGTTTACAAATCAAGATACTGTGTGGTACCTCTGGTAATATATCCTGATAAAGTGAGATACAATATAGGTCAAGGCTTGGGTTCCGGTGAGAAGTTGAGGTTAACGTGAGAAGTGGTCATCAACCATTGGATGAGAAATGGATGCACATCAGGATGAGATGCACCGAGATGTACCGGATCAATTCCCTTCTAAGGCGCAATTCATGGGAGGGCATTTGATTAAAAGTGATCAATAGTTCAGATCCACTTCTCACGCTTCTCATGTTAACCTCAACCTCTCACACAATCCTTCGCCTAAAGTAGTTGAGATACGATATAGGTCAAATAAAATTTGAAATAGCTTACTTTTCAATCATGTCTGCTTGCTCTGACAAGTATCCTTGTATCTGCCAATTTGTCCTTTGAAGAATCACATCAGAAGGTTCAGCACTTGGTAATGCAGAGGTGGGGGAGCTCATATATTGGCTACTTTCTGTACTCCTGTGATTGTGTTTGACTTTTTGACCAGGTGAAACCATAATATCTGCATTTACAAAAGTGTTTCTTGCATTGACGTCTCATCTGGTGCTTGAAGGAAGCATCTATACATACATTTAACTATGGATATCATCTAGGACATGAAGCATATCTTAATTATTGGAGTGATACAATACGTTTGTTTATCAAATAGCCTAATGCATATGTGCAAATCCAAGTTTTCACTAAAAAGCCAAAATAAATAGACCTAGCTTAGAAGTTCCTTTTACATAAATAAATAAAAACACAAATAAACCATAAGCATGAAACTCCAACATTCCATAACTTTTTAAAAACTACAAACATCAATCTAGATATGCGATCATATTTCAGAATCAGCACTTTGATTAGCATAATTCTCCCAAATTGATAAGCTTGTCATGCAAATTGAATCAATGATCGGATGCTGGAGAAAAGCAGATTTCAAGCATTCTCTAAGGGGCTGTTTGTTTACCTCTTAATAGTTACATTAAGAGGCAACCTCTGAATTGCTAAGAGGTGACTCGTGTTTGGCAAAAAAAGGTCAGCCTCTTAATGGTTCTAAAACCCTCTAATGAATTTGTATCTTGGGCCTCCCTTAACCATTCAGCGCCCTAATTTCACTCTGAACAATTACCAAACATCCATATTTCATTTTGGACTATATCATAAGAGCCTCTTAATCATCCTACACCAAACCATTCAGAAACTACCAAACAACCCCTAAGCACCCATTATATATCTCCAAGCATACAATGTCACCATTGAGAAAGGTACTACTATATGATCAGAATTTCTTACCTTCAATTAAACTAGACAGTGCTTTTGATGAATGATTATGAAAAGGGACCCTTTCAGTGGACCTTTTTCTTGATTCAAGTTCTTCTGTAAAGTTTTGGAGTACAAAGTTCTCCAAATCCATGTTCTCATATTCTAATGGTGCCTCTAGATCATTAGTAGGATCATCCAAGTGAGACATTTCATATGCAGGACATGAGAAGGCTTCCTTACAATATGTCTTTAAATTTGTCAAAAGGTGGCACATGCCCTGCAAGTAAAGAAAGAGAAAAAAAAGTTAAGGAAGAGTAAACCGAGTTCTTTTATAGTAAGAACCGTAATTAACAAAGTGCCACCTTTTTAGCTAAAGGGTTGGGTTCCCGTGAGAAGTTGAGGTTAGCGTGAGAAGTGGTTGTCAACCGTTGGATGAGAAATGAACGCACACTAGGATGAGATGCACGGGCCAATTCCCTTCTAAGCCGCAATTCATGGGAGGGCATGAGATTAAAAGTGATCAACGATTCAGATCCACTTCTCACGTTAACCTCAACTTCTCACACGATCCTTCACCTTTAGCTAAATCACTTTAAAAGCTGATACTCCTAGCATGTGAACAACAAAAAAAAGGGAAGGTTGGGAAATTAAGCATGACCACAAATGTATCTAAGAAGCCGGGGATGTCTTTTAAACGAAATGAAAGATATGGGAAAAGGTAGATTAAAATTTCTTTAAAGAAGAGGAAGAGGTGAAGGAAATTAAGGGGGTGTTTGTTTTTCACAATTAAGTACTTATATTCCTCTTTTCACTTATTCGGTCAGACCTACATAAAATAAGTGTGTTTGTTTGTTCCTCTCTTATTTTGCCACTTATCACTTTATTTGCACCGCACGAATAAGATAACAGGTTACCACTTTTTTTCACTTATTTCTCATTACCACTTCCCTAGCCGCCTCTCTTTCTCTCTCAATCCCTCTCTCGGCTGCCACCAGTTCACCACCTCCGGCTGCACACCACCTCCGGCTGCACACCACCGTCGGCTGCACACCACCTCTCGGCTGCACACCACCGACTGCTGCAGGTTCGATTTTGCAGGTTTTCTTCTTCATCAGGAAGGTACTTTTTCATGTTTTTTCGATTTTGCAGGTTCTATTTCGATTTTGCAGGTTCTATTTCGATTTTGCAGATTCTCTTCTTCATCAGGAAGGTACTTTTCTTCAAATTGGTTCTTGATTTATAGCTATTTGACATATGGGTTTAAACTTTATAGCTATTTGACATGTCTCTGTTCAGTTTACAAATTGGTTCAACAGCATCATAAGGGTAGATAAAATTAAAAATCAACTGTTGAAATGGATTTTCTATTTCTTGATTTGCAAATTGGTTCTTGATTTATAGGTATTTGACATATGGGTTTAGACTTTATAGCTATTTGACATGTCTCTGTTCAGTTATGAAGAGTAATTTTAGTAGTATAATTTAATTTAATTCAACACTATCACATTTTCATAGATAAAATAATCAGTAGTATGTTCAGATTTCAGCTTACAAAAACAAACAGTCTTTCTGATTCAGATTTCAGACTTCAGCGCCACCACTTAAAAATCAGGACTGAAATCAGTGTTCAGACTTCAGCACCACTTAAAAAACAAACGCCACCTAAGTCTTTTTAGATCGGCATGCACAACATAAATGATATGCTTATAGTATACACCGAATGCAAAATAATTTTTCGTCATATGATATATTTTGAAAGTGACATGTATAATTTACATACAATTTTTTTTCCAAAGAACTTATTAGTTACTATTGAACTTTAATTTAACAAAATTTAAACTACTTATTTTATACGCACGCACACATATATATAACTTTCTTCGTCTAAAAAAATTAAATGTCTATTAAATTTTCACTCCCAAAAGTTGTGTACAAAAAAGATCTATTATTAATTAAATGTCTAAAAACACTTTATTGACATTATAAGAAGATAAATTAGCATAGTGGGTATTAAACATAATTTAAAAAACATGATATAAATATATTTAAATTCAAAACCAAATTTGTATCTATTAAAAAAATTAATCAGGTTTTGTTAAAGTATCTTTAAAGACGAAACTCACAGTTCTTATAATACTATCATATACTAATATTAACAATATCAGTATTGAATAGGTTAACCATCCGGTTAGCAATCACCTATTTTCACTCAAAAGAGTTGTGTACAAAAAACCTCAATTTAAACGGCTAAGATTGATAATATTTTTGATCTTCCAACTAAAAATCGTCAGAAATCTTTATCTCTCCTCTATCAACTATTGGTAATGTATATAATAAGAAAATAGATAAAGTCTATTAACAAGATTTACATTTTAAACAATTAAGAGAAAAAGGATACCTCAAATGACAAAATATTGAAGGCAAGCAAGCAACGACGAAGATACATTCCAAGGTTGCTATTTGGATCCAAATTTATTTGGTCATCGTCAACAATGCTTGTTTCGGGACCCGCAAGGATGCCTGACACAGTTACATCAAATTCCATAAAGTGTGCAACCATAAATAATAAATATTGTGCACATAAATGAAGGCATCAAGTTACAGAGAAAAGAGTGCTCACCTCGTAACTCACTGAAAAAGGTAAAGACGTCATCTGGTGATGATAACCTACCGGTTACATGATCACTTAACCAATTATCTAATAATCCACCAAATTCCTTCAGTAGCTTCAGGAATTCATCCAATGTTGGCTCCAAAATATCATCACATGACTTCAAAACAAATGGAGAAAGTAAACATATTGAAATTTGAAAACACAAATTTAACAAAGATATAAAAGCAAAACATGTAGAAAAAGGCATGAATAACAATGATTAGTTGATCACCGGAACCATAAAGCTGATAAATTGGTAATTCATCTCCCATGGCCCAAATCGAAAAGTGAGAAGCACTTTGTAGTATGAACAAATGAAGGATTCCTAACAAATGGCCATTGGCCCAATGGTACCTGGTAACCCCAACTTCTTGGAGGTCATGGTTCAAGTCTCACCAAAGGTGTGAGGTGTGTGTGAGTTTAATTTGTTGTATATAAATATTATATACTAAAAAAATGAAGAATTCCTAATGAATCTCTCTATAGCAGTGATACCTCAATTTTTCTTCTAGGTTGTTGTGGAATAATTTATGGAATCAAGATAGTGGGACCCAAAAGAGAGATTGCTGGATTTATGGAATCAAGCTTTTGGCTTTCAGTTTTGTGGAATTTTAAACGAGTTAACATAAGAGGCGAAGGATTGTGTGAGAAGTTGAGGTTAACATGAGAAGCGTAAGAAGTGGATCCGAACCTGAGAAGCGTAAGAAGTGGATTTGAACCATTGATCACTTTTAATCAAATGCCCTCCCATGAATTGCGGCTTAGAATGAAATTGATCCCGGTGCATCTCATCCTAATGTGTGTCAACTTGTCATCCAATGGTTGATAACCACTTCTCACGTTAACCTCAACTTCTCACTGGAACCTCAACTTCTCACTGGAACCCAACCCTAACGTAATATCTACATTTTTTGTGGTTACTTGTTTTAATTTATAGAAATTCAACTACTACTACCATACACCCCCATTGATAAATTTCTTCTCATAGGTTTGAACGTGTTTTTCAGCTCCTTTTTTTCTATAAAATCTATCAATGTTAGAAGACAAAATGAAATATGGTAACTTGTGGTGAATACATATCAAGAAAATCAAGATTTGCTTAATTTCTATGTCATGAATCATGCTTTTCGGGATGAATGAACTAAAATTGGCAAGAAGTTAAAGAATAATTTTTTACCTTTGTAAGTGCAATCAAGAACAATCCAAGCCGATTATGCTGAGAAATCGAGGCAAAAGGGAATGGCACAGAATATTGACCAGAAGGAGCATAGACCTGAAGAAGTATGCAGATCGATACTTTGTGGGGAGTAATTACAAACCCACTTTGTGGCTTCAAAATCCCCGCCATTTCTACAACAAACAGAACCCTTTTCTATAAGAGAAAAGATTAGTCAGAAGAAAGCGTAAATGTTTTGATAAGTAAGAAAAAGAACACCATACAAGCCCGAAAGAGAAAAAGGCATACAAATGATCAGTGACAGATCAAAAAAAAATTATTGTTGGAGCACAATATAAAATAAAATAATAATTAACTTCAAGATACGATTTCAACTATTAAAGCCCTCCGCCGCCCTCCCACATTGTCTCACGTAATGATCTCTAAACAAGTAACAACACAAGCAAAAAGCTTTATCTGTTTTTACACAATTAGCATATTGATCAAATCAACCCGGACAAAAACACCTTCCCTTACCCCGATAATTTTTCTTGGAAAGTTATGGCCCCGTGGACCGTGGTTAGAGCTAGTTTCGGTTGTTGATGCTTTCCCTATTAAAGAAATTTTCCATTTTTTCTAGCAATGGAAATAGCAAAAATAAAATTCAATATAACAAATCAATTTACCAGATTCATCCATAAACCAGAAGCTAAGAAGCCAACAAAATCATACTTAGGGGGTGTTTACTTTTGACTTAATCAACTTAGGGGGTGTTTGGGAGTGCTTATATTTTTGACTTATTTGCTTATAGCTTCTCCCCACCGCAAATAAGCAGTTTGGAGTGTTTGGATAGAAAAAATCAAAAGTGCTTATTTGCTTCTCCTCACCACAAATAAGTTGTTTTTGATAAGTCAATCCATACCTATTTATTTACTTCTCCTTATTTCCTTATCTATCCAAATTACCTTTTTACCCTCAATTTTTTACAAACACTTTTTAAAAACTACTTTTCCTCACCACATAAGCAAATAAGCATAAGTTAAAAATATAAGCACTCCCAAACACCCCCTTAATTGCTCTTTTGGCTTATTCGCACAGTATGAAAGGGGTGTGTTGTCCCCATTAAGCCAAAAATTTGACAAATATACCCCTGTTGAACACGCCTCCCCCTAAAATCCCTCACCCCATCTCTTTCAATCCCACGTCTGGAAGCTCCAACTCAAACCCTAGCACCATCGCTTCCAGAAAGCACCCCCACTTCTCCTCATCGCTGCACCTTTTCTCCGGCGACTTTTCTCTGGCCGACGACCTTCTTCCCTTCGGTTTTCATTATCGATGGCGTTTTCATCTTTTATTGATCTCATGTTTGAGAGTGATGGCAGATATAAGGGTAGACCCATAAGAACATAATACTCTCTTCTTTTCTTCCCATTTCCAGGTCACCCCACCCAATTTTTGCCCCTGATTTTTGTTCTGCACTCACCAAGATTTCTTACAAAGTTGCATTCCTCTCTATTTTTTTCACCTTTTCTTCCAATTTAAGCCTCTAAAATTTTGCCATTGTCGATAAACTTGGGATGATAGAGGTGGAGAAATTTAGAGGGTGTTTGGGAGTGCTTTTTTAGTCCAAAAGTGCTTTTGGCTAAAAGTGCTTATTGACTTATTGCTTTTGGAAAAGGAGTTTTTTAAAAAGTGTTTGGATTAGCTTTTGTGGTAGAAAAAGTCAATAAGTCAATAAGTTATTTTTTAAAAAGTGTTTGTCTTAGCTTATACATGTAAAATGACCAAAAAGGACCTCTCTATTTTTAGACAAAAAAAAATATTTTTTTTAACAAATATTTTTTTTAACAAATAAGTTATTTTTAGACAAAAAATATTTTTTTACAAATATATAATATAATAAAAAAGAAGGTTATTTTTGTAATTTTGAACTCAAGAAGCTGTTTTCAAATCCAAAAGTCAAGAATTCCTGACTTTTGGAAAATCACGTTTGCAAGGGAAATGAAAAGGAGTTTCAAAAGCACTTTTGAATTTGTCAAACATCATTTTTGAGAAGCCAATAAGTCAATAAGCACTTTTAAAACACACTCCCAAACACCCTCTTAATTTTCTGGGTAAATTTTGAGAAGCATGTAATAAAGGTCGCTCACCAGAGAAAAGCATGTGATGAGGTAGGGAAATTCATTTTTTGCCATTGTTTTTTTATTTCCACAAAGTATGTGGATGTGATAATTTGTGGGTTATGGAGATTGATAAATTAGTTTAGGAATTGTGTTTGCTGAGATTCTAAGCAATATGTTATTTCTTCTAAATTGATTCCTAATTTTTAAGAAGGGAAATTAATTAAAGGGAAATTAATTAAAATACCCTAAGTTTGACCATCTTTTACTGAAATACCCAAAATCTCTCCCATTTTGCAAAAATGCCCTAAAAATCCGCGATGGAGCCCGCGATCGCGGGCTCCAGGCCACGTGTCACCAATGTTTATCCACTTTGCCCGCGTTGGTCCCTCAAGAATGCCCGCGGTCCAGCTTTCCCCCCTCAAGAATGCCCGCGTGTGCAGTTTTGGTCCCTGCCCGCGTTTGACTCATTGACCCCCGCGATCGCGGGCTACACGTGTCACCAAAGTTTGCCCACTTTGCTCGCGTTGGTCCCTCAAGAATACCCGCGGTACAGCTTTCCCCCCTCAAGAATGCCCGCGTGTGCATTTTTGGTCCCTGCCCGCGATTGACTTTCTTTGACCTCCCGCGATCGCGGGCTCCTGTGCCACGTGTCGGCACAGGGTTAACCCTAAAATCCCTTTGACGAACCCTAAACCCTAATTGTTTCTTCGGCCGCACTATATAAGGGGGGGGGGGGGGACCAAGACACGGCCACTCTCAATTTTTTTAATCACTCTCTCAATTTTTAATCAAACTCTCTCAATTTTCTCCCACTCTCTCAATTTTGTCGTGTGGAATACGCGTTCGGGTTTTGTGAAGATGTCTCGTATTACCTCTTTGGTATGTTTTCCTTATGTTATTTGTTATTTTTTGTATGTTATTTTAAGTTAAGATATATGATTTGTAGGTTGTTATAGTGTTTATAACTTATGTTTGAATATGTTCTATGTTTAACATGATATGTATGGTTTTATGTTTGAAGGTGATATTTGTATGTTATAATGTGTATGTTGTCATAGTGTGTTTTTTCATATAAAAATTGTTAAGAGTGTTTTTTTATAAAAAAATTGTTAAGAGTGTGTTTTTATAAAAAAAATTGTTAACAATGTGTTTTTTTTTATAAAAACACACTCTTAACAATTTTTTTATAAAAACACACCCTTAACAATTTTTTATAAAAACAGTTTTTTTATAAAAAATGTTTAATAGTGTGTTTTTATAAAAAATTGTTATAGTTTTATGGTTTTTATAATGTGTTTTTTTATAAAAAAATTGTTAATTTTTTTTTATAAAAACAGTTTTTATAAAAAAATGTTAAAAATGTGTTTTTTTATAAAAAATTGTTAAGAGTGTGTTTTTATAAAAAAATTGTTATAGTTTTATGGTTTTATGTTTGAATGTGATATTTGTATGTTATAATGTGTATGTTGTTATAGTGTGTTTTTTCATATAAAAATTGTTAAGAGTGTTTTTTTATAAAAAAATTGTTAAGAGTGTGTTTTTATAAAAAAAAAATTGTTAACAATGTTTTTTTTTATAAAAACACACTCTTAACAATTTTTTTATAAAAACACACCATTAACAATTTTTTATAAAAACAGGTTTTTTTATAAAAAAAATTGTTAAGAGTGTGTTTTTATAAAAAATTGTTAAGAGTGTGTTTTTATAAAAAAAAAACACATTTTTAACAATTTTTATATGAAAAAACACACTATAACAACATACACATTATAACATACAAATATCACATTCAAACATAAAACCATAAAACTATAACAATTTTTTTATAAAAACACACTCTTAACAATTTTTTATAAAAAAACACATTTTTAACAATTTTTTTATAAAAACACACTCTTAACAATTTTTTATAAAAAAACACATTTTATAAAAAAATTGTTAAATATGTGTTTTTTATAAAAAAAATGTTAAGAATGACAACTTAGGTCCCTACGGTTTTAAGGATGACAACTTAGGTCCCTAAACTTTTAAGAATGCCAATTAGGTCCTAAACTTTTAAGAATGACAACTAGGGTCCCTAAACCGCACTTTATCTCTATATAACAATATGATACGTTGAAATAAAATAAACCGCACTTTATCTATATATAACACTATTATACGTTGAAATAAAATAAACCGCACTTTATCTATATATAACACTATTATACGTTGAAATAAAATAAACCGCACTTTATCTATGTATAACACTATTATACGTTGAAATAAAATACAACCGCACTTTATCTTTATATAACACTATTATACGTTGAAATAAAATACAACCGCACTTTATCTATATATAACAATATGATACGTTGAAATAAAATAAACCGCACTTTATCTATATATAACACTATTATACGTTGAAATAAAATAAACCGCACTTTATCTATATATAACACTATTATACGTTGAAATAAAATAAACCGCACTTTATCTATGTATAACACTATTATACGTTGAAATAAAATACAACCGCACTTTATCTTTATATAACACTATTATACGTTGAAATAAAATAAACCGCACTTTATCTATATATAACACTATTATACGTTGAAATAAAATAAACCGCACTTTATCTATATATAACACTATTATACGTTGAAATAAAATACAACCGCACTTTATCTATATATAACACTATTATACGTTGAAATAAAATACCACCACACTTTATCTATATATAACACTATTATACGTTGAAATAAAATAAACCGCACTTTATCTATATATAACACTATTATACGTTGAAATAAAATACAACCGCACTTTATCTATATATAACACTATTATACGTTGAAATAAAATAAACCGCACTTTATCTATGTATAACACTATTATACGTTGAAATAAAATACAACCGCACTTTATCTTTATATAACACTATTATACGTTGAAATAAAATAAACCGCACTTTATCTATATATAACACTATTATACGTTGAAATAAAATAAACCGCACTTTATCTATATATAACACTATTATACGTTGAAATAAAATACCACCACACTTTATCTATATATAACACTATTATACGTTGAAATAAAATACCACCGCATTTTATCTATATATAACAATATGATACGTTGAAATAAAATAAACCGCACTTTATCTATATATAACACTATTATACGTTGAAATAAAATAAACCGCAACATCTATATAAAATAAAATAAACTGCAGCATCTATATATAACACTAACTATAACATCTGTGAATGACTATGTAGAAGGATTTCTTTAACATCGACTTGACGGTAAGGTGCAAAGTTTCATACATCGAGGAATTAGGAGCACTGTTTAGGGGATTAGGTGATCGCGCAGATACCCTTGAGACCATCTATAGAGGGACACCGTTCGGGCCATGGATGGATGTGTCTTACTCTGGTGGCGACCCTACGCTAGTACACATGTTTCTACAGTTGGAGGTCGAGGACGCCAACGCTGAGCCGGAGGAGATGCATTTTGATTTCTTCGGCTCTCAATTGCATTTTGGGCGTCGGGAGTTCTGTCTAATTACAGGACTACGTTTTGGAGAGGCTCCCCCCCCCCTTCCTCCCTTAGAAGACTGCTCCTTCGTTCCTAGGGTTTTCGGCATTTCAGCATCTCGTTTGAAGCTGAAGGCAGCCCGGGAAAAGATGAAAGAGGGCCTTAGTGCCCTAACCGACGACGATGCTGTCCGTGTATGCTTGGTGGTGATCGTGGATATGGGCTTCATGGGCCGTGAGTATAGCCAGCATGTTTCATCGACGGTCCTTAGGGCCGTCGAGGACCTTGAGCTGTTTAACAGCTACCCGTGGGGTAGCCATATCTGGACACATTGCTACTCTAATCTGCACCGAGCCATAGGCAGACGCGCCGATCGACATGCAAAGATGAATCTTTGTGGTTTTACATACGCCTTCAAGGTTAGATACGTAGTATAACAATTGTTAATAATACATACAAACTGTTTGGATTTTCTTTTTACGTACTTGCTCTTCTTGTCTAATTCCAGATATGGATCTTGGAGATGTTTCCCGCATCAATCCGATATTTCGTCAAGCGCGACGATCGAGTACTTAGGGGAACCCGTTGGGACAAGCGTGTTACCCTAAGTAGGTCGCTTTGGATTGAGTTCTTCAAAGCGTCTAGAAATGTAAGTTCTTTTACTATGTTTACAATTTGCATACGTTAGTCCCGCTTATTAATTTCTTTTATGTTTTATCATATATTTAGCAGCCACTCTTGCCCGCCGATCGCCTTGTGCCTACTGTCGACGAGATGGGCACAGATTGGTACAGAGACAGCGTGGCCTTTATTGACGCAGAGGCGGAAAGGGCTCGACGTCCCCCTACTTCCGAAGATGAGGAAGACGACGACAGGCCCCCTTCCGGTGGATACCAGCCGCCCCCTTCCTCCTCCTACCAGCCGGCCCATTCCTCCTCCTACCAGGCGCCCCGTTCCTCCTCCTACCAGGCGCCCCCTTCCTCCTCCTACAATCCATATCAGGCGGGCCCTTCCTACGAGCCACAACGTGGCTCACATGAAGTCCTGTGGGACTACGTCCACGAGCCGCTAGAGACACGTGTACACTATCTGGAGGAAGTCTACAGACAGTTTAGCGTTGTCAATGTTAGTGTTTAACTTAATTTGTTGGCCACGTTTATTTAGTTTGTATATTAATATTACGTTCTAAATTTGTTTTAGCTGTCGAGTACGACACCGATCCCCGCTCCGTTCGGACAGGGGGCACATGCGACGTTTGCCACCACATCCCATCCGTCATTCCCTGAAAATGTAAGTGACATTGAGTAACCATTATAGTTATATGTTTGTTCCTAAGTTTGTAACTCTTATAATGATCAATGTCACGCAGGCCGGGATGTCGGGGGCCGGGATGTCCCAAACGCCATTCGCCACCACATCCTATTCTACTATCCCGGAGAGTGTAAGTGACACTGAGTAACCATTATAGTTATATGTTTGTTCCTAATTTTGTAACTATTTTAATGATCAATGTCACGCAGGCCGGGATGTCGGGGGCATACACCTCGCAAATGCCGCCGCCGTTCGCCACCACATCATATTCGACTATCCCGGAGAGTGTTAGTGACACTGAGTAACCATTATAGTTATATATCGATAATCCTAATTTTGTAACTATTTTAATGATCAATGTCACGCAGGCCGGGATGTCGGGGGCATACACCTCGCAGATGTCGCCGCCGTTCGCCACCACATCAATCACAAACATCTTTGGCGGTTCGGCCGATGACTATTACAGGCCGGAAATGCATACTGTAAGTTATTTTGGTAGTTTTGGTTTAATTGTGAACATTTCCTAAATTGTACTTAAAACATTGAGTAACGTAATTTTCAGACGGGGTCTCCTATTATCCAGGATCACTTCTCGGAGCACTTCTCGGAGCCTGACGATGACTCGATGGATGTTGTAGATCCACCACCACAGGTGACCCCGCTCCCTCAAAAGCGGCCGCGATCAATTTCACAATGGTTTCGTCACCCGTTTGGCCAACAAGGATCTACGACACCACCGGCCGCTAAAAAACAAGCAAAGAAAGCGGGGGGAAAGTAGGGAGGAAATAAAAAGGGAAAGGTGCCTTCACCGGAGCCTCAACCGGCATCGGAAATATTGAGGATGTGCCGGACTGGTCGCCTCCCCCACTTGATCTTCATCCCTCACTTGAACTTGGAAATCACCTCCTCGTTTTTCAATGTATTGCTGGCCGTTGACCCTTTGGAGTCTGACTTACTGGATGTGGTTAGTATGAAGTTTAATTATAGTCATATAATCAAATATATTTATTTTACATGTCTAACCATCTATTTTTTATGTATAGCACATCGATTGTTGGGTCTCGTTGTTGCAAAGACATCGTGGAACAGACACGAGGTGGACCATGATGTTCAGTATGTTCTTTCATTACTTATTGATTGAGCATCTAGGTCCCACCTCCGTGGTTAATTCATGCAATGGCGTGGAAGGGACCTCTTGGGCTCTCCTCGATGTGGTATGTAAATCGTTTTACTCTGATTTTATTTAACTTGTTTTGTTGCTGACTAAGTTGTCTAATATTGTAATATTTCAGGTGTACATCCCTATATGCCTTAATCCCCAACATTGGCTGCTTGGAGTGTTTGAACTTGACGCTATTACCATGACCATATATGATAGCGACAGTGCCAGTCTCTTCAGACAGCAATTGGAAGAGCAAATGACAAAGTTTAAAGCTGTGCTGAATGACTTCTTTTGTCGGGTCAAGGATGTTAGACGTCGCGAAATGACAGGTGCCTTTCGCTATAAGTTCGCCAAGAATGCACCCCAGCAGGCCGTGATAACTGCAGATTGCGGTGTCTGGGTATGCCGTAATGTCCAAATGTTGATAAATAAAAATGAGGTATGGGTACACCCTGACGAGGCCGAGGTTGTTGCCAAAGATTTCCGCATACATATGGCGGAGTCCATTTATGAACATTGTCAAATAGGGCCACGTTAGGTTGTTTATGTAACATTAAATAATTGTTATTTTTAGTATTAACTTATTTTGTTAAAGTATTGTGATTGACTTACTGTTTACTTCATTTGGTTTTTGCTAATTTCATCCATTTACTCAACTTTGAGTATCGATATCTCTTTCACACATACTCTATTTTGGACGCATTATATATCATTTCGAAGATCTCATATAGAAGAACATAAACCTACTAAAAGTTAGTTATATATAACACATATATATAAATTTAAATGCGTCCAAAGTTTAGTAAAACCCATATTTCCAACACCTAGTAAGTAGGTTTATGAAACTTGCGATAATCCTAATACAGAGATTATTGGATGAACAAGCATTTATTTCTTGATTATTGGGGTATTGGTTCTTGTTGTCTGGAAGTGATTCATATGATGCAAAAATTGGTATCATGTAATGTAGAACAATATCTATATTATAGAAACTTGCATTTGATAGTACCATATAAATCTGATCTAAATTCTCATTAATTAGCTATGTTTGACTACTTAAAGACTAATTTTCTGCCTAATGAAAGACCTTTATTCAAGAGCAGACGAATATTGCAGTTACTTTTTCAGTGGAATCATGCAGGCAACTTTTTCAGACGAAATCTATAAACACATTCAAATAATAATAATTTAAAACGATTTAATGAATTAGTTAATATATGATTATTATGTTAATGCGATAGGAGTGTAAAACAAAATTGAAAAAAAAAATAAGAGATGTACCATAAATTAAATAATTAACTATAAGAGTATGAATTTTAAATATAGAAAATATTTTTTATGTAGTGTATAACTGTATATGATATATATTAAAATATATAAATCCAAAAAAATTCAAGATTGGGCTCATTTCGAACATATCGAAAAGACGATTATAATGGTGTAATTTGTTAAAATTAAAACGTATTTTTTAACGTATTTTAGTTAATAAACGATTATATGTGTTAAATGTAAAATTAAAATAATGAAAGTAAAAGGTATAAAGTAAATTTAGTAAATAAGTATAGAGGTTGAAAGTGTAACATTTCATTTTAAATTCGTAAAAATGGACGAAATGGGGTGAACAGTGCCAAAATATCAAAATTTTCATAAATGGTCCCTGGAAAATTTTCAAAAATGGTCCCTTGCAATTGAAAAGTCACAAAAATAACCCCATCGCGGGATGAGCCCGCGATCGCGGGATTCGATTTTTCAAAAATGGTCCCTGCAAGTTTAAAAAAGTGTCAGAAAAGGTCCCTGGCCCGCGATCGCGGGCTCCCATCGCGGATTTTTGGGGTATTTTTGCAAAGTGGGAGAGATTTTGGGTATTTCAGTAAAAGATGGTTTGACTTAGGGTATTTTAATTAATTTCCCTTAATTAAAATACCCTAAGTTTGACCAAGTGTTACCAAAATGCCACAAATCTCTCCCACTTTGCAAAAATACCCTTTTTCCGCGATGGGAGCCCGCGATCGCGGGCCAGGGACCATTTCTGACACTTTTTTAAACTTGCAGAGACCATTTTTGAAAAATAGAATCCCGCGATCGCGGGCTCATCCCGCGATGGGATTATTTTTGTGACTTTTCAATTGCAAGGGACCATTTTTGAAAAATTCCAGGGATCATTTTTGAAAATTTGACCCGCGTTTGACACTGTTCACCCCCGCTTTCACTGTTCACCCCGCTTTCGTCCAATTTTACGAATTTAAAATGAAATGTTACACTTTCAACCCCTATACTTATTTACTAAATTTACTTTATACCTTTTACTTTCATTATTTTAATTTTACATTTAACACATATAATCGTTTATTAACTAAAATACGTTAAAAAAATACGTTTTAATTTTAACAAATTACACCATTATAATCGTCTCTTCGATACGTTCGAAATGAGCCCAATCTTGAATTTTTTTGGATTTATATATTTTAATATATATCATATACAGTTATACACTACATAAAAAAATATTTTTTATATTTAAAATTCATACCTTTATAGTTAATTATTTAATTTATGGTACATCTCTTATTTTTTTTTCAATTTTGTTTTACACTCCTATCGCATTAACATAATAATCATATATTAACTAATTCATTAAATCGTTTTAAATTATTATTATTTGAATGTGTTTATAGATATCGTGAATGGCAATAGGAGAAGGTTTCACGAGAAGAATATTAAATGGGGTTTTGACAAGTTGGTATCACTGGACTCATTTAAGAATTGTGAAAATGGGTATTTGACGAATGATGATTCATGTGTGTTTGGAGCTGAAGTATTTGCAGTTACAGAGTATGCACAAAATGATCGATGTATTTTCAACGTAACTTAGATTAAAATTATCTCCTTCAGTTCAGTCCCGTCCCGTCCCATCCAGTTCCGTCCCGTCCCATCTAGTATGCGTACCAAAAAAATACGGTACTCTTAGGTAGCGTTTGGTACGCATACTAGATGGGACGGGACGGAACTGGACGGGACTGAACTGGATGGGACGGGACGGGACTGAACTGAAGGAGATAATTTTAATCTAAGTTACGTTGGAAATACATCGATCATTTTGTGCATACTCTGTAACTGCAAATACTTCAGCTCCAAACACACATGAATCATCATTCGCCAAATACCCATTTTCACAATTCTTAAATGAGTCCAGTGATACCAACTTGTCAAAACCCCATTTAATATTCTTCTCGTGAAACCTTCTCCTATTGCCATTCACGATATCTATAAACACATTCAAATAATAATAATTTAAAACGATTTAATGAATTAGTTAATATATGATTATTATGTTAATGCGATAGGAGTGTAAAACAAAATTGAAAAAAAATAAGAGATGTACCATAAATTAAACAATTAACTATAAGGGTATGAATTTTAAATATAATTTTTTTTATGTAGTGTATAACTGTATATGATATATATTAAAATATATAAATCCAAAAAAATTCAAGATTGGGCTCATTTCGAACGTATCGAAGAGACGATTATAATGGTGTAATTTGTTAAAATTAAAACGTATTTTTTTAACGTATTTTAGTTAATAAACGATTATATGTGTTAAATGTAAAATTAAAATAATGAAAGTAAAAGGTATAAAGTAAATTTAGTAAATAAGTATAGGGGTTGAAAGTGTAACATTTCATTTTAAATTCGTAAAATTGGACGAAAGCGGGGTGAACAGTGTCAAACGCGGGTCAAATTTTCAAAAATGGTCCATGGAATTTTTCAAAAATGGTCCCTTGCAATTGAAAAGTCACAAAAAGTATACCATCGCGGGATTCCATTTTTCAAAAATGGTGCGTGCAAGTTTAAAAAAGTGTCAGAAATGGTCTCTGGCCCGCGATCGCGGGCTCCCATCGCGGAAAAAGGGTATTTTTGCAAAGTGGGAGAGATTTAGGGCATTTTGGTAACACTTGGTTTGACTTAGGGTATTTTAATTAATTTCCCTTTTAAGAATTATGTTCGAGATATGTATTCAAAGAAGTTTCTTTGTCATTTTAAAATATCATACTGTTTATTTTGTACTGAGGGGTAAATTGGTAATTTCTTTCATTCAGACTGTTAGATTTAGGAAAAAAGTAAACAACATTACATTTTTTTCTGGAAATACTAATTTATCTAGAAAGACAAATTTATCCATACAAGGCTTAATAGAAAATTTGATAAACAGCCCTTATAAATCAAAAATCAAAAATCAAAAAACCAAAAACAAGATGTGTTTTAGGGTTTTACTTAAAACCAAATAATCAAGATGGAGAGAACCAAATACCGAATACAAAATCAATTTCAGGACAGCTGTGACCCAAGAGCAGATCGTGACTCCTGAAAAGAACAGGAGACAGCAGCTCGTTGCCTCTTTCTCGTTTCTGTTCGTTTGGAATTTGGAGATGGAATTGTGAGTGGAACTGAATGAAATGGTTATGAGTGCTGCTGGTGCTGTTCGTTGGCCTTCAGGTCAGTAGGAAGGAGCTGTAATCGGAGAGAGCAGCAGTGTGCGAGCAAAACCTGCATTCGGGAACAAACGTTGTAAATTTAGTTTTGTGAATCCTTGATAAAATGTTGTGCAAATTAAAATTAAGATTACTGTTTTGGTCCCTGTGGTTTGTCAAAAAATACGGAATTATCCCTAAACTTCATTTATTACTGTTTTAGTCCCTATGGTATTCATTTTGTTACGAAATTGGTCCTTATGAGGGACCAAAACCGTAATAAATTCTTATGCAGAAAGTTACAAAAATGGTCCTTATGAGGGACTAATTTCGTAACAAAGTGCATACCATAGGGACCAAAATAGTAATAAATAAAGTTTAGAGACCAATTCCGTATTTTTTGACAAACCATAAGGACCAAAACAGTAATTAGCTCTAAAATTAATTAACTACATATAAGGAACCCTAGATTGATTAAACAAAATAACATCAACAAGAAAAACATGAATGAGAGACGATTGAGAGAATGTGCGAGAGCAGAGAGAGTGAGAATCGAGACTGAGACCTGAGAGAGTGAGTCGGTTGTTTCAGCTGTTTGATTTAAAAATTTGAAGGTGCTTTTTCTCAAAATAAAAATAAATAAATAACAGAATTTACAGTTTTGGTCCTCGGTGTCCATTGAAATAACAATGGATCATATTTCATTTTTTGCACATATACCCCTTCCATTTCTCAAATATCTCGGGACATCCCTCAATTTTTAGCGAAGGCACCTTTCATACCTCAAAAAAGTTCTACGCGCAATTTCCAATGGAAAATTCTATCCCTACCCTCCTGCCACAATTTTGTATACCCCCTCCTCACATACATGTTTTTTTATTTTTTATTTTAAATTTACATTTCACTCCCTTATACTTACATAATTAATTTACTTTATACTTTTTAGTTTTATATTTATCATTTTACACTTTTATTATATTAACACATATAATTGTATATCAACTAAAATACATTAAAAAGTATTTTTTTTATTTTTTATTTTAAATTTACATTTCACCCCCTTATACTTACATAATTAATTTACTTTATACCTTTTAGTTTTCGATTTATCACTTTACACTTTTATTATATTAACACATATAATTGTATATTAACTAAAATACGTTAAAAAATACTTTTTAATTTTAATAAGTTACACCATTATAATTGTCTCGTCGATACCTTCGAAATGAGTCCAATATTGAATATTTTTTTATTTAATTTTATTACTATATGTCATACGTTTACGTTATTTTTTGATGTAATTATATTATTATTCGTCGATACCTTCTTATTTTTTGATTTAATTGTATTATTTCGAAATTAGCCCAATGTTAACTAAAATACGTTAAAAAAATATTTTTTATTCCAACAAATTCCAACTTTGATTACTCATTTAAATCAATATATTCACGAGTACGAGTACGCTCTATATATTCTTCATACATATATAATCTACGTTTGTATGGGTCGATCCATGTACTTGCAACTGGAAATCGACAACGTGTCCAATGGGTAGTGAGTGTGGGCATTGGGTATTCTCCGTTTAATACCACTTTTATGTAATGATTACCACTAACATGCACTATTGCAATTGACATGTGTTGGGATGATATTCTTGATACTCAGTTTGTTTAACTCTCTGCGGATGTTGTCCCATTGGTCTTTATGACCACCCAGACAAGTAGATATAACTCGAAATCCACAATTTTCATCGCCCAATACATCTTGTATTTGTGTGATGTATGGATGAAATAAACTCGGGATTTGATCAAGATATGGATTTGGAGGGGTGGGTTGTCGTGGGAAGTAGGAGTTATGCCTCGCTGATTCTTGATGAGTAAAACCTTGAGAGTTGATAAATGTCGGCGTGTTAGAACAATTGCGTCTACGAGGGTCTTCAAAAACCTTTTTTTGTAGAGCTTGATTCTTTTGAGAGGACGTCCACGAGTGGTTCTATGAGCCGAGGGTTCATCAAACAACAGTTTTGATGACATTATTATATTTTTTAACATTTTTAGCAAGGTTTTACGACCAGAAATTGATTGTTTATTAAAAATTTCTCTAAACATATGTATTTCGTCGTCACATTGAATATCATCATCTTGTGCGAAAGTACATGGCGAGAAATCAAGTTTTTTTCCAAAATACGTCGATCGCATCAAGTGGAATGTGTACGCCTTGGCATGTATATAGTGATTGTTCATGCACACATGGTAATCCATGACTTGTTCGCATTATACAACCACACTTTTCAGAAAATACGTTAGTCTCGAACGACCGCACATATTCTTTGTAAATCATATCAAGTGCATAAAATGAAACTAAGCCCCACATTTTTTGAAAGTGTGATTTTTGAAATCGATGTTTCCTATTATTTTTACTCGTTTCAAAACTTGTTTTGATCGACATGTCTTGTGACTGAATTACTTGATGAATATGAGATAAAAAAAATTCTAAGCCTGCTTGTGAGGTCTCAAAATATTTTTTTAATTTGGAATGTTGGCTTTCAACTCTATTTGTTGTGTGATTTCCAAAATGTAAAAATTGATCAACCCAAGCAGACACAAACATTTTCTTATATGGCATCAACCATACCTTATTCAGGTAATCGAAAACACCTGAAAAATATAACAAATATATATATATATATATATATATATATATATATATATATATATAGGGGGCCCTTCATGGGAGAACTGATTATTTTGTGGTAACTGTAAAAACCAATTTCAGCCACATATTAAGCAATAAATTAGGAAATTATTATTTTTGGTAATTTTGTTTGAAATTTAAATAAAAGGACATTTTAGGTATATATAAAAATCTTATCTCTCCTCTCTCCTCTCTCCTCTCTCCTCTCTCCGCCGTACACCGTCAATTAATCACAGTGTGATACCCAAAATTTTTGAACCGTAAGACACAAACCATCAATGAATCACAATGTGATACCCAAAAAAACCAAGATCACTGTGATACCAAGATCACTGTGATACCCTTTGTAAACGTTGTGATACAACCAAAATCAAAATCAAACCCACTATGATACCCAACTAACCATAAGATGCATTATGATACCGATACGATACCTAATGTGATACAACCAAAATCAAAATCAAACCCCCTGTGATGCCCAACTAACCAGAAGATCACTGTGATACAACCACTGTGATACCCGTTGATGGATCGTTGTTTGGTGGACAATTAATTAAGTTAAAGTAAGATGATGAATGGTGTGGGATTGTTGGAAGATAATAATAATACAATGAATGTGGAAACAAAAACAGCCGGAAACAACCCCATCAGAGACGAGTTATGAGTTCCGACTGCACAAACGATACCGGTGTTATCCATGGCTGTCCGAAGATTATCGAGAGTTCCCTGATGATACTCAAAAGATCCATGTGAGAAATTGAACCAAGCTACGTTCATGCCTGCCTTCAACAGCTTCTCGCACATCCCAACGGATCTGGAAGTAGTTCCTAGAGTGCAAACGATCTTAGTTCTCAACCTCTTCACGCCCACTTGTTGCAGACTCTGATCAGTATTCATCTGATCCATTTTCTCTCTGATCTAAACGAAATCAATGCGATCGATTGCTTCCCCAATGGAAATCTGAGACGAATACTCCCAGTTGAAGATCGTCATCCTGGCCGACCACCCGGTCTTGTAATCGCTGTCCACGTGCCAGTTCAGGCTCACCGGACAGTTGTCCCCGCACGACAACTTCCTTGGGAGATCCATGTGCTTGATTTTAGGCCATGCTTTGATTTTAGGGTTATGGAGAGAGAGAGAGAGAGACGTAAGAGATAAGAGGTGATATTTTAGGATTTTTTTTAATTAAATTAGAGTAATAAAACATTTTACTAAAATACCCTTTAATATCTATTTAAATTTTATATTAATTAACTTAAATTTGTGGCTCACGTTGGTTCTTACAGTTACCACAAACTAAATAGTTCTTATTTGATTAAGCCCGTATATATATATATATATATCAATATCTTTAGTAATAATGGTTAAACTATCTTATATCAAGAATACCTGGATAATTGAACAACATTTCTTGAAGTTGTACCAAATTGTATGTGTACAGTTCTTGATTTGGAGATTCAAGTAACTGCATCCATGCATGAAAAAAAGAATTCCACGATTGTGTATCGTGTATCTGCGGTTTACAATGATTCAGAATATTGGTGTAGATGTGTCATATACAAAGCAATCTTTTGGCATCCAAAAATACCACTTTGCATGCATTAATCAAAGCCAACTCTCTGTCAAATCAAATTATTTATCGATATATATATATATATATATAGGGTCAGGTTCAGGGGAAAACCCTAAATAACTGGAAAACCAGAAAACCACAAAAATACGGAGAAAAAAGTATATCAATATGGATGTCAAATTAACGAGAAAAATATGATCGTTTATTTGGTGCAATTTATTTCATTCGAATTTTGTTCATTTTTCGTATTTTTTCGAATAAAAAACAAGGGGTGAGGTTTTTTAATTTAGATAATATTGTTGTAACCGTCCGTCTAATCATATCCATCAGATCATCTAATCCAACGGTTAATAAAGTGTTTTTTAGTTTTCCATTTATTTGAGGTTTTCCCCTGAACCTCCCTCTCTCTCTCTCTCTCTCTCTATATATATATATATATATAAAGAGTTTTTTTAAAAACTGATTTTTTGTATATATAACAATTGTACACAATATTCAAATATTATTTTGTATATATAACAATTTTATTTTCCTGCTAAAAAATATTAAGATTTCGTTCTAAGATATTTTTATGTAGTATATATGATATATAATTTGTTTTTGGTTTGTGAGATGATGGCCGACAAAAGCATGGTATACAAAGTGCAGGACCCTCATAATATCCAAACCCAACAACACTAACCCGAAATCTGACTAATTTTAACATTTTTTGAGAGAAAATATTTTATAAGATAAATATTTTACTTATAAAACAATATAACATTTTTATGAAACCAAAAAAAAACTCTTCTAAAAGCTATTACAGTAAAGTTTTGTATAAAATTTAACTTAATGAGTTAGAACGGTAAGAGATGTAACATAAATTAAATAATTAACTATAAGAGTATGAATTATAAATATAAAAAATATTTTTATGTATTATATATGATATATAATTAAATAATTAAATAAAAAATATTCAATATTGGGCTCATTTCAAACGTATCGAAGAGACGATTATAATAGTGTAATTTGTTAAAATTAAAACGCATTTTTAACGTATTTTAGCTAATATACGATTTTATGTGTTAATATGATTAAGGTGTAAAATGAAAATTAAAAAAGTAAAAGGTATAAAGTAAATTTATTAAATAAGTATAGGGGGTAAAATATAAATATTAAAACTATATTAGGGTTGTGAGAGGGATTCGTTGGGGACAAGTGGGGGACAAAAGTTGCAGGGGGTATGGATTATTGATCCCCTCTCTATGGATCTGCCCTTGCACCTGACAATTCAAGTCATGAACAAGGTTTTTGTGAGTGCGTGAAGTCGGAAATGGGATTTGTCGGTTGTCAGGGTCGTCCTTGGCGGAGAGTGGGTCGGGCGCACACCTAAGGCCCAGACGAAATAGGGACCCAAATTAAGTATATGTATATTTAGTGGTAGTTAATTCTTTTTAAGAAATAAGACAAAAAAATTTAGTATATAATAGGACTCAAAACTAATTTAAATTATATTAAGGGCCCAAATATGTGTTAATTAATTATATTGGACAAGAAAATTTGTAAAAAAATTAATTGGTCTTTCATATTATAGTATTGCTTATTGTTTTTCTTTAAGTTTTTTTATTTAGTATGAATATCTAAAAACTATTTTCTATCTAGTCTTTTGATTATTACATCCGTATGAATTTTATTTTTGTGTTAGAATATAATAAATTTCGTGTTATTAACTAAGAAACTCCTATTTTTAGAAAATAATTACCAACTATCTGAGAAAACCCAACTTAAATTTATATTTAGAATTTTAAAATTATCTTCTGTTTTTCATACATGATTGACTTCTTATTACCTAATATTAAGTGTATGGATCTTAAGTACCCTCTTATCACTAAAACAAGAATAAAATCTCGAACTATAACTAATATGGACTTTTGATTCTAAGATTGATTTTTTTTTTGAACGGCAATGCGGCATCGAACTCACGATCGACTACCGAACACACGCACGCACACCGTCCCGACGGTATCGGGCTTCCACTTAAGGCGCCACCCCCTAATCCGCCGCTGTCCCGGCCTAGCTTACGCATGACCTATTCCCAACCCTTTTGCTTAAGGGAAGGGGCGGAGCCCAGTCTTCGACCGGACTGCCTAAGGACAGGCCCATGAGCAGATGCTCCTCACCGCCCAAAGCGTTCCCCTAGGCTCGAACCCGGGTAGAATGGGATACCATCCACATTCCCCCCCAGGATGTTACCGAGTTTTTGGAGAGCCACTCCGGCAAGACATGATTTGCGATTCTAAGATTGATGCTTCTTAAAGAAGCTTGATTTAAGTTTCAAATGCTAAAAGTTTAAAATGGTGATAAAAAACATTAACATCATGTACCATGTGGAAACTCAATTTGATTTATGTTAGATTTACTTAAAGTGTTACTCCGAAGTGGTCAACACAATGACCGCAAATGATTTCAATCTGTATATTAAAGGTATATCATAATATGACTTTGATGGTGAAACGGATTGATGTTGTTATGTAAAAGTAATATGGCAGATAATGATGAAGAATCGTGTGAGAACTTGAGGTTAACGTGAGAAACATGAAAAGTGGATCTGAACTATTAATCATTTTTAATCTCATGCCTTCCCATTGTCGATATAGTTTGTGTTTGTGTTGGTAGCCATTATAGAAATAGCAAGGAAGAAAAAAGATATCAGTATAAGCAAGATCTTGTTTATAAGATTAAACAAACCGCTCTGATACCACTTGTTGGTCCCGAAGGGTTATACAAGTTTGTAGAAGGGGGGGTTGAATACAACACACAGATTTTACTTTTCTAAATTGTTTATTGATAATTATCAAACAATTTACAACTTGTTGCGAAACAAGATTAAGGAGTAAACCTAATCTAAACAAGTTAAGAGAACACCAAGGTTTTCTTGCACTAGAAAATAAGTTAGAAAGGAGATAAGAGTATTACGAATAATATTCTAACACAAAGATAGTAAGAAGGAAGAGTGGTCGAACACTTCATTTCTGAAGTAGGGTTCTTCTTATATACTGCATGCATTTAATGCATAACAGTACAACTTTACACGTGGCAGCAGTTGATTGGTTGCATGAATTGACTTTAGTAAACAACCTTGTAGTCGCATGATGAACAATGTAGAATCAGAGTTGGTTGTACGATTCTGAATAAAAGGGATGTCCGTTCTGACAGACCGTACAAAGGCGTGCAAGGGGATAAGACAAAAGTAACTTGTAGAGGAAACTCCATGATCAGCGTTCGGTGAATAGTTCTTTATCAACGAGTGACAAAGTTCAGCGTTCACTGAAGTTTTCTACTTGTAACTTCACGTTGAGTGGATAGGTTTTGGCTTCATTGATATCCGCATCAATTTATTAGTAGACTTATCGCTGGTTCTTTGGCTTGATCTTCGACTTCAACGTAGAACATTGTTGACGTGAAACTTGTCTTCAGAGATCATAAGTAAAAAACTAAAACTTATCAGCGATCATCAGTAAGACTGAACAGGCTCAGGGCTTGCTGATGAACAGTTTCGCTGAATGTGTAATTTAAAGAACATGAGTTTCCTATCAGTGGTACTGTAGAGTCATAGTATTTGTCAGCGATAGTGAAACTCTAATACATATTGTCTACTTACAATTTTCACTAAGTGATTCTCAATGAGTCATTATCAAATCATTAAGGGTTTGGATCAACATGAACTATTCAGATAAAGTCTTTGTGTTTCCATGTCTTTGAGCTGGAATACTTGAGTTGGCTGAGAAGATGCTTTTCATTCTTCAGAAGCTTTACACTTGGATCAAATTGTTAGAAACACATAATATGTCTATTTATTTGTTAATCATCAAAACAATGAGATTTATGATTTTTAATCACCTGCACCAACAATCTCCCCTTTTTTGATGATGACAAATAAATAGACATATATATATATATATATATAATTTCTCCCCCTTTTGTCGAGATCAAAAAGGGTAACATAAAAAGAAGAAGCTGATAGGACGGTTTACACCCCCTTTTGACTAACCGCAAGTGTACGGTATCGCCTCAAGTAATATGTACGGAAGTACGAGTATCGAACCCAAAGGAACTAGGTGTTAAGTACCTCAATGACTGTAGTAGCTATTAACTAAGCGGTTGAAAATTGATTTAGTTTGATTGTTGAAATAACTTGACTAGCAGAGCGTATAAAAGTGAGGAAAGTAATTGGAATTAGTATTAAAAGAGAGGATGGAGGGTTGGAATCCGAATGAATTCAATTAACAAGACTTCAAAGTGAGTTATAAACGATCAAAACGATTAATGACTTGTAAAACCTGAACTCGTTACACTTTTCCAAGCTGCACCGAGACTTCACTTAATTAAAGTTGCTCATCTTTCGATCTTACAATTGAATTAAATTAAAATGACTCGTTTAGAACACAACACCGAAGGAAATGGATTATCTCTAACTAACTCCCTTCGGTGGCCATTGAATTCGAACTAAATCTTGAGATTTCCATCGAACACGCAAGAGATATTAAACCATTTAACAAGTGATCAGTTTATTAAAAGCATTAAACATGAATTCAAAGACGACATCCATCTATTAAAACCGAAATAACAATCGTTCAAAGCCTTCACCTATGAATCATCCATCATCCAACCCCCCAACATGGAGTTTAGCTCATGTTGGGGTATGTAAAGAAAACTGAAAGATTACAAACGAAGTAGAAGAAACCATGTTTGAAAAGTTCTGCAGAAAAATATAAGTAACTCCCTGAGAAGAATCCCTTCCACGATCACGTACTCAATCGTTGTTGTCTTCCAATCGATCTCTTGTCACCTCTGTATTTGTGCTCTCAATCTGCTCCAAAAAATCGCCTCTAACCTGCAGCCGCTCCCCTCGTCTAACTGATAACCCTAAAATTAGAAATTAGGGCTTTTAAATCGTATCTGAGAGTTGGCGCTAGTTTTGGCGCCACTAAAGTCGCGCCACAAAGCGCGTCATCCACTGGAATATATGGTCTTCAAAGCTCGCGCGCATCACGACGCTAGTAAGGTAGCGCCATAAAGCGCGTCGTTCTCTGGAATCCACTTCTCACACCTATGTACGCTTTTCCGCGCCAGTTAAGTGGCGCCAGAAAGCGCGCGAGCTTCTGTTTCGTCTTTTTCCAGATTTCCTCGTTTTCAGCTCTGAAACTCAAATCTGCTACTCTTTTGGAAATTAATGCTTAAACCTGTACTTTCTCAATAAAACCCCGTCAAGTCTTCTTATTTCACTTGAAGACATGCGTAAACCACCTAGTTTAAGATTAAAAATAATGTCAAAATTTGACATTATCAACAACCCCAAACCGAGCGTTGCTTGTCCTCAAGCAAAATAGCGATAATTTTTTTAAAAAACAGGGTCAAAACAAAATTCGCACAGTTGTGAAGTCGGTGGTGTCATTATGGATCTCTACCTATCTTATTCAACAAAAGGAATTAATTGGATCAATTAGAATCCTTTACCGAGACACCCTCAGTTTGTAAAAGTCAAAACACTTATTCTTTGAAAATAGAACTTATCTGGACCACACTACATCAAATTCCACGTAAATTCATGCATGATTAGGGAGAATTTCGCCTCGACCCTACCTCACCGGACTCTCAATTCACTCAAATCCTAGGTTGTCCCACATGTTGTCATGCATTTGGAAGTTATGTGCAAGAATACTCGAATAATAGCATGAACAATGTAACAAGAAAGACGCATCAATGTCCAAATGAACGATCTCATATGGAACCAACTAACAAGACTAAGACTATCAGTGTCACTTTCATCTACCCTCATACTTTCCAAAAGATAATTCAGGTCTTTATAAGGGCTGTAATGGGGCTAGGCTATTGGCTAAGAAATGAAAGGTAACTTGGATCAAAAGTCCTCACAATACCGGTATATGAACAATTAATTACCCTTCCCTTTTTGTCTTTTGCCTCTTTCAATATGTTTGCATCCCACTTTCCTTGATTGAGTAAGTCAACCTTATTTCCTTCTATATATTTGAGATCCCCATTTTTTTTCTACAGGGAGCTGACCAATTGGCCTTATTTCCTTTTCACTGTTTTTTTTTCTTTTTTTAACCTTTTTTTGCATGACCCTTTTTGATCATATCATTCTTTCCGTACTTCCTTCTGATTTACATCTCTCTATTCCCCCCTCTCTTTTATGAAATGTCCCATCTTACCTTTCGTAAGCGGTACTTGTTCGGACCAAGGTAGGATATTATAAAGGCTAGGGTGTACAACTGGGGTTTAGAATCGACATAATCAGTGTTTGACTGCAAAAATGGCTAAGGATCACTAAAAAAGAAGGGTGCGCAAGATAAAACTCTCTATACTCACATTGCCTGGAATCATTTCTAAAGGTCTATACTCAGATAAAATGCTAGCGACACTAGATATCCCGATGGACGTCTTTGCTAATTGGCGCAAGTCTATAGTGAGATCAACTATAGTCACGACAAAAATTAGTGAAAAGTGTATCGAGTTCATGTATTTCCTCTCAGAATCGACGTTTGATTGGCTCAATACCTCACTCGGGTCTCCACCAATGTCCCTAATGCATACAATCCTTCGGGTCCTATTCGATGCTATATTATCCTTTACAGTTCATTCCTCAAAAACAGTGTTCTATTTACTCCTAGCGGTGAATCAGAAAACATTCAATCATGGACCATAATTCCGTTCCTTGCCTAAGATATAATACAAATCAACAAAATGACACAATGACTTCACTGCTACCCCAAACCGAAATACACATTATCCCCAATATGCACTTACTCTATTACATTCCTCTAACAATAACTTGTGCGAATTAAGTACAATTATCCCAAATAAAAGTATGCAAATTACGTGCAGTCATCCCAAATAAAAGTAGAGCAACATAGATCAGAAAGGAAAATGAAAACAAACCGTTTTCATTCCCCACGATTCCGGTGTCTGGCACCGCCCGACTGTTGTCTCCTCACTCTCCTGTTTGTCGGCGGGTTGGTCGGGCCTGCTGCGTCTGCATTTGCACCTCTCATGATAATCTGGCGGATGCCCTCGAGGCTGGTTCACACTTTTGTCTTAAAGAAATCAATACGGTGATCGAAGTGGCGGACCACACCCTCGATGTCAGTCGGTATAGGGGCTTCTCCCTCATCCGCATCGGGGTCATAGTTGACGTCATCGGCGTCCACGTCATAGGCATCGCTGGGTACCTCCATCTCCTCGTTGTACACTGCCTCTCGCCTATCTAACTTTCGGGCAACAGTTTATTGGGTGCGGTAGGTGCCCCGATTAAACGGTGAAGGGGGGTCTACAGTGTCCCCAATCGCCAAACCCGCATCCCTGCATAGCTTAGTAATCAAGCAAGAAAAAAGAAGTATACTAGTGTTCCGCTCAGCAACGGCATCAATCATGTGGAGAATCACAATGTGGCCAACGTCTAACGGCATGTTGTGATGTATGCAATAAAGGATCCGCGCCACATAAGGGTCAACCGTGGTATAGTGAGTGGATGGGGCTAGACTCCCTTTGATGAATCACAACCACACCCCAATTTTCGGACGTAGTTCGCTCTTCTTTATCTCGTGCCTTCTTGGAGCCCATTCACCATGCCCGTTGCGCCTCAATGCCGACGCGATAATGGGGCTATGCGTTTCCTCCTGTCTGACACCTTGGATGGGAGGTATACCGAACGTTACATCCAGATTTTGGTAACGTGGTACTCCATAGTGGTTGCAGATGTCGTCCATCGTGATGCACACCTCTATCCCACAGAGTTGTACGACATGGAATTCCCGAAAGCTGGGGGTACCATTGCTGCGTAGAACTCTATCACGAGCTCCGGATCATATGGCTCTGGCTCCCGTACAAAGTCCGTCCATCCCCTTTGAATTGCAATATCCCGAACTCGGGCGGTTGGCATTTCATTGATTTTCATCCCCCTCTCGGGATGAATCGTCCTATCTTCGAACCGTTCCACTCGTTCGTCGAAGTGGAGATGTTGGTGTCGTATGACTTAACGTCGGGTTGCTTCGTTGCTTTGGTAGTATTGGAACCACCTTGCTGGATTTTCAGGGTTCGTGCGCACCATGATTCTGCAAAAAGATGATAAATTACTTAGCAACATATAAACAAGAAGGCCACCCTAAACCTAGTCAAGGACTAGGTTTGTTGCAAAACTCATATATTCATTTAGAGCACAAGAACCATACCCCAAACCTAGGTAAAACCAAGGTTTGCAATGGGGTGTTGTGTGGAAAATAAATCAGAATTATGCACCCTAAACCTAAGTGAAACTTAGGTTTGTGTATCCTATTTGGTCTAATAAACACAAATACCCACACATATTCACAATATATCACCAAACTTCTGCCCTAGCACATGGAGACTCATAAAAATGCAGCAGCTTAATCATTAAGCACAACCAATAAGCAATGCTTCCCACAATTCGTAGCATTTACACGACAAGTAACCACACTCATGTAAGCTCATCTTGTACATTACAACCCAGCATACTCACAAATCAGAATACACAAGTTCTTAACAAGCACAAAATCATCACTAAAAGTGAGCCCAACTAGGCACTATCATGAATCCCAAAGAAAATCAAGCCCGATGCGAGAAAACTATGAAATAAGCATGGCAAAACATTCTCATGGCATTAATCATCACAAAATCATATATACCCACTTGAAAATGAAGAACAATAGGAGACAAATAACATACCTTCGGTTCTGACTAACACATTCCCAACAAAGGTAAAATTAGAGGCAAGAGATTGTACCTTGATGCTTTGCGGAGGAGATGAGAAAAAGAACTTGGAAGTTTCTTGCACTTGAGGGTCAAAAATGGTGAAAAAGGGTGTTTTTTAGAGAGAAACGGCTGAAGACCAGTTAGGATTTGTGAAAATGACTGGATTTTGCGAAGAAGGGCTTTTTATACCTGTCAGCATTTCCGCACGGATACCGGCGCCGATTGGGCCGCGCGGTGATCCGCGCCAGCTTCTGTTTGTGCAACCCGCGCCGATGCTGGCGCCAGTGGACTGGCTCAAGAACCCGCGCCGGCTACTGTAATATTACGCTTATTTAACCCGCGCTGATTTTGGCGCCAGTCTGGCGCCGACCACTGTTTGCATCCTTTCACCTCTTTCTTGCTTCTTTCGTTCTTAGCTCACCGAACTTCACCGCACCGATCTTAGGGAGATATTTCTCAGGAACAAACAAACACACAAATTAAAAACAAAAATTCAAAAGACGAAATAACAAAAATAAAAGCTAACCTACGATGGGTTGCCTCCTACCAAGCGCCGTATTTACTGTCGTGGCATGACTTCCCATGTAATTACTCCTTAAGCTCGTCCAAATAGATGCTTGAGATTTTTTTAACTTCACCACCCAAATTCGGTTTCACCCGTTGACCGTTCACCTTAAATCTTTGGCCATTTGTCCCTTCTAGCTCCACCGAGCCATAAGGAAACACTTCAATCACCTTGAATGGTCCCGACCACTTGGTCTTCAGCTTACCTAGAAATAAACGGAGAAGAGAGTTAAATAGAAGAGCTTATTTTCCTGGGATAAGTACCTTTTCTCGAATCCGTCGATCATGAAACATCTTCGTCCGTTCTTTGTAGATTGACGCGTTCTCATATACGTCCAAACGGATTTCTTCTAATTCGTTCAATTGTAGCAAATGCTTTTGTCCGGCTTTTCCTGCATCCATGTTCAATTGCTTCACTGCCCAGTATGCCTTACGCTCCAACTCGACCGGTAAATGACATAATTTTCCGGACACCAACCGGTATGGGGTGGTTCCGATGGGAGTCTTGAATGCAGTCCGATACGCCCATAAGGCATCATCCAATCTCAGCGACCAGTCTTTCCTTGATGCATTCATTGTCTTTTCAAGAATGCACTTCAGTTCTCGGTTGGAAACTTCAGCCAACTCGTTAGCTTGTGGATGGTACGGAGTAGTTACCCGATGTTTAACTCTGTACTTTTTCAGTAACGCCTCGAGATAACTATTGCAGAAGTGACTCCCTCCGTCACTGATTAATGCCCTCGGTACCCCAAATCGTGTGAATACATTCTTCTTCAAGAACTGGATGACCGTCTTCGAGTCGTTGGTTGGAGTAGCAACCGTTTCCACCCATTTCGAGACATAGTCGACAGTGACTAAGATGTACTCATTACGGTATGATGGATGGAAAGGACCCATGAAGTTGATCCCCCATACGTCGAACAGTTCTACCTCCATGAATATCTGCATCGGCATCTCATCCTTCTTTGAAATGTTCCCCGTTCGCTGACATCTATCACATCAAGAGATGAAGTGGCGAGTGTCTTTGAACATCGTCGGCCAAAAAAATCCCGACTGTAGCATCTTCGCAACCGTTCGATCAGCACTGAAATGACCTCCACATTCTAGAGTATGGCAGAATGTGAGGATACTCTCTTTATCTTCATCGGGTACACGGCGTCTGA
Organism: Saussurea involucrata; assembly: GCA_033807775.1. Classification (NCBI taxonomy): domain Eukaryota; kingdom Viridiplantae; phylum Streptophyta; class Magnoliopsida; order Asterales; family Asteraceae; genus Saussurea; species Saussurea involucrata. Next base: position 116,352 of record CM066319.1, on the reverse strand, counting down.
TCATCCCATCTCCACACCTCTTGTATAAGAATGGCTCATCCCAATAGTACCGTTTAGCATCCGAATAGAACTTCTTCCGCTGATGTGAGTTCAATCCAAAAGGCTTCACGTTTCCTGCAAGAAAATTAACCAAGTCAGCATACCATGGGTCAACAGAACTTACCGCGAAAAGTTGCTCATCAGGAAACGCGTCATTGATGGGCTTGGTTTCTAGTGGCTTGGTGTGCTCTTCTCCAATTCTGGACAGGTGATCGGCTACCGTGTTTTCCGATCCTTTCTTGTCTCGGATTTCGATATCGAACTCTTGAAGTAGAAGGACCCATCTGATCAAGCGTGGTTTTGCGTCCTTCTTTGCCATCAAGTACTTCAAGGCCGAGTGATCGCTGTACACGATGATCTTCGATCCCACCAAGTATGATCTGAACTTTTCGCATGCATACACGACCGCTAACAACTCCTTCTCGGTGGTTGCATAATTCACTTGAGCCTCGTCTAAAGTCTTGCTCGCATAATAGATGACATGCAGCTTCTTTTCTTTTCTTTGACCCAAAACAGCCCCAACAGCGATGTCGCTTGCGTCGCACATCAACTCGAAAGGAAGGCTCCAATCGGGTGCTGTCAAAATGGGGGTTGAGATGAGTTCCTTCTTCAACCTGTCAAACGCAGCAATACATTCGTCAGTAAACACAAAATTAGCATCCTTTAAAAGTAAAGAGCTTAAGGGTTTAGAAATTTTGGAAGAATCCTTGATGAACCGTCGGTAGATACCGGCGTGACCCAAAAAGCTCTGCACTCTTTTAACCGTCGTGGGATGTGGAAGATTCTCTATCACGACTATCTTTGCTTTATCGACCTCGATGCCTTCTTTGGAGATTTTGTGACCCAAAACAATCCCCTCGGTCACCATGAAATGGCATTTCTCCCAATTCAGCACCAAGCTCGTCTTTTGGCATCTTTTCAAAACCGCCTCCAAATGGTCTAGGCATGTGTCGAACGAGTCTCCGAAGACCGAGAAATCGTCCACGAAAACCTCAATCGTTTTCTCCACCATATCGTAGAAGATGGCCATCATGCACCTCTGAAAAGTAGCTGGTGCGTTACACAACCCGAACGGCATTCTCCGATACGCAAAGGTGTCGTACGGACAGGTAAAGGTCATCTTGTCCTGATCTTCCGGTGCGATGGGGATCTGATTGTACCCCGAATAACCGTCAAGGAAGCAATAGTAAGCATGACCCGAAAGTCGCTCCAGCATCTGATCAATAAACGGAAGAGCAAAGTGGTCTTTCTTGGTGGCGTCGGTCAACTTCCGATAATCAATACATACACGCCATCCGGTCACTGTTCGCGATGGAATGAGCTCATCGTTGTTATTTTTCACGACCGTAATCCCTCCTTTCTTGGGTACTACTTGTACCGGACTGACCCATGGACTGTCAGCCACAACATATATGATTCCAGCATCTAGAAGTTTTAATACTTCTTTCCGAACTACTTCTTTCATGTTTGGATTTAGCCGGTGTTGGTGCTGAATCATTGGCTTGTGTCCCTCTTCCAGATTGATTCTATGCATGCAAAATGTTGGACTTAGCCCCTTCAAGTCTGGTATGGTCCACCCGATGGCGGATTGGTGAGCCCTCAAGACTCGGATCAACCTTTCTTTCTCTACTGAAGTGAGGTGTACAACTATGATCACTGGTAATGTCGAGTTGCTGCCTAGATAGGCATATTCTAGATGTATCGGTAACTATTTAAGCTCTAACGTGGGTGGAACTTTTGATGACGACTGTGATTTGGCAATTGGCTCACCCAAATCCTCTTTCGTTGGTCTTTTTGGGCCTCGATACTCGGACAATGCATTCAGTTGCATCACACTCTCGTTCTCGCTATCGGTGCATATTCCGGTTAAGGCATTCCCAAGTGGATCATCACTATGACTAAATTGGGAAGCCTCTTCAACAATCTCATCTATTACATCAACTCGATAACAAGTACCTCTTTCAACCCCGACTCGTGTTGTTGGAAAGACATTGAATACGACTGTTTCTTCCCCAACATGGAGAGTAAGCTTTCCTCCTTGCACATCGATTAGTGCACCTCCGGTGGCCAAAAATGGTCCGCCCAAAATGAGAGGGACTTCCTTGTCTTCATCCATATCTAAGATCACAAATCTACTGGAAAGTAGAATTTGTCCACCTTCACCATAACGTCTTCGATGACTCCGTACGGATATTTGATGGATCTATCCGCCAGTTGGTGTGTCACGTTTGTAGGTTGCACCTCTCCCAATCCAAGCTTTCTGAAAATGGACAAGGGCATTAAGTTAATACTCACACCTAAATCACAAAGTGCCTTACCAAAATCGGCACCTCCTATATGAACAGGAATCGTAAAACTCCCTGGATCTTTCAATTTTTGAGGAAGTTTGTGTTGGATTATTGCACTGCACTCTTCAGTAAGTGTCACGGTTGCGTGTTCTTCAATTTTCCTCTTGTTAGAGAGGATGTCCTTCAAAAACTTCACGTAATACGACATCTGAGCTAATGCATCTGTAAAGGGAATATTAATGTTCAGCTTTTTAAAGACTTCTAAGAATTTAGAAAACTGAACCTCGTCCCTTTGTGCTTTCAACCGATTCGGATATGGAACCTTCGGTGTCACCGGTGGTATGGTTATCTTTGGTGTAGATTTTGGCATCTCAGCGCTGGGAGCTTTCTTATCTTCCATTTCCAGCTCCTCATCCATCTTCTCTTCATCTTCTCCTTCCATCGCATGATCATGAGTTTCTTTTTCCACTTCTCTCGCCTCAAGACGTGGGTCTTTAACTAACTCTTTCCCGCATCTCAACTGAATTGCTTTACAATCCTCCCTTGTCTTCTTCTCGCTTTGGCTCGGGAATGTACCTTGACTCCGAATAGCTAACGCATCTGCCATCTGCCCCATTTGTTCTTCAAGAATTCGGATCGATGCAGTGTTCTGATCTATCGCAGTTCTTATCGTTCTGACTGAACTTGTCAGCGTCCCAACGGATGATGTCAATTCTCCGACCGCATTATCCATCTTCGAGACAAATTTCATCAACATCTCCTCCAATCCGGACTTCTTCTCACCTTCTTGCCCCTCTTCTTGCCTCCTTTGATTGTAACCTGGAGGACGATAAACATTAGTATTCTGAGTAGGAGGGTTAGAATTATTATCGTACTGATTTTGTTGATGCTGAAACATTGTCTCCTTCTGTGCATTCTGAGACTGGCTCCACGAGAAATTAGGATGTCGTTTCCATCCCTCATTATAAGTATTCGAGAACGGATCGTTCCTCGGCCGGTTGTTGCGGTTTTGAAAGAATTGCACTTGCTCCGGTGGAGGAAATTCTTGAGACGAACCCATTGGCTCTTGGTAGCCCATATATCCTTGACAAGTTGGCTGAATTGCTGTCCCTTTCAGCTGATTGGTGATGGCTGCCAATTGTGCCTTAATGACTTTCAGTTCGTCGGTGTCTTGCACACTTGCCACCTTCCTAGTGGCTGACCGAGGAGTGACATAACTATGTTCTGCGAGATTTTCAATCAGCTCATATGCATCTTCATATGACTTATTCATAAATGCACCACCTGCAGTGGCTGTGAGGTCATTCTTATACTATGGAAGCAGTCCTCCGTAGAACGTTTGCATAATCATCCATGGTGAGGGCATTTTTATGCATACCCTTGTACCGCTCCCAAGCCTCATATAATGACTCTTGATCCCACTGGGCGAAGTGAGTGATATCCGACAGCAGTTGGGACGTTCGCCCCGGTGGAAATAACTTGTTCAGAAACGCGGTCACCATATCATTCCATGTACGAATCTGCCCAGCTGGCAAACCCTCTTCCCATTCATTAGCTCGACCCCTCAGTGAGAATGGAAAAGACGGAGTTTGATTGCACCCGAATCAACTCCATTCACCTTGAAGGTGTTGCAGATCTTCTTGAATGTTCTCAAGTGGCTGTGTGGGTCTTCAGTTGTTGCTCCTCCGAACATGTTTGCTTGCACCAATTGAATGGTGTCAGGTTTGATCTCGAAGTTGTTCGCTGCGATCGGAGGAACATATGGGCCATACTGTGCAGCCCCCATGTTTGGATTGGCAAAATTCCTCATAGGTATCCTTTGTGGTGGTGGTGGTGGTGGATGATTGACATTATTGTTAACACCATTGTTGGCATTGTTATTGGCATTGTTGTTGAGATCATTGTTAACATTGTCGTTAACATTGTCGTCGTTAACGTTGTTGTCCTCCCAAATAACGCCGTACTCTTCATTATTGACACCTTCCATTTCTTGTTGAAGTCTGAGTCTAGCTTGCCTCCTTAGTCACCTTGCAGTCCTTTCGATTTCAGGATCAAATGGTTCGAGTTCACCAAAGGAACTCCTCCTTAGCATAAACTATAAGTGATCTGCAGCAAGGAATAGAGTACACGTTATTTCTCACAATAATGCAGTAGCAAGAAATTTGGATCACAATCGTGAATAAGGAGGATCAAAATAAAAAAAATTGCAATAAAAGAAAATGCTTAATACAATAATTCCTACAGCTGGTAGTGATATTAACACAAAACAAGTTCCCCGACAACGGTGCCAAAAACTTGATAGGACGGTTTACACCCCCTTTGACTAACCGCAAGTGTACGGTATCGCCTCAAGTAATATGTACGGAAGTACGAGTATCGAACCCAAAGGAACTAGGTGTTAAGTACCTCAATGACTGTAGTAGCTATTAACTAAGCGGTTGAAAATTGATTTGGTTTGATTGTTGAAATATCTTGACTAGCAGAGCGTATAAAAGTGAGGAAAGTAATTGGAATTAGTATTAAAATAGAGGATGGAGGGTTGGAATCCGAATGAATTCAATTAACAAGACTTCAAAGTGAGTTATAAACGATCAAAACGATTAATGACTTGTAAAACCTGAACTCGTTACACTTTTCCAAGTTGCACCGAGACTTCACTTAATTAAAGTTGCTCTTTTTTCGATCTTACAATTGAATTAAGTTAAAATGACTGGTTTAGAACACAACACCGAAGGAAATGGATTATCTCTAAGTATCTCCCTTCGGTGGGCATTGAATTCGAACTAAATCTTGAGATTTCCATCGAACACTCAAGAGATATTAAATCATTTAACAAGTGATCGGTTTATTAAAAGCATTAAGCATGAATTCAAAGACGTCATCCATCTATTAAAACCGAAATAATAATCGTTCAAAGCCTTCACCTATGAATCATCCATCATCCAACCCCCTAACATGGAGTTTAGCTCATGTGGGGGGTATGTAAAGAAAACTGAAAGATTAGAAACGAAGTAGAAGAAACCATGTTTGAAAAGTTCTGCAGAAAAATATAAGTAACTCCCTGAGAAGAATCCCTTCCACGATCACGTACTCAATCGTTGTTGTCTTCCAATCGATCTCTTGTCACCTCTGTATTCGTGCTCTCAATATGCTCCCAAAAATCGCCTCTGACCTGCAGCCGCTCCCCTCGTCTAACTGATAACCCTAAAATTAGAAATTAAGGCTTTTAAATCGTATCTGAGAGTTGGCGCTAGTTTTGGCGCCACTAAAGTCGCGCCACAAAGCGCGCCATCCACTGGAATATACGGTCTTCAAAACTCGCGCGCATCACGGCGCTAGTTAGGTAGCGCCATAAAGCGCGCCGTCCTTTGGAATCCACTTCTCACACCTCCGCGAGCTTTTCCACGCCAGTTAAATGGCGCCAGAAAGCGCGCCAGCTTCTGTTTCGTCTTTTTCCAGATTTCCTCGTTTTCAGCTCCGAAACTCAAATCTGATGCTCTTTTGGAAATTAATGCTTAAACATGTACTTTCTCAATAAAAATCCGTCAAGCCTTCGTATTTCACTTGAAGACATGCGTAAACTACCTATTTTAAGATAAAAAATAATGTCGAAATCCGACATTATCAGAAGCTCCCCCTCAAACACATAGTGAGAGCTCCCCCTTAAAATAAGCTCCCCCTTGAATAAAGCATATAGATTCAGTAGAGGAGATAGGTTAAGCAAAATCAGATAGCAATTAATAAGAAGTACATGATATAATACTAAACATAATCGTTTTTAGAGAAAATAATAAACATATCAGTCATCACTATCATCTAAAGTAAATTGGCGAAACTCCTCATGGACCATCCAAACATCTTGATGCATGTCATCAATTCTTCGATTAACCGCTTCCCAACGTTCCTCTTGAAGATGCTAAAATCCTATAACAACAGTGAGGATGTCTCGGTTGGAAACTGGGCCCGGTGGAATGAAGAAAAGAGGAGGAGCTTCCGCTTCCTCATCCTCAGGAATGGGGCCACGAATATGAGCATGACGTCTACGAGATGGACCCGGTTGGGCACCTATGTGAACAAGACTTAGACAGTCCAAAAAAGTTGGCTCATGGATGGGTCTACCGACAAATCGGACTTAGATTTTGAAAAAGAATTTTAATGAGATAACCAAATGGGAGAGAGCGATGTTTTTCTCTAATCCGGTCATACGATGTGCAATGATGAAGATGGCATCAACAGAGATGCCTCGCTCAAGACAATATAGAAGATAACACTGAAGACTACTTAATCGTTCAGTGTTACCAGCACGGCCAAAAACATTAAAGAGAAGAATTTTATTCAAAAAACGTTTCTTTTCAGTCAAGCATTGATCTTTTAAGTTAGAAAGGTCAAAATCTCTTTGATAGACTGGGCAAGAATGGATTCTAAAATAGTGTTTTGAGAAACAGTAATTTGACTGAGTAAAGGGGAAAAAGAGGTAGCGTTTGTAAATACATGATTAGTAGACCTGGGAAGACCTAACAAGTTTGCAATTTGGTCTAGATCAAGTTCATAATGTTGATTATAAAGTTGGAGAGAAACAATTTGGGTAGACTCATTAAAGTCATACCCGACATAGAACTCAACAATGCAGTCAAAAGATACTTCCCCCTTAAAGGTGAGGAAGGACTCCCATCCGATAGCCGTGAAGGCCTCAAGAGTGCCAAAACGGCCGATTTCATCTAATTTAACTGGTCGATCGGGATTACACGGACGACTTTGTAAACTCTCTCTACGTTGATCCCGTTAAGTAATCCTAACCATGTCCGGATCCGGAGGTGGAGGAGGTGCTTGAGAGGATGAAGGACGAGACCGTTTAGGACCCATATCTGTAAAGATATTCTCATGTTTAAGAGAGTTGAAGAACACTACCAAAAAGAATATATTTTTTGGAAAAAAATGTTAGCAAAAACAAAAGATGTTAAAAAATTTGAAGGATTACTGTTCAAGAGAGATTCCAATTTTTTTTTAAAATTCAAAACCAATTTTATAGAAGAACAAGTTGTAGAAACCAATTTGTTCAAGAGGGATATAAACTTTGTAAATACTATTTGAGAAAAGCAAACCTCAAGGATTTTTAGGAAAAAGTTTTAACAAAAGATTACAAACAAATGAGATATAATGGAAGTTTGCAGATTTTTTTTACCTAGATTAGTTGAGAGAGAGAGAAGGCACAAGAGAGAGAGGTTGAAGATGACCGGCGACGGCGTGAGATTCCCGACAGTGGTAGCGGCGATGTTTAGTGGTGGCAGGAGATGGAGGTCAAGAGGGAGATAGAGAGACTTAGGGTTTTTTAAAAGAGTTTGATTTGAAGAAAAATGGAAAATATCTCGTCAGATGTGCTGCGGACGTCCGGACTTAAAGAGGAAAAATTCAACAAAAAGGTCGATTGCTTCCGCGGAAGATACGTGGACATCCGTAATCCACGAACGTCCGGAATAGTATCACGCAGACTTCCGTAAAGCAGTATAATGAAATTTTTAATCAAAGTTTATGTTGCTTCCGTGGAATGGGTGCGGACATCCGGAACTGGCGGACGTCCGGGATGAGCATGTGCGGACGTCCGAGAGAGGAAAATTTTGATTCTTTGTAAACAAGCTTAAGGATTCTATTCAATTAATCCCAATCCAAGTCTCAATTTGCAGAAAGCTTCTTTGTTTAACGCTTTGGTGAAAATATCAGCTAAGTTATCTTTAGAGTCAACCTTTTCGAGTATGATGTTTCCTTTTTGAACATTATCCCTTAAGAAATGATGTCTAAGTTCTATGTATTTTGTGCGTGAGTGTAAGATAGGATTTTTACTTAAATTGATAACACTTGTGTTATCACATAGTATGGGCACTTTATTTAAATGTACCTCAAGATCCGTAAGGGTGTGTTTCATCCATAACACTTGGGCACATGCCCTTGCAGCAGCTACATATTCTGCTTCAGTTGTAGAGAGGGCAACATATTGTTGCTTCTTTGAGAACCAGGATACAAGAGATTGACCAATGAATGCACAGACTCCACTTGTGCTTTTTATATCAATTAGAGGTCCGCCTAGGTCAGAATCCGTGTAGCATGTAACTTCCACCTCAGGTATTTTTGGATACCATAAGCCAAGGTTTGCGGTTCCTCTTATGTAACGAAATATTTGTTTGACCGCTTCATAGTGAGATTGTCGAGGACTTCCCTGAAATATTGCACACAAGCATACACTATACATAATATCGGGCCTACTTGCGGTTAGATGGAGTAAGCTACCAATCATAGCACGATATATCTTTTCATTGAAGTCATTTACTTCTTCATCACGAGATAACATAATATTTGTGGTCATAGGAGTGTCCACGGGTTTTACGTCCTCAAAATTGAATTTTTTTAAGCATGTCTTTGGCATATTTGGATTGAGTCACGAAAATGCCATCATCAAGTTGTCGAATTTGTAAACCGAGAAAGTAATTTAGTTCACCCATCATGCTAATTTCAAATTCATTTTTCATTCTTATGGCAAATTCTTCACATAAGAGATTGTTGCTAGACCCAAAAATAATATCATCAACATAGATTTGTACAACTACCAAATCATTATTTAATTGCTTGACAAACAAAGTGTTATCAACTTTTCCCATGATATAACCATTATCTATTAAGAAGGTTTTTAATCTATCATACGAAGCACGAGGTGCTTGTTTAAGACCATAAAGCGCCTTCTTAAGTTTAAAAACATGAGTTGGTTTTTCAAAGATTTCAAAACCGGGAGGTTGTGTGACAAACACTTCTTCATTCATTTAAGAAAGCACTTTTAACATCCATTTGATAAAGTTTGAAGCCTTTTGCATTTGCATAAGCCAAAAGCATTCTTATGGATTCTAATCATGCAACCAGAGCAAAAGTTTCATCATAGTCGATGTCCTCTTGTTGATTGTACCCCTTTGCTACTAAACGAGCTTTGTTTCGTGTGACTCCACCGTGTTCATCTACCTTGTTACGAAAGGCCCATTTTGTTCCTATGATGGTTTTACCACTAGGTTGAGGTACTAAGTCCCAAACATCATTCCTAGTGAATTGGTTGAGTTCCTCTTGCATTGCCGATATCCAATCTTCATCTTTCAAGGCTTCTTTAATGGTTTTGGGTTCTATAGAGGACACAAAGGCATGGAAGGCACTATGGGTGTGAATTTGGGATCTTGTGGTCCTTTGATTTAGGTCATCTATGATTTGTTGTATGGGGTGATTTCTTGCTTCTCTTAAATTAGGGTCTTCTATTCCTTGAGGGACATAATAAGGAGGTGTGTTACTAGGTTCTTCTTGACTAGAAGAGGGTTGAAGTCCTAAATCTAAGTTTCTAAGGTTCCGAGCCAAAGTTTCTTCCTCGTTCATGTTATCGTCTACTAGTGAGGACTTGGCTTTGGTGGAGATTCATCAAAGCTTACGTTTAAGTATTCTTCAACTACCATGGTGGTCTTGTTAAGGACTCTATAGGCTTTGCTATTCCAAGAGTAACCTAAGAAACTACCTTCATAGGCCTTGGGATCAAATTTTATTAGGTAATCTTTATTGTTTAAAATGTAGCACTTGCACCCACTAACTCTAAGGTGACATATGGAAGGTTTTCTACCTCGATATAGCTCATATGGTGTCTTCTCTAGAATGCCTCTAACTAGGACACGGTTCAAGACATAGGTCGCGGTAGCTACGACATCACACCAAAACCTTTGGGGTATATTTTGCTCATTTAACATAGTACGACTCATTTCTTGCAAAGTTCAGTTCTTCCTCTCAACAACCCCATTTGATTGAGGAGTTCGAGGACCCGAGAAGTTATGAGTGATTCCGTACTTGTTACAAAATGCTCCGAATTGCGTTTCATTATCGAATAATCTTCTATGGTCCGTACGAATAGAAACAATCGTACAACCTTGTTGGTTTTGAATTCTCTTACCTAAGATTTTGAATTTTTCGAAAGCTTCATTTTTATGCTTTAAAAATAAAGTCCAAGTGTAGCGCGAAAAATCATCAACAACTACAAGTGTATAGAAATTTTTTCCATAGCTTTGGATTGCCGAGGGACAGAAGAGATCCATGTGGAGTAATTCTAACACTCTCTTTGTTGATACCATATTTTTGGATTTATGAGAAACATGGACTTGTTTTCCGATGCGACATGCATCACAAAAATGATTATCAAACTTGATTGTAGGAAGGTCACTTATAAGATCTTTATTTTTCAATTTTTTGAATCAAACGAAGGTTTGCATGCCCTAGCCTTTTATGCCACAAGGTAGTATTATCATGTATAGACGATAAACACGTAAGACTGTTAACATACGTTTTGCAAATATATAAATCTCTTTTTTAACACCTGTTAGGATTACCTTGCCATTTCTAATTATCTCACAATCATTTTCTTTGAAGAGAACATGGATATTATTATTGCATAATTGACCAACACTTAGCAAGTTAAAATTCAAGTTACTCACATGCTTGACATTTAAAAATCTAACATTATTGCAAGCGATGTTACCTCTACTGATAACCTTTCCTTTTGCATTTCCGCCGAAGACAACTTGTCCACCGTCACATTCCTCATAAGATGAGAATAGGCTTTTATTTTCGGTCATGTGACGAGTGCACCCACTATCGAGGATCCAATCTAGATCTTCGATTTCATTTCCAAAAACCATTTACAAAAGATTATGGGATACAAAAGCTTGGTACCCAATGTTTCATGGGTAGGATAAAAAATTAAAGAGTTAAGCATCCACAACCCAATTTCTCATTGGTCCGGGATTATTAGAGTAAAAAACACCCTTAGCTATCCATCTAGGAGTTAACTTTATTATTCGATTGTTTTCATTAGACACAACATAGGATGTTTTCTTCTAACTTCGGAGTGATTATATATGTTACCCATCTTATTTTTATTTTGTGCGTGAGTGATAGGTTGGTTTACACCCCCCTTGACTAACAGCAAGTGTACGGTGTCGTCTCAAGTAATACGTACAGAAGTACGAGTATCGAATACACAGGAACCATGTGTTAAGTACCGCAATGACTATAGTTACTATTAACTGGGCGATTGAAATTGATTTGGTTTGATTGATTCTTTATCTTGACTATCAAAGCGTATAAAAGTACGGGACATAAGTGAAAGTAGTATTAAGAGAGAGGATGGAGGGTTGGAATCCGAATGAATTCAATAACAAGACTTCAAAGCGAGTTATACACGATTAAAACGATTAATGACTTGTAAAACCTGAACTCGTTACACTTTTTCAAGCTGCACCGAGACTTAACTTAATTAAAGTTGTTCATCTTTCGATCTTACAGTTGAATTAAGTTAAATTGACTGGTTTAGCACACAACACCAAATGAAATGGATTATCTCTAACTAATTCCCTTCGGTGGCCATTGAATTCGAACTAAATCTTGAGATTTCCATCGAACACTCAAGAGTTATTAAATCATTTAACAAGTGATCAGTTTATTAAAATCATTAAGCATGAATTCAAAGTCGTCATCCATCTATTAAAACCGAAATAAAAATCGTTCAAAGCCTACATCTATGAAACATCCATCATCCAACCCCCCCAACATGAAGTTTAGCTCATGTTGGGGGTGTGTAAAGAAAACTGAAAGATTACAAGCGAAGTAGAAGAAATCATGTTCGAAAAGTTATGCAGAAAAAATATAAGTAACTCCCTGAGAAGAATCCCTACCACGATCACGTACTTAATCGTTGTTGTCTCCAATCGATCTCTTGTCACCTCTGTATTCGTGCTCTCAATCTGCTCCCAAAATCGCCTCTGAACTCCAGCCGTCGTCGTGTGTCCAGTCCAAAGTGTCGAACCCTAGCTAAAAGAAAGAGTTTTAAATAACTGGGCGTCGGGGCCAGTACTGGCGCCAAGCCTAGCGCCAGGTTCTGTTTAAAATGCCGGCGCCAGTTGGCTGGCGCCAAGACTTGCGCCGGCTTATGTTTCCTTTCTTGGCGCGGATTTTGGCGCCAGTTCACTGGCGCGGAGACTGGCGCCATCTTCTGTTTCTCCTTTCTTCGATTCTTCTCGTTTTCAGCTCCGGAACTCTAATCTTCTACTTTTTTGGAAATCAATGCTTAAACATGTACTTTCTCAATAAAAACCCGTTAAACATTCGTATTTCACTTGAAGACATGCGTAAACCACCTAGTTTGAGATTAAAAATAATGTCGAAAACCGACATTATCAACAACCCCAAACCGAGCGTTGCTTGTCCTCAAGCAAAATAGCGATAAAAGATTTCAAAACTCGAGTTAAAACCAAATTCGCAGAGTTGTGAAGTTGGTGTGTCATTATGGATCTCTACATATCCTATTTAATAAAAGGAATTAACAGATTAATCAGAATCCTTTACCGAGACACCCCCAGTTTGCAAAGGTCGAAACACTTACTCTCTGAGAATAGAACTGGTTGGGACTACACTACATCAAATTCCACCTAAATTCACTTGGACGCGGTAGGTACCCCGATCAAACGGTAAGCTGGATCTACAGTGCCTGCAATTCTTACACCTGCATCTCTGCACAACTTAGTAATCAAGCACGGAAAAGGGAGGATACTTGTGTTCCGCTCTGCCGCGGCATCAATCATGTGGAGTATCACAATGTGGCCGACGTCTAACGGCATGTTGTGCCGAAGGCAATAAAGGATACGTGCCACGTACGGGTCAATTGTGGTATAGTGAGTGGAAGGGGCGAGACTCCCCTTGATGAATCACAACCACACCCCAATTTCCGGGCGTAGTTCGCTTTTTATTATCTCATGCCTTCTTGGTGCCCATTCACCGCGCCTGTTGCGCCTCAATGCTGACGCGATAATGGGGCTATGCGTCTCGTCCTGCCTGACATCTTGGATTGGGGGTATACCTAACGTCGCATCTAGATTTGGGTAACGCGGCACTCCATAATGGTTGTAGATGTCGTCTATCGTGATGCGCACCTCAACCCCACGGATATGGACGACATGAAGTTCCCCGAAAGCCGAAGGTACCATTGCTGCGTAGAACTCTATAACGAGCTCCGGATCGTATGGCTCTGGCTCTCGTACAAAATTAGTCCATCCCCGTTGAATTGCAATATCTCGAACCCGGGCGGTTGGCATTTCATCAATTTTCATTCCCCTCTCGGAATGAATCGTTCTATCTTCAAACTTTTCCACTCGGTCGTCGAAATGGAGATGTTGATGTCGTGCGACTTCGCGGCGGGTGGCTAGGTTGCTCTGGTAGTATTGGAACCACCTTGCGGGATTTTCGGGGTTTGTGCGCACCATGATTCTGCAAAAAGATAATTAGTTACTTAGCAACACATAATTAATAAAGCCACCCCAAACCTAGTCCAAGACTAGGTTTGTTGCATAACTCTTATTTTCACCTAAGCACAAGAATCATACCCCAATCCTTGGTAAAACCAAGGTTTACAATGGTGTGTTGTGTGGAAAAAATAAATCACAAGTAGGCACCCCAAACCTAAACTTAGGTTTGTGTATCCTATTAGGTCTAATAACCACAAAAACCATACATATTCACACAATGTCACCCACAACTCTGCCCTAGCACATGGAGACTCATAAAAAATTAGCAGCTTAATCATTAAGCACAGTCAATAAGCACTGCTTCCCACAATTCATATCATATAAGCACCAAGTAGCAACACTCATGTAAGCTCATCTTGTACATTACAGCCCAGCATACTCACAAATCAGCAAACACAAGTTCTTAGCAAGCACAAAATCAGCACATAAGGTGAGCCCAACTAGACACTATCATGAATCTCAAAGAAAATCAAGCCCTATGCGAGAAAACTATGAAATAAGCATGGCAAAACATTCTCATGGCATTAATCATCAGAAAATCCTATATACCCACTTGAAAATGAAGAACAATAGAAGGAAAATAGATATACCTTCGGTTTTGACTAACACCTTCCCAACAAGATTGAAATTAGGAGCAAGAGAGTGTACCTTGATGTCTTGTGGATGATAGAGCTAGAAGAAATTGGTAGATTCTTGAGATTGGAGGTCAAAATCGAGAAATGTGGTATTTTTGGAGAGAGAAAATGGTTGAAAGAAGAATTAGGGTTTGTGAATAATGGCTAACAAAACGAAAAAGAGGGTTTTATACCTGTCAGCAATTCCGCGCGGATATCGGCGCCGATTGGGCCGTGCGGTTGTAACGCCCCGGTATCCCATAACATACATAATATATAACAATTAACATTTCATACATAACGTCGTTACTTTCATAACAAAATACATGATAAGTCACATTCGGTCTCAAAGTCTCAAACTATACAATACATAAATGGAAACATATCCTAATCTTCAACAGCTAGCAATCGCCTCCTATGCTTTATTCTTCCCTTTGTTAACCAAAGATCCTTGACCTGGAAAACATATTTTTGAAAACAAAATGAGGGTTAGACCAAACGGGTCTAGTGAGTTAATTCCGGTATTTTCCAAAATCAATATAAAACTCTTTTCACATAATACTTTGCATCAAAATAGTTTACATACAACCTTTCGTATAAGCACGCATATACCACACGTATATAAATACCACATTAGGACTCGTGCATCGTGTATCTCTCCTCATCTCATCTTCTTTCCCCTGGCCACATTAGTCGGTAGCAAGCCAACTAATCATCGTCACCGTACAATACAGTCGACTCCACTGTAATTACATACAGCCCCGCTGCAATTACCTACAGCTCCACTGCCATTTCATGCAGCCCCGCCGTATTTCCATACAGCCCCGCCAAACAATAATTCGGCTCACTTATACTCGCTTCGTGCAATATAACCACAACATATATCTCAATATATTATCAATCATGTACACCATACATATAAGCACATAAATCACTAATTATCACATTCCCAAACCATACGTATGTATTCCAGTTGAAAATACTTTTAAAGTAAAACTCACCTTGAATGCTTAAAATACGCTTCCAAGCCTTTCTCCGAGCTATCCGTTCCTTTATCCAAATACCTCAGAATCTGAAACCATTTTCATACAAATATCTCCTTACCAACTTATGTATAAGACTTACTAGCAGGTTAAGGACTCTAGATACATCTACATAACTTTTATCCTCAAAATTACCCAAACAGCCAAGTTATCCGGACAACCCAAACAACCCGGACAACACCACTTTTCCGGACAACCTCACTAATCCGGACAGCAAGACTAATCCGGACAACACGAGGAATCCGGACACCAAGGTAATCTGGACGTCATCCGGTATCTAATTCATCCGGAAAACATAGAAAAGAGACTTACCCGGATAAAAGACTCGTCCGGACACTACTATAATATCATCCGGACACCATCAGTAGAACTACCCGGACACTACCAACAGGCCTACCGGACACATTCATACTGTGTCCGGACACCTCTGTCGGTTTGCACATTTTAACCCAGAAACCGACTGAAATCGACCCTAAACATGCTATGGATGATTCTACTCCGATAGAAACATAGTACCATTGATTATAAACACAAAACATAAAAGAAGTATACCTTAATTTCTCTTCCAATCACTCCAAGTTGAATCCCTAGCTTTCTTCCCTTTTTCCTCTTCTTTTCTTCCCAAAACACACGCACACACACACTGAATTGTTCTGATTTTGTGAAAATATCTAAACTCATAAGGGTGTATATCAAACCCTAATTACTATTCTAGCCCTTGTACTATTCCTTATTGACTACACACCCCTAAACTTATAAATTTATCGATTTTACCCTAAACATACTATTATAAAGTTAATTTAATTTTAACGGAATTGGATTTAACTAACGGACTTACCCGGGGTATTACATCATCTCCCCCTCAAAAGAATTCCGTCTCGGAATTCGGTTAAGTAAAAAGGTAAGAATACCTATCACTACTACTTCAAACTCAATCAAAACCATAGGAACTAAATGAATAGCCACCCCGTACCCACTTATGTCTCTTACACAGATCATCAATATAAACACAGAAATACCAAGAACCACTTCGCACCGAAGTCAGATAACACCTTAGCACATATAGAATTTATAACAATATACCTGTAACCTCATCCGGAATTTCCTTCTCATCTTGCGTTGTCATTTGGAATACTCGTCCCTTTGCTCTCTGTTCCTCAGACCCTTGTATCTCTCCCGTCCTGACACTTATTGGTTTCCCCGTTGTACTACCCTGTCGTACCTTCCATTGTGGACAGTCTGACTGAATATGATCAGGGGAATTACAAACGAAACAAAATCGATTTGCACGACAATTCTTAGCGACGTGTCCAGCCCTTCCACACTTGTAACAACTTCTAGGATCAATATAACAATTTCCTTGATGTACGCGATTGCATTTTGGACATAGTTTTTCATTCGGTCTAAAAGGTAGGCGACTATCGAACCTCTGAATTTCGTACTCCATTGAATCATGTGTCATCTCTTCCGATTTTCTTTTACCAGCACTCTTATCATTTGCATCTCTCTTAATATCTCGTTCTACATTTTCCGCGACATTTACTGCGGCCGAGAAGTTATCAGGTCCTGTTGCAGTCACTAACTTTCTGACTTCCGAATTTAACCCGAAAATAAACCTTTCTGTCTTCATTGCCTCTGTGGCCACATAGTATTCTGCGAAACGTGACTTTTCCAGAAAACGGGCAGTATAGTCCCTAACTGATAAATTTCCTTGCCTCAAATTCATAAACTCTCCTTCCAATTGTTTAACTGCGGCTTGGGAACAAAACTGTTTCTTAAATGCTATAACGAATTCCTTCCAAGAGAAAGTGGAGTATATATCAGATCCTTCAGAATGAATATGAGCTTCCCACCAGTATAATGCATCCCCCTTTAACATTGTTGCTCCATATAATACTTTATCTTCTTCGGCGCACTTGCTCGTCTTAAAGATAGCTTTTATCTCCTTCAACCATTTCATCGCATTCACGGGATCCCTGTCCCCAGAGTAGGTCGGAGGTCTACAACTTAAGAACATTTTGTAGTCGCACCTCCTTGGCACCTGTACAACAGTTGGTGTAATTGGCATTTCAGCTTCCGTTTCAGGATCCGGTGTTTCAGCTTCACCGTGACGATTCCGATCAAACATTGCCTGAATACTGGCTTGTAGTCTCCCCATCTCTGCCATTAAATCACCTCTCGTAACGAACTCTGTATCTTGTTGCTGAGTTCCGCCTCCAGTTCGGCCTCCAGTCCTACCCCCAGTTCTACCTCCGACTCTGCCCCCAGTTCTTATTGGCGGATTAGTTCTATTCGGATTTCTTCCTCCTCCTCGATTCGAATTTCGTGTTCCGCTTGCCATTCTGTAGATTTAAACAAGGTTAACATACACGTAAGCACATACCCCATATAACAAGATATTCCGGTTCAACATGTACTTGTAAGTTCACGCTTACACTGGCCAAGTGTAACTTGAACATACCTTACATGATGTTCCTTCTACCTTTTATACTTAACATCCCAAGGTTCTAAAATAATAAGGACATCCTACTTCGCATGCAGTTTAAGTCTAGGTATAAATCCAAATACCTAAATCTCTTAAACTAGGGCTCTGATACCATCTGTAATGCCCCGGTATCCCATAACATACATAATATATAACAATTAACATTTCATACATAACGTCGTTACTTTCATAACAAAATACATGATAAGTCACATTCGGTCTCAAAGTCTCAAACTATACAATACAGAAATGGAAAAATATCCTAATCTTCAACAGCTAGCAATCGCCTCCTATGCTTTATTCTTCCCTTTGTTAACCAAAGATCCTTGACCTGGAAAACATATATTTGAAAACAAAATGAGGGTTAGACCAAACGGGTCTAGTGAGTTAATTCCGGTCTTTTCCAAAATCAATATAAAACTCTTTTCACATAATACTTTGCATCAAAATAGTTTACATACAACCTTTCGTATAAGCACGCATATACCACATGTATATAAATACCACATTAGGACTCGTGCACCGTGTATCTCTCCTCATCTCATCTTCTTTCCCCTGGCCACATTAGTCGGTAGCAAGCCAACTAATCATCGTCACCGTACAATACAGTCGACTCCACTGTAATTACATACAGCCCCGCTGCAATTACCTACAGCTCCACTGCCATTTCATGCAGCCCCGCCGTATTTCCATACAGCCCCGCCGAACAATAATTCGGCTCACTTATACTCGCTTCGTGCAATATAACCACAACATATATCTCAATATATTATCAATCATGTACACCATACATATAAGCACATAAATCACTAATTATCACATTCCCAAACCATACGTATGTATTCCAGTTGAAAATACTTTTAAAGTAAAACTCACCTTGAATGCTTAAAATACGCTTCCAAGCCTTTCTCCGAGCTATCCGTTCCTTTATCCAAATACCTCAGAATCTGAAACCATTTTCATACAAATATCTCCTTACCAACTTATGTATAAGACTTACTAGCAGGTTAAGGACTCTAGATACATCTACATAACTTTTATCCTCAAAATTACCCAAACAGCCAAGTTATCCGGACAACCCAAACAACCCGGACAACACCACTTTTCCGGACAACCTCACTAATCCGGACAGCAAGACTAATCCGGACAACACGAGGAATCCGGACACCAAGGTAATCCGGACGTCATCCGGTATCTAATTCATCCGGAAAACATAGAAAAGAGACTTACCCGGATAAAAGACTCGTCCGGACACTACTATAATATCATCCGGACACCATCAGTAGAACTACCCGGACACTACCAACAGGCCTACCGGACACATTCATACTGTGTCCGGACACCTCTGTCGGTTTGCACATTTTAACCCAGAAACCGACTGAAATCGACCCTAAACATGCTATGGATGATTCTACTCCGATAGAAACATAGTACCATTGATTATAAACACAAAACATAAAAGAAGTATACCTTAATTTCTCTTCCAATCACTCCAAGTTGAATCCCTAGCTTTCTTCCCTTTTTCCTCTTCTTTTCTTCCCAAAACACACGCACACACACACTGAATTGTTCTGATTTTGTGAAAATATCTAAACTCATAAGGGTGTATATCAAACCCTAATTACTATTCTAGCCCTTGTACTATTCCTTATTGACCACACACCCCTAAACTTATAAATTTATCGATTTTACCCTAAACATACTATTATAAAGTTAATTTAATTTTAACGGAATTGGATTTAACTAACGGACTTACCCGGGGTATTACAGCGGTGATCCGCGCCAGCTTCTGTTCATTTATCCCGCGCCGATTCTGGCGCTGATGAACTTGCTCCATGATCCGCGCAAGTCTCTGTTTTGTTACGCTTATTTAACCCGGGCCGATTCTGGCGCCAGTGGACTGGCGCCGATACTGGCGCCGGCCACTGTTTGCATTCTTTCACCTCTTTCTTGCTTCTTCCGTTCTTTTCTCATGGAACTTCACCGCACTGATCTTAGAGAGATACTTCTCAGGAACAAACAAACACACAAATTAGAAACAAAAATTCAAAAGACGAAATAACAAAAATAAAAGCTAACCTACGGTGGGTTACCTCCCACCAAGCACCGTATTTACTGTCGTGGCATGACTTCCCACATAATCACTCCTTAGGCTCATCCATGTAGATGCTCGGGATTTTTTCAACCTCACCACCCAAATACGGTTTCACCCGTTGACCGTTCACCTTAAACCTTTGGCCATCTGTCCCTTCTAGCTCCACCGAGCCATAAGGAAACACTTCAATCACCTTGAATGGTCCCGACCACTTGGTCTTCACCTCACCTGGAAATAAACGGAGACAGGAGTTAAATAGAAGAACTTCTTTTTCTGGGATAAGTACCTTTTCTCGAATCCGTCGATCATGAAACATCTTCGTCCGTTCTTTGTGGATTGACGCGTTCTCATATGCGTCCAAACGAATTTCTTCTAATTCGTTCAATTGTAGCAAACGCTTTTGTCCGTCTTTTCATGCATACATGTTCAATTACTTCACTGCCCAGTATGCCTTATGCTCTAACTCGACCGGTAAATGGCATGATTTTCCGAACACCAACCGGTATGTGGTGGTTCCGATGGGAGCCTTGAATGCAGTCCGGTACGCCCATAAGGCGTCATCCAATCTCAGCGACCAGTCTTTCCTTGATGCATTCACCGTCTTTTCAAGAATGCACTTCAGTTCCAGGTTGGAAACTTCAGCCAACCCGTTAGCTTGTGGATGGTATGGAGTAGTTACACGATGCTTAACTCCGTACTTTTCAATAGCGCCTCGAGATAACGGTTGCATAAGTGACTCCCTCCGTCACTGATTAATGTTCTCGGTACCCCAAACCTTGTGAACACATTTTTCTTCAAAAACTGGATGACTGTCTTCGAGTCATTGGTTGGGGTGGCAATAGCCTCCACCCACTTAGAAACGTAGTCGACGGCGACTAGGATGTACTCATTCCGGTATGACGGCGGGAAGGGACCCATGAAGTTGATCCCCCATACGTCGAACAGTTCTACCTCCATGAATATATGCATCGACATCTCATCCTTCTTTGAAATGTTCCCCGTTCGCTGGAAATAACATGCAGTTTCTTGTCTTTCCTTTGGCCCAACACAGCCCCAACAGCAATGTCGCTCGCGTCGCATATCAACTCAAAAGGAAGACTCCAACCGGGTGCAGTCAAAATGGGGGATGAGATTAGTTCCTTATTCAACCTGTCAAAAGCAGCAATACATTCGTCAGTAAACACAAATTGAGCATCCTTTAAAAGTAAAGAGCTTAAGGGTTTAGAAGTTTTGGAAAAATCCTTAATGAACCGCCGGTAGAACCCGACGTGACCCAAAAAGCTCC
The DNA here is from genome assembly GCA_033807775.1 of Saussurea involucrata. Lineage (NCBI taxonomy): Eukaryota > Viridiplantae > Streptophyta > Magnoliopsida > Asterales > Asteraceae > Saussurea > Saussurea involucrata. Next base: position 95,137 of record CM066319.1, on the reverse strand, counting down.
ACACTCCCTTAACCGTCGTGGGATGTGGAAGATTCTCTATCACGGCTATCTTTGCTTTATCAACCTTGATGCCTTCTTTGGAGTTTTTGTGACCCAAAACAATCCCCTAGGTTACCATGAAATGGCATTTCTCCCAATTCAGTACCAAGCTTGTCTCTTGGCATCTTTTCAAAACCGCCTCCAAATGGTCTAAGCATGTGTCGAACGAGTCCCCGAAGACCGAGAAATCGTCCATGAAAACCTTGATCGTTTTCTCCACCATATCAGAGAAAATGGCTATCATGCACCGCTGAAAGGTAGCCGGTGCGTTACACAACCCAAATGGCATTCTCCGATATGCAAAGGTACCGTATGGACAAGTAAAGGTCGTCTTGTCTTGATCTTCCGGTGCAATGGGGATCTGATTGTACCCCGAATATCCGTCAAGAAAGCAGTAGTATGCATGACCCAAAAGTCGCTCCAGCATCTGATCAATAAACGGGAGCGGAAAGTGGTCTTTCTTGGTGGCGTCGTTAAATTTACGATAGTCGATACATACGCGCCACCCAGTCACTGTGCGCGATGGAATAAGCTCGTTATCGTTATTTTTTACGACCGTAATTCCTCCTTTCTTGGGTACCACTTGTACCGGACTTACCCACGGACTGTCGGCTACCGCATAAATGATTCCAACATCCAGAAGTTTTAACACTTCTTTCCGAACCACTTCCTTCATGTTTGGATTCAGTCGACGTTGGTCTTGAACCGTTGGCTTGTGCTCTTCTTGCGGGTTGATTCTATGCATACAAAAAGTTGGGGTCAATCCCTTCAAGTCTGCTATGGTCCATCCGATGGCAGATTGGTGAGCCCTCAAAACTCGGATCAACCTTTCCTTCTCTACTAGAGTAAGGTGTGCAGCGATGATTACCGGTAGTGTTGAATTGTTGCCTAAAAAGGCATATTCTAGATGTGCCGGTAATTGTTTAAGCTCTAACGTGGGTGGCACTTTTGATGATGGCTGTGATTTAGCAATTGGTTCACCCAAATCCTCTTTCGTCGGTCTTTTCGGGCCTCGGTACTCGGACAATGCATTCAGTTGCTTCACACTCTCATTCTCGCCATCGGTGCATATTCCGGTTACGGCATTCCCGAGTGATTAAATTGGGAAGCCTCTTCAACAATCTCATCTATCACATCAACCTGATAGCAAGTACCTCGTTCCACTCCTACTCGTGCTGTTGGGAAAACATTGAACACGACTATTTCTTTGCCAACATTGAGAGAAATATTTCCTCCTTGCACATCGATTAGTGCACCTCCGGTGTCCATAAATGGTCGGCCCATAATGAGAGGAATCTCTTTATCTTCATCCATGTCTAAGATGACAAAATCTGCTGGAAAGTAGAATTTGTCCACCTTCACCAAAACGTCTTCGATAACTCCATACGGATATTTAATGGACCTATCCGCCAGTTGGAGTGTCACGCTCGTCGGCTGCACCTCTCCTAATCCAAGTTTCCTGAAAATGGACAAAGGCGTGAAGTTAATACTCGCACCTAAATCACAAAGTGCCTAACCAAAATCAGAACCTCCTATATGAACAGGAATCGTAAAACTCCCTAGATCTTTCAACTTTTGAGGAAGTTTGTGCTGGATTATTGCACTGCACTCTTCAGTAAGTGCCACAGTTGCGTGTTCCTCAAATTTTCTATTATTAGAGAGGATGTCCTTTAAAAACTTTACGTACGAAGGCATCTGAGCTAATGCATCTGCAAAGGGAATGTTAATGTGTAACTTTTTAAAGACTTCTAAAAATTTAGAAAACTGAACCTCATCCCTTTGTGCCTTCAAACGGTTCGGATATGGAACTTTCGGTGCCACCGGTGGTATGGTTATCTTTGGTGTAGATTTTGTAACACCCTTAAATTTGGAACGAGCAACTAACTTTAAAATTCAATAAATCAACCAAAAATAGATAAATTAATTTCTACAAATCATTTCTCAAAATACCTCGGAATTAAAACATCATAAATTCTACAGTTTGTAACTTAGTACGGGCGTTACTTAATACAACATAAGTTTGCTAGTCCAAACTATTGCGGAAGACTTCACTAAATAAGTCACCTCTTGTGCAGTTTACTAGCATTTGCCATTGCATAATGTAGCTAGAGTTACCCCAACCTGAGCCTGTTGCACATGCCGACAAATAAAAAGGGTTAGGCTTACGCCTAGTGAGTTCAAACATTTTATCATGACAATATAAAATCATAAATCGGAGGTTAGTAGTTATAGTTATGATTTAAATAAATCTTTAACTGAAAGCTTGCGACAAGGACTATCATTTCCAAAAAGATTTCCCAAATGGCATAAACGACTTATTTTCCAACACACTCAAATCCATGGAAACCATACCCGAAAAGTGTGATGCGTTTTCCAAAATGAATTACATTTCCAACTCACTCAAATACGTGAATAAGTTTAGTTTAGGCAAAACTTCAAATACGGTTGACAATACATACTCAACCCGTAAAACATGGAAACCATCCAGTAAAATATAACTCTTTATTAAAACACAATACAAAGCGATACTAATGCGACCGTAAAAGACAATAAAGATCAAATACCATAAACGGGGAAGACCCGTATCCGTTGAAGGTGGAGGTAACACAAATACCCAAAACATCATACACAGATGAGATATAAACCACAACTTACGTACTATGGAAAACAATCCATATAAATAGAACACGTCACCGAAAACACGAGTAGTAACAAATACCCAAAACAACACCTTTCGGTGACGGGGGAGACCCGCATACATCGCACGTGACGGAACACCAAAGTAGGTCACTTACTATGTAATAAAAACACCCACGTGGATTACTCTCGTAAAACTGAGCTCAATCACTCCAGATCTATTGCTCACGAGACTAGGATGCCCCCAACTTCAACCACTCCAGGTCTATACATTGGGTCACCAAATCCACAACAGCACATTAGGGATTACACCTTACTGCCCATGAGACGACACCCGACCATCTAGGTCCACGTCTTACTTATCATGGATCCCGATGCCTCTCCCGTGCTAAACACATATATGGAATTACACCATACTGTCCATGAGACGACGCCCGACCATCTAAGTCCACACCTTACTTATCATGGATCCCGATGCCTATTCCATGTTACAAAAGAAACTAACGTCTCGTAAACTAATCTCAATCAATCCCGACCTCTTACCTGCGAGACTAAGAGAAACTCAAATGGCTATGGATCCATGGTCAACAAGGTCTAAAATATTACACGACCCCGAACATATAAACAAATGCATTCAAAACATGCAATTCCCAAATAACATAACTCATGATCAAAACTCAACTTTGAGCTATCAAAACGAACAATTATCCCCAAGACTTAATAAAATCCAATACCGAGCCACAAGCTCAACTAACTCGAAATATAATTCATAAAAGTCATAAAATGACATTTAATACAACAACACACACCGGTTGCCGGTAAATACTTTAAATCCATAAAAACCCGGAATAAAATCTTGGATCGGGAAAACCTTCATTTCCAAAGGACTCACACCTTTACATTTTCAAAACATCTCATAATATACTACATGCATATTTCCAAAACATCCACAACGCATTTAAACATTATTTAGGCATGCAATACCACAAAATCATCATTAACCCCAAAACTCGTTACGAGTTAAACAAAAGGATTTTCCCAAAGGACTTAACCCTTAACATTCTCAAAATGATCCATAACACTAAAAGTGCATTTTCTCAAATGGTTTACAAGATCATTTACACCTATATGATTAAACCATCAATTAAATCTCATTTTGAGCAAATAATCTTTTAAAGGCAAAATATGGTTCCTACATGTCCAAATATCCAAAAGCCCCAAATACGGGTGTTTTACACATTTATGAAGATAAACGCTTCAAAAGAGTTAAACTATCTAATTAACTCAACCATATACTTTTTCAAGTAAAACACACAATTATTTGTAAAATACTCATTTTGGCATGTACAAAGTTTTCGCAAAGTAACTTGAACTCACCTTGCTAGATTTAGCTAAATCTAGAGTTTCTCCAACGTAAGCTCCTTTGATGAAGTTTGCATCCTCAAGCCAAAACTTCCAAAACCTAGATTTATGAGTTTTCAACCATCAATACCAAAGTCTAACCATAAGGAATCATCATCCATCCATAATAGATCAAAATACCCAACTTATACCAAACCCTAGTTTTTACCCTAACTTCCCCAAAATCACCCAAGACGGAAATTGAAGAAATGAAACACTAGAAATCATAAATATGACATTTACAACCCATAAGAAAGATTATAGAAGATAGAATGAACTTACCATTAGGTTTTGAGCAAAACCCCCAAAACTTAGAATTCCCAAGAAGTAGAGATGAACTCTTGATTAGCACGTGGGGTTGTGATTACAAACTTAGATGGTGAAGAAATGCTTGATTTCTAAGAGAGCAGCTCCAAAATCGACAATGGAAACAAATGGGTTCGGTTGAGAGAGCTTGGGAAGAAAGGAAATGAGGGAAAATGAGAAAAGGCTAACAAAATCGGGCATTTAAGTGGTCTGCATCCCGCGTGCGATTGTGACATCGCGATAGTGACATGGTCACTATCGCCGGGGCATAATCGCCCAACCCCTTCCCACTCGCGGTACACTTCCAGCGAGAGTGACACCGCGATAATGCCAAGGGCACAATCGCCGAGCACCATCGCCCAGCCTGTACCGAGCCCCATTAGTTCCCTTTTTGGTCCTTGGTTCCAACTCAATTAAGTCCAACCTTCCACTTAGATTAATAATTCCATATTAATATTCAAAATGACGAGATATACATTACTCGAATTTTTGGGGTGTTACAATCCTCCCAACCTTATAGAGATTTCTTCCTCGAAATCTAGCCCCTTTGCAAATAAAGGCTATCCCATTCGACCCTTCCATATTCCATTAACTCTCGACTGAGAACTACATTCCCCCATGCATACACAACCTCAAGCAAACCCTTACCAACGATGCCCTCCCGGGTGGCCGGGTATATTATACTCACGTCCGGGAGAACACTCCAACCACTGGAATGTCTCCTAGTCAGACGACATTTGGTTGTCTCCCAACCTTAGATGGTCCATACATCCCGATTACTCCTATCTTTAATTGTCGTTTAAACCCGACGAATGCTGATAGACTCCAAGAATTCATCACAATATTAATCATTAGGCTAGCAGGTTCTTTTACCATACAAGAAATTCATTCCTGCAAAATCTACTCATCTCACCTGAGTATCTTGGGAGTGCTACAACCGTCGCCATGACTTCATTTAAAATCAGTCTACAAATCCCCGATTATACTAGCGGTGCTTGGCCTCAAACCCGAAGTCGACACCTAACATACCACCAAGTCGAATCACCACCGACTCTATACACGAGCTTCACTCATCGAGTATTCCCATCAAGATTAAATTATCAATACGGTGTCTAAAGGGTCTCACATACAAAAGCTGACCAAGACCCCAAAAAGATTCCCAAAAGAAAGGTTATCACCAACCTCAATATAAATTACTGCAAATCAATTCTCGTGTTTACAAAGTGCATCACCCACTCAACCGATGACATGTGGCCTACGATACTACCACACGTGGAGTAACCAACCTTCCACCAACAAAGTGCTACAAACACTTACCCTTAACCGGGTTACTTAACTTTTCCAAGGTCCCTATGAGTTCAAGACTTCTCAAGCGAAATGTTTAACAAATATGCCAGTCGAAAAGTTCATAAAACTTTTAACATAATTTTTTTATAACAACCTAGTTGCACGCATAAAATTTACTACTATCAAATCGGTAGTTGTGCAAAAGTAGGCATATTCATCCCATATATGAAAATCATATTGCAGTTCCGTTTACCCACAAGACGCACAAGCGTCATAAACAATTTCTTTTAAAATGAACCGCCATGGTTCTAGTATGAATTGACTCATGACATGCATGTAAAGTAACTGCTCGACTTTAAACATGTTGCAACAAAAGACGTGCACGTATTTCAAAAGAAGTCCCACGACATTTGACTCCAAAATTTCTCAATTAACCATAAAATGGCATGGAACACGGTCCCCAACAAAATTTGCGTGCGTCAGTTTATTATACAAAACAAGGAAACGATTCCTAATTACACCTTAATCAAAACACAAAACAACTTGCGTAGACTCCAAGTTTAAAGACAAAGCCAATCCGTTTCCATCATTTGAAAATATCGACTAAAATGTCATAAAACCACAAATTGGGGTAGGCATGCAAGCTTGTAACACTTCCATTAAAATTTTCTTGAAGTGAAATAACACGTACCAATTAACTCACACCAAAATTCAAAGAATAGGGTTCTTTAAATTGATTTCTAAAATTTTCTTCAAATGGCCACATAACGACACACGAGTAAAATATTTCTGACAAAACTGCACACAACAATGTATTTTCCAAAAACTAGGAAGAAATAAATGCTAGTAAATGGTTGACACCAAAAAGGGTCAAACCGACTTCAAATCTCGAACTGCACTAACGGTGCGTGTAACATCACAAGCATTTCCTCAAAATTTCGTACTTGGGACATAAAACGTCAAAGCGTCATTACTTAAAAATGTATTTGTCAAAATACTCCAAGTACGCATTCCTTCAAAACTCAAAAAAGTTTTCAATTCTCCCAAAATAATCGGCAAATCCAAATTAACCAAATGTCAACGACTCAAGCATTTGTGTTTTTTTTTCAAATGACGCATATTGTAAACCATCTGTGATACCCACATCACTAAACGTGCTTTGACCAAATGACCTTCATTTAAACAAGGAGTTAATAAAACATTCTCATGCACGACTCGATTATTAAAGTATCGAGAAACAATGGTTACCAAGCTATGCATACCCCTAAGTCGATATAACGCCTTTTCATGAAGTGGTACTAAAACATTTAACCGACCGAAAGCGCACCAAACAATTTATTATGAAATATTACCAAAATGTTCTTTCATACATAACTTAAGCCACGTAAAAATCAATCCATACACTGGACTATTTGCAACGAAATACTTAGTAACACAAATTCTTGCAAGAAACGTTACGCGACACTAGAGTTTCAAACTCATCTCCTTTTAGTTGTCTTATGGCATAAAATTAACTTTTCTCAACAAACCTCGAGTGGGACTAAATGCCCAACATAACTCGTAAACTTTTCACATAAGTAAAAAGAGTATGCACATTGTAAAATTGTACCCACGCGAGACAAAACGTCGTACAACAAAACTCCACGAAACTCGACGAACTCAATGACTCTAAGTCAACAAATTAGCACCAAACATTGTGTTTCCAAAGTCAAACTGCATTAAGCAAAATCATGGCTAAAATGCCAAATTCCAAAATCCCTTTTATGGTAATACCACATAAACAACATTGTTTAAAACTCACACTAAACAAATTTTCCAGAATAATTTTACACAAACATCATGGAGGATAACTTTCCGTCCAACTCTAACATATGTGGAGGAGATCCAATGTTAAAGTCACAAGCCGTAGTTATTGCCCAACATCTTAAACATCATAAAATATGATTATCATTATATCCAAAACAATTGTTGAACAATAATGAAATAAGGAAAAACAAATCCCGGCGAAGTTTGCAACTGCCGCAATAAAATGGTTTCATGCACGTTCAAAACCATGATTTGAAATCTTGTGTGTGTGCTAAACATTTCTCAAATTTTCATAACAAAATCCATATAAGGATTTGAAACACAAGAACTAGTTGATACAATTTATTTTCAAAATAAACTTTGTGCATGACTTAGTCGGCATTCAACGTCTCAACTCATACCCTTCCAAATCCCTCCGGTCCATTATTGTTATCCGGATATTCAAACCTCTTAAGGCAAGTTGGGAATTACATCAATTAACCTTACGGTCTTTCCTCAAATCAAAGTCGGCTCAATAAGCCCATGGTTCTAATCCAGTCATAAATCTCGACCCGAAACGGTCTACTTAAAGCAATTATCATGCTTATCGTCACTCCAAGTGACTAATACTAGAATCGTCCATATGTTCCAACGACTACTAGCTTAGAACCTTCTTCACTACCCCAACGATCATCACATTAAAGTAATTCAAGTATGCACATATACTAGTAGATTCACCATGACACTGGTCAGGTGTCACTATGAACGCACCGTACATGATTATCCTTGCTACTCTCGACGTGATTCTCGTTTCTACAACATTCATCAACTTCAAAACATCCCATCTTAAAGTGCCTAAAGGTGAATTTCACTCTCATTTACTTAAACAAACGTTAGTTTGAGTCTATGTATCAAAGTCAGCACCTAAATCTCTCAAACTTATGCTCTGATACCAACTTGTAACACCCTCAAATTTGGAACGAGCAACTAACTTTAAAATTCAATAAATCAACCAAAAATAGATAAATTCATTTCTACAAAGCATTCCTCAAAATACCTCGGAATTAAAACATCATAAATTCTACAGTTTGTAACTTAGTACGGGCGTTACTTAATACAACATAAGTTTGCTAGTCCAAACTATTGCGGAAGACTTCACTAAATAAGTCACCTCTTGTGCAGTTTACTAGCATTTGCCATTGCATAATGTAGCTAGAGTTACCCCAACCTGAGCCTGTTGCACATGCCGACAAATAAAAAGGGTTAGGCTTACGCCTAGTGAGTTCAAACATTTTATCATGACAATATAAAATCATAAATCGGAGGTTAGTAGTTATAGTTATGATTTAAATAAATCTTTAACTGAAAGCTTGCGACAAGGACTATCATTTCCAAAAAGATTTCCCAAATGGCATAAACGACTTATTTTCCAACACACTCAAATCCATGGAAACCATACCCGAAAAGTGTGATGCGTTTTCCAAAATGAATTACATTTCCAACTCACTCAAATACGTGAATAAGTTTAGTTTAGGCAAAACCTTCAAATACGGTTGACAATACATACTCAACCCGTAAAACATGGAAACCATCCAGTAAAATATAACTCATTATTAAAACACAATACGAAGCGATACTAATGCGACCGTAAAAGGTAATAAAGATCAAATACCATAAACGGGGAAGACCCGTATCCGTTGAAGGTGGAGGTAACACAAATACCCAAAACATCATACACGAATGAGATATAAATGTAATACCCCGGGTAAGACCGTTAGTTGAAATCCCTATTCCGTTAATGTTATTTACTCTATAATTGGTGTTTAGGGTAACTATGGGTAAATCTTTAAGCTTAGGGATGTTTGGGTTATATTTGAGAAGTTCAAGGTTCATTTGGTAATTGTGGTTTGATATTACCTCTTAAGCGTAAGATATTACTCTGATAACCTAAATTAGAAGGAGTGTGTGTGCGGGAGTTCTGAAGGCGAAAGAAAGCAAGAAGAAGAAAACATACGGTTAAGGCTTCAATCGATTGGGTTAGAGACGATTTCGAGGTAAATATCTTTACATTTTATGCCTGTAATCTTAAGTAGAAGATGTTTACCGGTTTAGAAATCACGATTCCATCGATTGATATAAGTTTCAATCGAATCTGGGTATTTTGAAACCGACTGTTCTTGAGAGTCCCGGGGAAGTCCCGGTAATATCGACTCCCGGTATGGTGAACTCCCGGTATTGTGAACTCCCAGTATTGTGACCTCCCGGTAGTGTAGAATCCCGGTAGTATGAACTCCCGGTATTGTGGACTCCCGGTAGTGTAGAATCCTGGTAGTATGAACTCCCGGTATTGTGGACTCCCGGTAGTGTAGAATCCCGGTATTGTTAACTCCCGGTACAGTGAAGTCCCGGTACAGTGGAGTCCCGGTAGTTCTGGTAGTGTCCGGATATAGTTTCTGAATGTATTGTTGGATTAAGTTCTCCGCAAGGGCGTTGCCCCTTGACCCCATCCGCTAACCGAGTAGCGGAACCCCCGTGTTAAGTCGTCGTAGGGGAACATTTAAGGATAAGAGTTTGATAGGTTATTTGGGATTCTCAGTCTGCTAGAGCGTCTTATGTGTTCAATGTGGTAAAGAGGTATTGTATTTGAATTGTTTTCAGATACTATGAATCAGAGGTGAAAGATAAATCTGTTGGAAAAGACTGGGAAGAGTTTTATTAATCAAACATGTGAGTTTTGCTTTAAAATGTTTTCAACCGGAATACCTATTCGTATGGAATGTGAATATGGTAAAAAGATGTATTATGTGATTATGTATGAAATATGATATATATATATTGAGATATATGTTATATTTATACGAATATATGTTGGCCGGGCTAAGGACCGGTGGTGTTGGCTGTACGGAGGGACAGCGGTGTTGGCTACATTTAGTGTAGCGGAGTATATGATTAGTTGGCTCGCAACCATATAATAATGGCCAAGGGAAATGAGAAAGGAAAGCATACAATACGTGAATCATAATTGGTATACGTATATATTTGTGTTATATATACATGGTGACTGTGCAAATGGTTTTCAAACTGACAGGGATTCTCTCACTAGACTATTTAGTCTAACCCTCATTTTTGTTTTGAAAATATGTATTCCAGGTGCTGCATCGGGTAAGAACAAGTAATTAGAGTAATCGATGGGTGGCTTTTGGGAAGAACTATATGATGAAGATTTTGGCATGTTTAGCAGTTATATTATGATATTAAAAGTTATTTATGTAATTAGTACAAAGTTTGTAGTAGAATAGTTTCTTTTGAATGTAAAGACTACGGGACCGTACTTGTAATGTGATATTTCGTTTGTTATATTCATGTTATGTTATATTATGTGATTTGTTGTATATATGGGATTTGGGTTGTTACAAATGGTATCAGAACCCTAGTTTAAGGGATTTAGGTGTATGGATTTATACCTAGACTTAAACTGCATGTGAAGTAGGATGTCCCAATTATTTTAAGACCTGGGGATGTTAAATATATAAAGGTAAAAGGGACATCATGTAAGGTAAGTCCAAATTACATTTGGCCGATGTAATTATGAACTTACAAGTGCATGTTTGAACTGGAATACCCTAGTATATTGGGTATGTGCTTATGTGTGTATTAATCTCGTTTAAGTTAACAGGATGGCAAGTGGTACTAGACGTTCAAATAGAGAAGGGGAGGGAAACCCAAACAGAACAGATCCACCGATTGGAACAAGGGGAAGAGGTAGAGAAAGAGGTAGAGGTAGAATGGGAGGCAGAGTTCAGCAACGAGGTTCTGAATTTGTTACGAGAGATGATTTAGCAAATGAAATGGGACGATTGCAAACGAGTATACAAGCTATGTTTGATCGAACTCGCCACACGAAAACTGAGGGACCAGAACATGAGCAAGAAGATGAAATACCTATTATACATGTTGTTGCACCAGTGTCAAGGAAATGTGACTACAAGATGTTCTTAAGTTGTAAACCTCCTACTTATTCGGGTGAAGAGAGACCCAGTGAAAGCCATGCGGTGGTTGAAAGAAATAGAGGCTATTTTCAAGACAAGTAAGTGTGCTGATGAAGACAGAGTACTATATGGGACATCAATGCTGAAAGCAGATGCTCTATACTGGTGGGAAGCTCTTATTGCTTCTAGAGGATCTGATGTGTATAATACTTTTTCTTGGGAGGAATTTACAATATCTTTTAAAGGACAGTTTTGTCCTCAAGCCGCAGTAAGACAATTGGAAGAGGAATTCATGAATCTACAACAAGGAAACTTATCAGTTCGTGACTATACCGCCCGTTTTCTGGAAAAATCTCGTTTTGCGGAGTATTATGTTGCCACTGAGGCAATGAAGATGGAAAGATTTATATATGGGTTGAATTCAGAGATAAGGAGGTTAGTAATTGCAAGGGGACCGGAGACATTTTCAGCCGCAGTAGATGCCGCGGAAAACATGGAACGAGATAAGGGAAGGGATGTTAGTGATAAAAGTGCCGGAAAAAGAAAGTGGGAAGGACCACAGTATGATCCGAAGAAGTCCAGATTTCAAAGGTTCGATAGTCGACAACCTTTCAGACCATCTGAAAGGCCTTGCCCTAAATGCAATCGTGTTCATCAGGGGAATTGTCAGGTGGATCCACGGGTTTGTTATAAATGTGGGAAAACAGGTCATATTGCTAAAGATTGTCGGGTGACTCGGTTCTGTTTTATCTGCAACTCTCCTGATCATATTCAGTCAGATTGTCCACGACGGGGAGTACAACAGGGTGGTTCATCGGGAAGGTCAACGGGTAGTAGTCTAGTAGTCCAGAAGCCAGAAGTACCAAAGGCAAAGGGCAGAGCTTTCGTAATGACAGCAAAAGAGGCAGAGGCAAACCCTGATGTGGTCACATGTACATTTTTTATAAACTCTACACGTGCTAAAGTGTTATTTGACTCCGGTGCAAACCGATCTTTTGTGTCTCCTACATTTGCTGCTTGCCTGTGTTTGAAACCTAAAATGCTAGAACATGCTCTATCGGTAGATACGGCAAATGATAATCAAGTGTCAGTCAAAGAAGTATTTGATGGCTGTGTGATAGATATAGAGGGGTGTAAAGTGTCGATACAATTGTTTCCTATAACTTTGTTAGAATTTGACATCATAGTGGGAATGGATTGGTTAGCCGAGAATCAGGCTAACATAGTGTGTGATAAGAAGTTAATCAATGTGGTATTACCGGAGAAGGGACCTGTAGTAATTTATGGTGATCGTAGAAATCATCAGTCTTGTCTTATATCTATGATAAAAGCCCGTAAGTGTGTTAATAAGGGTTGCCTGAGTTACTTAGCTTATGTGATAGACATTAAGCCGTAAAAGAATAAGCTGAAAGATATACCGATCGTTAGTGAATTTCCTGAAGTGTTTCCGGAAGACTTGAACAGTCTCCCGCCCGATAGACAAGTAGATTTTGGAATATACCTAATTCCTGGAGCCACTCCTGTAGCCCGTGCACCGTACCGTTTAGCCCCTCCAGAAATGAAAGAAATGATGGCACAACTGCAAGACCTATCCGATAAAGGCTTCATCAGACCTAGTTCTTCGCCGTGGGGAGCACCGGTTTTGTTTGTAAAGAAAAAGGATGGTTCGATGAGAATGTGTATCGACTACAGGGAACTGAACAAGCGCACGATCAAGAATAAGTACCCGTTACCTAGGATTGATGACCTCTTTGATCAATTGGTTGGAGCCTGTTATTTCTCCAAGATTGATCTAAGATCCGGTTATCACCAGTTGAAAGTTAAAGAAGAAGATGTCTTAAAGACAGCCTTTCGAACAAGGTATGGTCATCACGAATTCTTAGTTATGCCGTTTGGACTGACGAACGCTCCAGCTGTTTTTATGGATTTAATGAATCAGGTATGTAAGCCGTATCTCGATAAATTTGTAATTGTATTTATCGATGGTATACTTATCTATTCCCGAACCAAAGAAGAGCATGTGCAACATCTTCGTTTGATCTTGGAGTTACTAAAGAAGGAAAAGCTATACGCCAAATTTTCGAAATGTGAATTCTGGCTACGGAAAGTTCAGTTTCTGGGGCATGTAGTTTCTGAAGAAGGCATTCAAGTTGATCCGATGAAAGTGGAAGCAATCGAAAAGTGGGAACCTCCGAGGACGCCAACCGAAGTACGTAGTTTTCTGGGATTAGCCGGTTATTACCGGAAATTTATAAAAGATTTCTCTCGCATCGCAACGCCTTTGACTAAGCTGACCCGGAAGAATCAAAAATTTGAATGGAAAGCAGAGCAGGATGAGGCATTCAGAATATTGAAAGAAAAATTGTGCAGCGCGCCGATTCTATCACTACCCGACGGTTCTGAAGATTTTGTTGTTTATAGTGATGCGTCCAAACTGAGATTAGGATGTGTGCTTATGCAACGCGGAAAAGTTATAGCTTATGCTTCTCGCCAATTGAAGGATCATGAACGACAGTATCCTACACACGATATGGAGCTTGCAGCGGTTGTCTTCGCGTTAAAGATTTGGAGACATTATCTGTATGGTTCTAAATGTCAGATTTATACCGATCATAAGAGTCTCCAACATCTCTTTGATCAGAAGGAACTGAATATGAGACAAAGGAGATGACTAGAATTACTGAACGATTACGACTGTGAAATCCTTTATCACCCGGGAAAGGCGAATGTGGTGGCGGATGCATTGAGTCGTCAAGAAAGGAGTGGAACAATAAAAGTTATTTCACTACGAACTGAACTCCTACCAAATATATTGGACGAATTGCAGAAGTGTCAAGTGGAGGCCTTTCAAGAAGAACATCTGAAATCAGAACGGTTGGTGGGGATGTCAGCGTTGCTAGTAAAAGATGATCGTGGGTTATTGTGTCTGGGAAATAGAGCGTGGGTACCTCGTTTGGGTGGGTTACGTGATCGTGTTCTACAAGAAGCTCATCAATCCCGTTTCTCTATTCACCCAGGTACAAACAAGATGTACAAAGACCTTAAACAATTCTATTGGTGGCCGGGGATAAAAAGAGGAATTGCTCAGTATGTGGAAAGATGTGATACATGTAAGAAAGTGAAGATCGAACACCAAAAGCCGTTTGGTCAGCTACAGCGGCTAGAAATACCTATGTGGAAGTGGGAGCAGATTACTACAGACTTCATTACAAAGCTACCAAGAACTCCGAAAAGATTTGATTCTATTTGGGTGATCGTCGACAGATTGACAAAGTCTGCACACTTTCTACCGATAAAGGAAACCGATTCGATGGAACGATTAGCTAAGCTGTACATTGACGAAATAGTAACTCGGCATGGAGTTCCAATCTCGATTATTTCTGATCGTGATAGTCGTTTTACTTCAAGATTTTGGAGAAGTTTCCAAAGGGAAATGGGGACACAGATAAATCTAAGTACGGCGTATCATCCCCAAACAGATGGGCAGAGTGAACGAATGATTCAGACCTTAGAAGATATTCTCCGAGCTTGCATTGTTGATTTTGGGGGATCATGGGATAAGCACTTACCGTTGATCGAGTTTGCATACAACAACAGTTATCATTCCAGCATACAAGCGGCACCGTTCGAAGTACTGTATGGTAGGAAATGCCGAACGCCTCTGTGTTGGAACGAAGTGGGAGAGAAACAGTTAGCGGGGCCGGAAATAGTTCAAATAACTGCCGATAAAGTTACTCAGATTCAAGAAAGATTGAAAGTAGCTCAAGATAGACAGAAGAGCTACGCTGACCGCCGTCGAAAGCCGTTGGAATTTCAAGTCGGGGATTTCGTAATGTTAAAAGTTTCGCCATGGAAAGGAGTAATCCGATTTGGAAGACAAGGTAAACTGAGCCCAAGGTATATCGGACCGTTTGCAATTACAGAAAGGATCGGTGAAGTAGCTTACCGATTAGATCTTCCACCGGAATTGAGCAGGATCCATAATGCGTTTCACGTATCGAACTTCCGAAAGTGTTTGGTTACTCCAGATCAGTCAGTCTCCCTACCAGAGATACAAGTCGATGAAAGATTGAATTAGGTGGAAGAACCAGAAGCTATAGTTGATCATAAAGTAAAAGTGTTGCGGAATAAGGAAATCAAGCAAGTGAAGGTTCAATGGAGGCATCATAGAGGTCAGGATGCTACGTGGGAATCAGAATCGGAAATGAGAGCCAAATACCCTCATCTTTTTACTTAACTGAATTCCGGGACGGAATTATTTTAAGGGGGAGATGATGTAATACCCCGGGTAAGACCGTTAGTTGAAATCCCTATTCCGTTAATGTTATTTACTCTATAATTGGTGTTTAGGGTAACTATGGGTAAATCTTTAAGCTTAGGGATGTTTGGGTTATATTTGAGAAGTTCAAGGTTCATTTGGTAATTGTGGTTTGATATTACCTTTTAAGCGTAAGATATTACTCTGATAACCTAAATTAGAAGGAGCGTGTGTGTGCGGGAGTTCTGAAGGCGAAAGAAAGCAAGAAGAAGAAAACATACGGTTAAGGCTTCAATCGATTGGGTTAGAGACGATTTCGAGGTAAATATCTTTACATTTTATGCCTGTAATCTTAAGTAGAAGATGTTTACCGGTTTAGAAATCACGATTCCATCGATTGATATAAGTTTCAATCGAATCTGGGTATTTTGAAACCGACTGTTCTTGAGAGTCCCGGGGAAGTCCCGGTAATATCGACTCCCGGTATGGTGAACTCCCGGTATTGTGAACTCCCGGTATTGTGAACTCCCGGTAGTGTAGAATCCCGGTAGTATGAACTCCCGGTATTGTGGACTCCCGGTTGTGTAGAATCCCGATAGTATGAACTCCCGGTATTGTGGACTCCCGGTAGTGTAGAATCCCGGTAGTATGAACTCCCGGTATTGTGGACTCCCGGTAGTGTAGAATCCCGGTATTGTTAACTCCCGGTACAGTGAAGTCCCGGTACAGTGGAGTCCCGGTAGTTCTGGTAGTGTCCGGATATAGTTTCTGAATGTATTGTTGGATTAAGTTCTCCGCAAGGGCGTTGCCCCTTGACCCCATCCGCTAACCGGGTAGCGGAACCCCCGTGTTAAGTCGTCGTAGGGGAACATTTGAGGATAAGAGTTTGATAGGTTATTTGGGATTCTCAGTCTGCTAGAGAGTCTTATGTGTTCAATGTGGTAAAGAGGTATTGTACTTGAATTGTTTTCAGATACTGTGAATCAGAGGTGAAAGATAAATCTGTTGGAAAAGACTGGGAAGAGTTTTATTAATCAAACATGTGAGTTTTGCTTTAAAATGTTTTCAACCGGAATACCTATTCGTATGGAATGTGAATATGGTAAAAAGATGTATTATGTGATTATGTATGAAATATGATATATATATTGAGATATATGTTATATTTATACGAATATATGTTGGCCGGGCTAAGGACCGGTGGTGTTGGCTGTACGGAGGGACAACGGTGTTGGCTACATTTAGTGTAGCGGAGTATATGATTAGTTGGCTCGCAACCATCTAATAATGGCCAAGGGAAATGAGAAAGGAAAGCATACAATACGTGAATCATAATTGGTATACGTATATATTTGTGTTATATATACATGGTGACTATGCAAATGGTTTTCAAACTGACAGGGATTCTCTCACTAGACTATTTAGTCTAACCCTCATTTTTGTTTTGAAAATATGTATTCCAGGTGCTGCATCGGGTAAGAACAAGTAATTAAAGTAATCGATGGGTGGCTTTTGGGAAGAACTATATGATGAAGATTTTGGCATGTTTAGCAGTTATATTATGATATTAAAAGTTATTTATGTAATTAGTACAAAGTTTGTAGTAGAATAGTTTCTTTTGAATGTAAAGACTACGGGACCGTACTTGTAATGTGATATTTCGTTTGTTATATTCATGTTATGTTATATCATGTGATTTGTTGTATATATGGGATTTGGGTTGTTACAATAAACCACAACTTACGTACTATGGAAAACAATCCATATAAATAGAACACGTCACCGAAAACATGAGTAGTAACAAATACCCAAAACAACACCTTTCGGTGACGGGGGAGACCCGCATACATCGCACGTGACGGAACACCAAAGTGGGTCACTTACTATGTAATAAAAACACCCACGTGGATTACTCTCATAAAACTGAGCTCAATCACTCCAGATCTATTGCTCATGAGACTAGGATGCCCCCAACTTCAACCACTCCAGGTCTATACATTGGGTCACCAAATCCACAACAACACATTAGGGATTACACCTTACTGCCCATGAGACGACGCCCGACCATCTAGGTCCACGCCTTACTTATCATGGATCCCGATGCCTATCCCGTGCTAAGCACATATATGGAATTACACCTTACTGCCCATGAGACGACGCCCAACCATCTAAGTCCACGCCTTACTTATCATGGATCCCGATGCCTATTCCGTGCTACAAAAGAAACTAACGTCTCGTAAACTAAGCTCAATCAATCTCGACCTCTTGCCCGCGAGACTAAGAGAAACTCAAATGCCTATGGATCCATGGTCAACAAGGTCTAAAATATTACACGACCCCGAACATATAAACAAATGCATTCAAAACATGCAATTCCCAAATAACATAACCCATGATCAAACTCAACTCTGAGCTATCAAAACTAACAATTATCCCCAAGACTTAATAAAATCCAATACCGAGCCACAAGCTCAACTAACTCTAAAGATAATTCATAAAAGTCATAAAATAACATTTAATACAACAACACACACCGGTTGCCGGTAAATACTTTAAATCCATAAAAACCCGGAATAAAATCTTGGATCGGGAAAACCTTCATTTCCAAAGGACTCACACCTTTACATTTTCAAAACAACTCATAATATACTACATGCATATTTCCAAAACATCCACAACACATTTAAACATTATTTAGGCATGCAATACCACAAAATCATCATTAACCCCAAAACTCGTTACGGGTTAAACAATAGGATTTTCCCAAAGGACTCAACCCTTAACATTCTCAAAATGATCCATAACACTAAAAGTGAATTTTCTCAAATGGTTTACAAGATCATTTACACCTATATGATTAAACCATCAATTAAATCTCATTTTGAGCAAATAATCTTTTAAAGGCAAAATATGGTTCCTACATGTCCAAATATCCAAAAGCCCCAAATACGGGTGTTTTACACATTTATGAAGATAAACGCTTCAAAAGAGTTAAACTATCCAATTAACTCAACCATATACTTTTTCAAGTAAAACACATAATTATTTGTAAAATACTCATTTTGGCATGTACAAAGTTTTCGCAAAGTAACTTGAACTCACCTTGCTAGATTTAGCTAAAACTAGAGTTTCTCCAACGTAAGCTCCTTTGATGAAGTTTGCATCCTCAAGCCAAAACTTCTAAAACTTAGATTTATGAGTTTCCAACCATCAATACCAAAGTCTAACCACAAGGAATCATTATCCATCCATAATAGATCAAAATACCCAACTTATACCAAACCCTAGTTTTTACCCTAACTTTCCCAAAATCATCCAAGACGGAAATTGAAGAAATGAAACACTAGAAAATCATAAATATGACATTTACAACCCATAAGAAAGATTATAGAAGATAGGAATGAACTTACCATTAGGTTTTGAGCAAAACCCCCAAAACTTAGAATTCCCAAGAAGTAGAGATGAACTCTTGATTAGCACATGGGGTTGTGATTACAAACTTATATGGTAAAAAAATGCTTGATTTCTAAGAGAGCAGCTCCAAAATCGACAATGGAAACAAAGGGGTTCGGTTGAGAGAGTTTGGGAAGAAAGGAAATGACAGAAAATGAGAAAAGGCTAACAAAATCGGGCATTTAAGTGGTCTGCACCCCACGTGCGATTGTGACATCGCAATAGTGACATGGTCACTATCGCCGGGGCATAATCGCCCAACCCCTTCCCACTCGCGGTACACTTCCAGCAATAGTGACACCGCGATAATGCCAAGGGCATAATCGCCGGGCACTATCGCCCAGCCTGTACCGAGCCCTATTAGTTCCATTTTTGGTCCTTGGTTCCAAATCAATTAAGTCCAACCTTCCACTTAGATTAATAATTCCATATTAATATTCAAAATGACGAGATATACATTACTCGAATTTTCGGGGTGTTACACATCTTGGCATCTCAGCGCTAGAAGCTTTCTTATCTTCCATTTCCAGCTCCTTATCCATCTTTTATTCGTCCTCTTCTTCCTCTGTCGTATTGTAACGAGGATCTTTTTCTACCTCTCTCGCTTCAAGACGTGGGTCTTTGGTTAATTCTTTTCCGCTCCTCAGCTGGACTGTCTTACAATCCGCTCTTGTCTTCTTCTCACTTTGGCTCGGGAATGTACCTTGATTCCGAATAGCTAACGCATCTGCCATCTGCCCCATTTATCCTTCTAGAATTCGGATCGATGCGGTGTTTTGATCCGTTGCATCTCTTATTGTTCCAACTGAACTGGTTAATGTACCAACGGATGATGTCAATTCTCCGACCGCATTATCCATTTTCGAGAAAAAATTCATCAACATCTCCTCCAATCCGAACTTCTTCTCACCTCCGTGCCCCTCTTCTTGCCTCCTTTGATTGTAACTTGGAGGACGATAAACATTAGTATTCTGAGTAGGAGGGTTAGAATTATTACCGTACTGATTTTGTTGCTGCTGAAACATTGGCTCCTTCTGTGCATTCTAAGGCTGGCTCCAAGAGAAATTAGGATGTCGTTTCCATCCCTCATTATAAGTATTCGAGAACGGATCGTTTCTCGATCAGTTGTTGCGGTTTTGAAGGAACTGCACTTGCTCAGGTGGAGACATTTCTTGAGATGAACTAAATGGCTCTTGGTAGCCCATATCTCCTTGACAGGTTGGCTGAATTGTTGTCCCTTTCAGCTGATTTGTGATGGCTGCCAGTTATGCCTTAAAGACTTTCAGTTCATCACTTTCTTGCACACTTGCCACCTTCCTAGTGGCTGACTGAGGAGTAGCATAACTATGTTCCGCGAGATTTTCAATCAGCTCATATGCATCTTCATATGACTTATTCATGAATGCACGACCTGCAGCGGCTGTGAGGTCATTCTTATACTGTGGAAGCAGCCCTCCGTAGAACGTTTGCATAATCATCCATGGTTGCAAACCATGGTGATGGCATTTTTAAGCATACCCTTGTACCGCTCCCAAGCCTCATATAATGACTCTTGATCCCACTGGGCAAAGTGAGTGATATCTGACAGCAGTTGGGCCGTTCGTCCTGGTGGAAATAACTTGTTCAGAAACGCGGTCACCATATCGTTCCATGTACGAATCTGCCCAGCTGGCAAACCCTTTTCCCATTCATTAGCTCGACCCCTAAGTGAGAATGGAAAAGTCGGAGTTTGATTGCACCCGGATCAACTCCGTTCACCTTGAAGGTGTTGCAGATCTTCTCAAATGTTCTCAAGTGGTTGTGTGGGTCTTCAGTCATTGCTCCTCCGATCATGTTTGCTTGCACCAATTGAATAGTGCCAGTTTTGATCTCGAAGTTGTTCGCTGCGATCGGAGGAACATATGGGCCATACTGTGCAGCCCCCATGTTTGGATTGGCAAAATTCCTCATAGGTACCCTTTGTGGTGGTGTTGGTGGATGATTGACATTGTTAACATTGTCGTTAACATTGTTCGCATTCACATTCAGAATTGGTTGACCATTACCCATGGGCATCCCCTCTTCCCAATCTTCTTGATCGTGATCTTGAACATGGATGTTAACGTCTGCATTCTGTTTATTGCTTGTCTTCTTAGTCTTCTTGCAGTCCTTTCAATCTCGGGATCAAATGGTTCTAGTTCACCTGAGGAACTTCTCCTTAGCATAAACTAGAAGTGACCTGCAATAGGGAAGAAAGTAAAAGTCAGGTATCGTAGCAATACAAATTGCAAGAAAAAAAATAGAAACAAAAATAAAATTGCAATAAAAGAAAAATGCTCAATATAATAATTCATACAGCTGGTAGTGATATTAACACAAAACAAGTTCCCCGACAAGGCGCCAAAAACTTGATAGGTTGGTTTACACCCCCTTGACTAACCGCAAGTGTACGGTGTCATCTCAAGTAATGCGTACGGAAGTACGAGTATCGAATCCACATGAACCAGGTGTTAAGTACCGCAATGACTATAGTTACTATTAACTAAGCGATTGAAATTGATTTGGTTTGATTGATTGTTTATCTTGACTATCAAAGCGTATAAAAGTACGGGACGTAAGTGAAAGTAGTATTAAGAGAGAGGATGTAGGGTTGGAATCCGAATGAATTCAATTAACAAGATTTCAAAGCGAGTTATACACGATTAAAACGATTAATGACTTGTAAAACCTGAACTCGTTACACTTTTTCAAGCTGCACCGAGACTTAACTTAATTAAAGTTGTTCATCTTTCGATCTTATAGTTGAATTAAGTTAAATTGACTGGTTTAGCACACGACACCAAAGGAAATGGATTATCTCTAACTAATTCCCTTCGATGGCCATTGAATTCGAACTAAATCTTGAGATTTCCATCGAACACTCAAGAGTTATTAAATCATTTAACAAGTGATCAGTTTATTAAAAGCATTAAGCATGAATTCAAAGTCGTCATCCATCTATTAAAACCGAAATAAAAATCGTTCAAAGTCTACATCTATGAAACATCCATCATCCAACCCCCAACATGAAGTTTAGCTCATGTTGGGGTGTGTAAAGAAAACTGAAAGATTACAAACGAAGTAGATGAAATCATGTTCGAAAAGTTATGCAGAAAAAATATAAGTAACTCCCTGAGAAGAATCCCTTCCACGATCATGTACTCAATCGTTGTTGTCTCCAATCGATCTCTTGTCACCTCTGTATTTGTGCTCTCAATCTGCTCCCAAAAATCGCCTCTAAACTCCAGCCGTCGTCGTGTGTCCAGTCCAAAGTGTCCAACCCTAGCTAAAAGAAAGAGTTTTAAATAACTGGGCGTCGGGGCCAGTACTGGCGTCAGGTTCTGTTTAAAATGCAGGCGCGGATTGCGGCGCCGACTTCTGTTTCCTTTCTTGGCGCGGATTTTGGCGCCAGTTCACTGGCGCGGAGACTGGCGCCAACTTCTGTTTCTCCTTTCTTCGATTCTTCTCGTTTTCAGCTCCGGAACTCTAATTTGCTGCTCTTTTGGAAATCAATGCTTAAACCTGTACTTTCTCAACAAAAACCCGTTAAACATTCGTATTTCACTTGAAGACATGCATAAACCACCTAGTTTGAGATTAAAAATAATGTCGAAAACCGACATTATCAGTGAGGAGATCTATAAGAAAAATTGTTTGACATCACTTTTGAATTCACAAACGATTTAATAGGATAACAATTCAAAACACGTTTATTGCTAACTCCTTCACCTTTAGAAGAATTATCTATCTTCGAGGCTTTTGTATAGACAATGGTTTTTGAAGGAATTTTGGTACTAGACTCACTGTGAGAGTCATTAAAACCGAGACCTCGTTTATCACCAAACTTTCTTTGCATTTTCAACATATTAAGCATTTTTTTCATTTCCATTTTTGAAGTTTGAAGCCATTTGATTTTTCTCTCAAGATCTTCACATTTTGAATTTAGAGAGGCAATCTCAATCTTCAACTTATCACATTTAGCACATAAATCATTTTCACTTATTCTTTTTTCTAAGCAGGCAACCTTTTCATTTAACTTGACACAAGAATCACAGTTTTCTTTTTTATTTAATTTTTCTTTCAAGCATGCAGTCTCTTTGTTCATGTCTTCGTGTATCTTAGTGTCAAGGCAATTTTCTTGTTAAGATGTCATGAATTTCTTTTTCTTGCAATATAAGTGATCTACTCATTTCTTTGTTGGTTTCACTATATTTCTTAGCAATATTTACCATTTGATTATATTATTCTTCAAGATCATCAAGATCTTCATCTTCATGCATGTCATTATCATTATCATAGCAATTCTCACTATAATCACTATCATCATTAGTTGAGTAGCAAGTAGTTGCCTCTTTCTCATAGTCGGCCATGAGACATATCTCCTCCTTTCTTTCGTTTTCTTCACTGTCACTCTAAGCTCCTCCAACAAACACCTTTTGAGTGTCATTTTGCTTTGCTCGTTTTGGACACACATTTGCATAGTGATTCTTGTCTCTGCATACATAACAATAATCATTGTTACTTGAATTATCATTGAAGTTCTCGCGGCTATTAAACTTGTTGAATCATTGAAATGGTCTACCATTTCTTCTTGGAAATCTTGAAGCTCGGTTTTGTTCTCGATCGTTTCCATCTCTTCGATTGAAGTTTGACCTATCATTTCTTGCAAAATGTTTGTTAGATAAAAAACTTATTGAAATTCTTTACCAAAAGGGCAATGTCGTTCGTAGAGTCTATTTTATCGGGTTCTTCTTTGGGTTGACTAGCTTTTTCATCTTTAGTCTTTTCTTTCGCAATGTTAGCTTGAAGTGCCAATGGTTTCTTCTTCCCTTGATCTCGGGCTTTGTTTCTCTTTAGAGCTATTTCGTGAACTTTTAGGTTGCAATGAGATCATCTAACTTCATTGTGGAAAGATCATGGGAATCTTCCAAGGATGTTATTTTTGGCATCCACTCCGGAGGAAGAGCTCGAAGAATCTTTCTCACATAATCTTCATTTTCATATACACGACCTAATCCTTTCAATGTAGTCATGATGAGGTTAAAACGTTTAAACATATAATCAATTGAGTCATCTAAAATAATTCATAGTCATGAACTAAAATATTAATTTACTACTTTTAACTTGTGAGTTTCCACGATGAGTATCATTTAGACTCTGCCAAATTTAATTAGCAGTTTTACAAGTAAAGACTCTCTCAATTTCATCTGAATTTAAGGCAACATAAATCATATTTTTTGCTTCAAAATTTAAACAGTTCCAAGTGTCATCATTATTAGACCACTCAGCAATAGATTTTTGAACACTTTTGCCATCTTGTATTTTTGTGGGAACGAAATTTTCATTAGCAATAATATCCCACATTTTTTTTACTTTTACCACGAACGTGGCATTCAAAGAGCTCGGCCCAAATGCCAAATTTTTCAATATCAATAGGAGGTGGTTTAACAGATAGAGAACCTTCCTGATGAGCCATTATGTGAACAAGTTTGTTTTAAAAAGAACTTGTCAAATAAGAGAAATCTTTGAAAGACCCACTCTGATACCAACTGTTAGACAACCTTGGGAGGGGGTAAAGGTTGTATTAGGATCTTTTTACTTTCAAAATTTTGTTTCTTCAATCACAATAGCAATTTAAATGCACAACAGAATATACAGTTAAGATAAGGGTAGAGAAAATGATACCAACACCGTTGTTTAGAGTGGTTCACCAACTTGGCTAATCCACTTTTCGAGACACTGATCCACTATGAATGTTCTTTATGGTAGAACATAAACCTTGATACAAATATTGGAATCGATCTCTTGCTTCTGCTTGAGATTTGAATGGATCACTCACTCTCAAAGTAAATACTTACAAAATGATAAATTTCTTAATGGTAATCACTCTTGTATAAGTATAACACTTGGATGATTTTGAGATTTAAATGCTTGAGTTGTTTTGCTAATCACAATTGCCAGAAATCAGAGATTTCTATCTTTTATAAACTCAAGACTTGTCTTTTTCTTTTACCAATCGTTGGATTTAAATAGCAAAGTAAAATATAAGCCAGGGCACTTGCGGACGTCCACATGAACATGTGTCGGACGTCCACAATAAATAAGTGGTTATGGAAAAGAGTCGTTTGTTCTCTGAGCATTTCAGAGATGAAAATCGATGGCGGACGTTCGGCTGCAACTCGCGGACGTCTGTAGCCTGCTTTTCACCAATCCACATTGATTTCTAGTCTTTTAAGCTCTTTTCAATTCAACAACTTTTCAAACGTTCGGAAAAATATTTTGAACAAAATATTTTGTTTGAATTCAGTATTTTTCAAAAGATAAGTTTTGTTTGATTTTTTGAAATATCCAAGTGGTATATTATTTTGAGTGTATTTACCGTTAGAAAATATTAAGACTAATACTAGTACACATTCAATCTTGAACTCTTCAGATAAAGTCTTCATGTTTCCATTTATTTGAGCTGGAATACTTGAGTTGGTTGATGCTTTTCATTCTTCATAAGCTTTACACTTGGATCAAATTGTTAGAAACACATAATATGTCTACTTATTTGTTAATCATCAAAACAATGATATTTATGATTTTTAATCACTTGCACCAACAGAGTCGATTTTCCAAACGATAACCACTGAGAGCAAGTTTTTCTTCTTTATCAGTGACAGGACCTGCTTTCTTTATAAAACATACTTTGTAGCCTTTATCACATAGCTGATTGATGCTAAGAAGATTGTGTTTCAGTTATTTTACATAAGCAACCTGTCGAAAGATACTTGTACTATTAGTTAGTACACCAAACACTTTGGTATAGCCTTTTTCGTTTCCACCAAAGGTCATTGAGGGACGTATCTCATCCTTGTATTCATAGAGCAGGTTCTTTTGTCAAGTCATGCGTCTAGAGCATCCACTATCAAGATACCAGATATCCTTCGAGACTTGCTATCATAAGGAAGATTAAGTTTGAATTGGTACCTATATTACAATAGGTCCAACAGAGTTAGTGGAGATGGAAGGTTCAACAATCTTCACAACATCTGATGTTTCAACGTCAGTGGTAACCTTCACTTTGGTTAACTTCTTAACCTTAGTGGTATTTTTCACCTTGGTAGATTTTTCATCCTTGGTGACCTTCTTTTCCTTGGTGGCATTCATCTTCACTACTGATTTTTCAGCTTTGGTGGCTTTGGGACACTTACTAGCAATATGGTCAGTAAGTCCACAGTGATAACATTTCCTATAGTTGAGTACCAAAGACTCTCTATACTAACCCAAAAGGACCCATTTACAAGTGGGTACCCAAAACCAACTAATACGATCATTTGTAGACCAGTCATATTTGGTATCTAGACTCGAGTTGCTTAAAGCATATGATTGGGAGAAAAGAGATCCTCACTAATTATACTGAGAGACACGGAGGTTGCTTCAAGTTTAGAAATGATCAATATTCACCAATTATGGGTTATGGAGATGTTGTGAAAGACAACATCGAAATTACAAAAGTGAATTACGTTGAGGGTTTAGGACACAACCTGTTCAATTTTGTGATAAGGATTTGAATGTCAATTTTAAAACAAGAAGATGTTCAGCAAGGACTGACGATGGTACATAACTTCTTGTTGAGACTCGAAAGACCAATTTGTACACAATTAATCTGTCTAACATCAAACCCAATAACGACGTTTGTCTAATGTTTAAAGCTTCAATGGAGCAAAGTTGGCTATGGCACAGGCGTCTATCGTGTGAGAGGCCTACCTGTTTTGAAGTTTGAAAAAAAATCATCTCTGCGGTGCTTGTGAGAAAGGCAAAATGAAAAGAGCGCCTCATCCACCTGGACCGGAACTGAGCACAAAGAGTGTGTTGGAGATTTTACACATGGATCTTTGTGGACCCATGAGAACCCAAAGCATAAACGTGAAAAAGGTATGTATTGGTTGTGGTTGATGATTACTCATGGTACACGTGGATAAATTTTCTACGGTCAAAGGATAAAACTCCATAGTTAATCATTTCTTTGTTGAAATCACTTCAAGTCAGTATGCAGAAATCAGTTCAGACTATAAGATAGATAAAGGTACAAAATTTAAAAATCAGGTTCTTGGTGACCTTTTGGAGTCGTCGGGAATTACTCATCAATTTTCTGCGGCCAGAACACCACAACAAAATGGTGTTGTTGAAAGGCGTAACCACATTTTAGTTGAAGCCACACGCACTATGTTATCTTATTTTGATCTTCCATTATTTCTCTTGGTTAGAGTTGTTTTAACCACGTGTTATACACAAAATTGATCAATCATACATTGACGGTTTGGTAAAACTCCATATGAAATTATCAATATTAGAAAACCTATCATTAAACATTTTCGTTCATTTGGATGTAGGTGTTTTGTGCTGAATGACAAATGGGCTGTTTACCAAAATTTTCATTAAGTCCTGTATGGATAAATGTGTCTGTCTGGATAAATTGTTGTTGTTATTTACTTTTTTATATGAATCAGCAGTCTGAATAGCAGAAATGACCGATTTACCCCTGAGTATGAATTATAAGCTGTTTTATATATTCTGTTTATTTTAAGCCAAATTATATATCTGAAACATAAAATTATTTAATCATCAAAATATAAATTCATAAATTCATTGATATAATCCAAAAATAAAACATAAATTCATAAAGTTCTTATAACAATGGCTAATTAGTTCATAAATTCAAAACATTCAAAACATAAATTCATAAATTCAAAACATAAATCCACTAATTAGTTATGTGATTTGTAACAATGGCTACTAATTAGTTCTACACACATATTCACAAAAGCAACATGGTTGTAACAATCTGAACCAAATTGATTTCTCTTGAGAATGATTCGTCTTTTTCAAGAAAGATGCCAAATTTACCATTCATTCTCTCTCTAAATGCCAAAACTGGAGCATTTAAAGCATACCCATTTGAATTTCTTCATTTTCCTCCATTCCCATGCTTTTTTGCGCTTTAAAACGACGTTATCTTGACGAATTGGTTTTCGAATTAAGCCCTTGTTCTTCGAGAGTACCATGGCTGTGATTTCTTTTAAGTTTATAAATAGAAGTATTATCGGACAAAAATGAAGCAAAAGCAAAACAAAAACTTACGGGAGGAGATAGCAGCGTCGTCGGAGAAAGAGCCAGAGAGAGAGCAGCGTCGCCGGAGTGAAAGTCGCGTTGCCGGAGTGAAGGAGTTGCGTCGTCGGATTGAAGATGGAGAAGGGTGTGGGAGAGAGAGCTGGAAGTGGGAGGCGATGGAGACAAGATAGGGTTTAGATATATATTTTTTTATAAGAGTAAAAATGTCATAAAATGTCACATTTGCATCTTAATGGGGACAACACCCCTAAATTCATTGTGCGAATAAGCCCATTTATGTGCGATTAAGTCGCAAGTAAAAACCCAAACATGTCTGCGCGAATAAGCCAGTTTTTTCAATAAGCCCATTAAGTCACAAGTAAACACACCCAAAGGGAACTTAAATAAGTTCAGTCCAAAGGCAAATGAAGGAATATTCATTGACTATTCGTCTACATCAAAAGCATACATAGTGTATCTTAAAACTTCAAGGACGGTGATTGAAAGCATAAATGTCAAGTTTGATGAAGTTGAAGACATGGATTCTATGCAAAGCAACTCAGAACCCGCAGTTTATGGTGTTTTAGCTTTTGGACATCTAAGTCTATGACTTATACAAAATGATAAGGATCAAGCGTCTACATCTAATTCTCATTTAACTGAACTTGATCATTTATTTGAAAACTTTTATGATGAATATTTTGGAACTTACAATCCAACTTGTACTGTTTCTAGCAGGAAATCTGTTGCTCAAAGTGCTGAACAAGTAACTGGTTTGTCATGGAGCAAACCAGTAATGATGTGGATGCAACAATTTATGTACCTGAGTCTTCGCCAATTAGGGGTGAGCAAAACCCGACCGGCCCGAACAACCCGACCGACCCGAGCCCCGAACACCCCGAAATTTGGTCAACCCGAGAACCCGTAGCCCGATTGGTCCGAACGCGAATATTAATCTCGGTTTAAACGGATCGGGGCGGGCGGCTAAAATATTGGCCCGAACCCCGAAGTATTTATATATATATATTTCTTAAATATTATTTATATTTTATATTTTATAATTGATAAACGGTATTAGGGATTCAAATTCAATTACATTCAGATATTCAGTCATTCACATCTTCACGATTCTCGTCTCTTTCGAAGCCATACGCCCATACCCACGATTCATCCTCGTCTCTGTCGAATCCAATCAAGTAATTCCACCATTCTCGTCTCTGTCGAATCCAATCAAGACATACCCACTTGTTTATTTAATTTTAAGTTATATTGTAGTTGTATAATTGTCTTATTGAGTTATTGTTGCTTCTTGCTTACAAAAAAAAGGCTGGAAATTAAGGCTAAAATCAGGACCTAGTTAATTGTTGCTAAAAACACCAAATAAAGCTAAAAACTGGGCTGAAAATTGGGCCCAACCCGCTAAACCCGACCAAAAAACCCGTAACCCGAAATGGCCCGACACCCGAACAATACTTTGGACGGGTTTCGGGGCTTGTACCTTCCACCCGAAACCCGATTGGGTTAGGGTTTTTTGGCCCGACCCGACCCAACCCGACCGATGCTCACCCCTATCGCTAATATTACAAGAAAATCATTTTACACCAACAGTACAACAAACATATGAAGATGTTTCTTCTAGTGAGGTTGTTTCACAAGAAAATATTCATACTGAAAGCATTACACATGAGGTTATACATGAGGCTGAACCTATTTCATCCGATAATCAAGAATCAGTGCCTCGATCTGAAGCCACATCAGTGAATGAACCACCACCTGAAGAAGTACCATCTTTCGTTGACCCCAGTCAAAATTTGATTTCCCCACACCCACACTCAACCAAATGGACTAGAATCCATCCGATACATACTTTCACTCATGGTCCTTCTATGTTTAATTTACTTTCACTCATAGTCCTCATATGTTTAACATAGAAGGACCACGAGTGACAGTAAATCAAAAAGTTAGGGACCACCACTGTAGATAGTGTACTTTAGGGACCAAATCCAAATTTTGGATAAACTACAAGACCACATAGTCCTCATATGTTTAACATAGAAGGACCTGTGTCATTCACTCTTTTTGGAATCAGGGTTTAGAAAACAATTAAATCAAATTTAATTATCATCGCCTCCTTCTAATTTCATGACCATGTGGTAGTCTGCTTCCACTTTCAATTGCATTCTTCTTCCCTGGAATCATGGAACTTGTTGTAGAAACTTTTGGCTATGGCATTGGATGCAATTGAGAACGGGTTAACCGCACGAGAAAAGCAATACCCTTTACCTAAAACAGTTGATTCCAATGTTCAGATCATCGGAAATTTTCTCCTATCCCGAAGCAACCTGTTTGTCACTGTTTACCGGTCGTCGGAAAAATCCCGACCATATTCAAGGTGTTTACTTAAGAAATGGGGCTAACCCTTTGTACGAACCGATTTCTGGCCACCATTTGTTTCCGGGTCATCTCCGTTAATCTTCGTTTTCATCAAAACAAACAGGTTTATATACGTTTCATCTCCGGTCTCATATTCGTTCATTGTCATTCATCTCCGTTACATCTTCGTTTCATTGCCGTTCGTCAACATTCATCGTCGTTACATCTCCGTTTCATCGTCGTTCGTCAACATTCATCGCCGTTACATTTCCTTTTCATCCTCGTTCATCTCCGTTTTCATCAACCTTTTACTTCGCTTGCGACATGCGTTTTGTAAATCGTTAACATAATATTTGTTTATTCGATGAAATCGGTATGTGATGATCTTCTTAAATCAAACACCAAATTAATCGCTTCATCTAGAGTTGTGATTGTGCTGACCGGGAATCCGATTTCCTTAATTGAGGTTGGATTACAATATACAATTTTACCCTTTTATTAACTTATTCTTAATTATAAAAATAAAAAATAATTAACTATTACCATAATTAAAATTAATTAATCTCATCCGTTGATGAAATAATCTATGATATAGAGATGGGTTTCATATTTGCCACATAAGAGTGGTTTACAAATGAAACCACTTATTTCTCTCTCTCTCTCTCTCTCTCTCTCTCTCTCTATATATATATATATATATATATATATATATATAGGGAGGTTCAAGGGAAAATCTCAAAAAAATGAAAAACTAAGGAACACCCTAGTAGCCCTCATCTGGACGATATGCACATATATCAACTTTGACAACCTGACGACGATGTGAGACATATACCACTTTTAATAATTTCATACGTCAATCAGAAGATTTCTCATATATAAATTGGCACTTCCCAAGTCCGTGCCATGGTGAAGTTCTAATTTGTCGAGGACGACAATGTATGTCAATACACACAAAGGCAAACATTTTATAGGCCACAAATGTTAAAAAGAGTTTTTAATAAGTATGAAAAAGTTTATATCAAAATAAAAATTGAATACAAGAGATGCTAAATAATTTATAGAAAACAAATTTTTTACACTCATCAACTAATGCCTACGAATGCCTTGGAGTGATCACGGTAACCTTCATGGTTACAAGGGCACAACCCAAGTGAGAGTAAAAGCAAAACGAATAGTCATATAGTATATTTTCTTCTCCAATGTAATTAATTAAATACAATTGTTATAAAAAAAAATGAGGAACACCCTGATAAACGTTCATCTGGATGATATGTACATATCCATACAAGTAATTGAATTTATTTTTTTGATTTTTATGCATGTGTACATGTTATGCACATGTGTTATTGATGTGCATACAAGATAATTTGTTTAAAATTACTTGCAAGTACATGTACGTACTGTTCAGATGTACAGTTATCAAAATGTTTTTTATTTAATTATTTGTCTATTATTTCCCTATAACTTAACCATATATATATATATATATATATAGGGGTTAAATCATGTGAGAACCACAAATATGTTATAAACCGTGAGAACCGATATAAAAAATATTTTTTACATGATATTTTTTCATCAAATGCTAGGATTTATTATATTTTACTTCAAATATATGTGTTTCATAGTTTCACATGGATTTGTTTCACCGTGTGAATATTTTTTACGAGTATTTTTCATTTCACTAGGTGAAACAAAATTTGTTTTTCACGTGTAAATTTTTCATAAGGTGAACACGAACATATGTGTAACAATATCTTAAATCATAGGTTTTGATGAAAAAAATCATGTAAACAAATTTTTTTACATTGGTTCTCACGGGTTTGTAACATATTTATGATTCTAATTTGATTATCGTCCTATATATATATATATAGAGAGAGAGAGAGATATATAGAGAGAGAGATGTTCAAGGAAAACCTCAAAAGAATTAGAAAAACTTAATTATTTTTTTTGAAAACTTAATTACTTACATAAAAATATATATATATATATATATATATATATATATATCAATACTATATTATAAAGCATTTATGAAAAAACTCTTATAAACAATCCATAAAATCTTATGAATTGCTATTTAATGCTGATTACTTAAAATCTCTTAAAAATAACGGAGCTTTATGTACCACTGTTAATGCTAATTATTTAATTAGTTCTTATCACTAACTCATTTCTTTTAGTCCTTATCTTTAACTTCTTACAAATTCTCAAATGATAAACTCCTAAAAAAGTATCATTTTTAATTCTCATTAGTTACCTAATTAATCCTTATCAAATACTCAAATCATGAACCCTCAAAAATGTCATTATTTGTACAAATTTATAAAAAGAATATTATAATTTTCTCAAAACTACGTAAAACCGTTTTATAAAATCGACAATGATAAAAAGTAAAACAAAACATTAAAATCAATATATATATATAGTTTTTTCTTGAACCTCCTAGTTTTTTTAATACTATTTTCCATATAATACCTTTGCTTTGAACAAAACCCTGGCCTCCGCCCCCAAGACTAGGGGTGAGCAGCAGAACTGGGTACCCGTCTTTGGAACCGGGATCGTTCCAGAACTGCCGGTTTCGGAACCGGAACCGATGTTACTGGTTCCGGTTCCTAAAATACGGAACCGATTGAAACTGAGTCCGGTTCCGGTTCTCATTTTTTAAGAACCGCTACCCGTTGGGTACCCGTCGGGACCGAGTACCCGGTTCCGCTGGATACCTAGAACCGGAACCGCTAGGTACCTGGTATATTTTAATAGAAAATATCTATATATTTAATATTTATTACATATTTAGTATTTACACATAAATATTTAATCTAAATAAAAAAATAATAAATAACAAAATTACTTTTAGGGTTTAGTCACTAAGGGGCTGTTCGGTAGTGGGTCAACGGGCTGTGCGGGAAATATGACTGATTCGCAAAGTCATATCTAACCGTTCGATAACGGCTTAATGGAAAAAAATGTGGCTTACCGAATCAGCTAAAAAAAATAGTTGCACTAGGCTCTCTCCATTCCAATTTTACCCCTCTCCCAACTACCCTCGTTAAAACAAAACCCTGCAACTCTCTCCTTTCCAATATCACAGCCGCACCTCACATCTCAGCAAAATCCATCCACCATTTCTTCACTTCACAGCCGCCGTTCACCACCATCTTGCCACCGTCGAGCCTCTCACCGCCGACGAACGTATCTCAGGTATGATTCTCCTCTTCTTCTCGACCTCTTCTCTGTTTTCGCGCGGCTTTCTTTTTCTTGTATTTGCTCGACCTCTTCACCTGATTTCACGATTTTTACATCTGATTTCTCGTTTTTTCTGCTGTATTAATCTGATGTTATAATTTTTCTGCTGTTATCACTTGCTGTCGTCCAGACTCAACCAGGTAACAAGCTGTAGTTCGTTCGTATTCTATATATTCATGTAGTAATCAAGTTTACAGATAACGATTCGATGTGTGTTTGCAGAAGGCAGTTGTGAAGAATGATTGCAGCAATATCTTGGGTTCCTAAAGGGGCTTCAAAGGCTGTTCCTGCTGCAGCTGATCCTCCTTCAAAAGAGGAAATTGGGGAGATAAAAAAGACTGTTCTTGTGGAAAAAGGGTATATTTTTAGGGTTTTATGTTACTTTAATCTTTTTTCAGAATGAAGGCATTGTGGATGAATATGATATGCATGCTCACCTTGATTTGTAGCAAGATATTGATGTTTTTGAGAGGCAGCAAAGGCTATTGATGCATTAAAACTATGAGGAGATGTGTGTGTGTATATATATGTATATATAGGGGTATTTAAAGTGTCAGGTTCAGAGAAAACCACAATCAAAATGGTTATCAGCAAGGTTTTAAAAAACGGAACGAGCCTCGAGGCGTTTTCCCCTTAGGTACGTGAGGCGTAAGCCCCAAAAAATAAACAAAAAAATTTCATAAATGCTTAACACTTAACAAAACAAACATAATTTCATATACACACTAGTATTTAGCAGCATAATACACCAAAAACTCATACATTTTCGGTGCCATGGAGCTAGACCAGTGTATATATATATATATAGTTACACACTTGTAAAAACAAAATAATACAAATACACAAAGTATTAATTATATATAATAATATATTATATATTAATTGAAGAAGAAAATGCAAAGAAAACAGGAGTTTCAAGGACAATAGACGAGTAGCAGAATAGGGCTTAGGAGAATCAGAGAAGAACAAGGTTTTAATAAAAGAAATAAAGAAGGTTTTAGTCATTTGTTAAAATAATTTAGCCTCGGTATTGAGGTGTATGCCTCTCTACCGCGGTACCGCCTCACTGTCTCAATCACCGCCTAAGACGACCAAGGCGTACGCCTCATCTGGGGATTGAGAGGCCGCCTCAGGTGCGATTTTGGACCGCCTCGTTTAAAAACCATGGTTATCAGAGTGTTCCTCCGTTCTACTCTTTTTTATATACATGCACACACACAAAAGTCGGATCAGGTTACATATCATTTAGAAAAGAGTTATCTTCATCTAATTGGGATGGCTAACAAAGAAAACCAAATGGAATAAGAATTGACCCAAGTGGCCATAAGTAGGGTTTTAGAGCATTGGTTATAAGAGATAGACTGTAGTTTGAATAGATTGCTCCAGCTTTAAACTTGAAATACTTATTTCAATTTTCAACATATTGGACCTTTTTAAAGTTATGCTAATTCTTAATTTCTTAGTTTTTTTAGAGTATTTGACCTTAGTGGGCCTACTTCCTTTTGATGTCTGCAGTGTAGGTGTTGAAAGTGAGGAAGATGAAGAAGATATGAGTGTTGATGCATCGAAAGAGCCTGCTGATATTGAGCAAGCATTAGGTGCAGCTAATGCACTTGGTAAGCTTTCCTTAAGGAAAGCTGGTGGATCTGAGCTCTCTGACATAGCAGATGGTCTAGATGAACTCAACATGGATGATTATGATGATGAGGATGATGGTATTTCATTGCTCACCACTTTTCTTTTATTTTATTCTCTTTTCGGTGCATTTGGTACAAAAATGCAATTATTAGGGAGCTGAGGCAAGATTGGTAAATAACTAAACTACCCATATCAATTATCAAATTAAAACCTTCCACAATTCTTTCATATCTGTCCAGTCCAGTCACATTTGTGTACCAAATACACCATTTTAAGATATTATTTGTATAATTTATGTTTAATAAGATGCTACGTTAGCATCTTTTTTTTGGTGTACCTTGTTCTGTTGGTTTAGTTTGGTTTTAATCCGTCATGTGTTTTTATTGGTTGACATCAGCCATTGACATTTTTGGTTCGGGGATTGCTGACACTTTCTACCCAAGCAATGAATTAGACCCTTACATTAAGGATAAAAACGTAAGTTGCATAATTCCATATGCAGTTATCTGACTTCAGTTTTCTCATTGGATTTTGAGGTTAAAGTTGCAGCCTTAAGATTCTGTAAGTCTTGTTTTTCAGGATGATGATGATTCTGAAGAGCTTGAAGACATCATTATCAAAGCCGAAGATGCTGTTGTAGTTTGCGCACGTAATGAGGATGATATGAGTCATTTAGAGGCAAGCAATGTTCATAATATATTATATGTTATATATATATAGAGAGAGAGATAGGGAGGGAGGGAGAGAGATAGGGAGGGAGGTTCAGGGGAAAACCCCAAAAAATGAAAAACCGAGGAACACCCTGCTAATCGTTCATCTGCACAGTATGCACATGTGCATACAAGTAATTTGTAACATGCACACATGCATAAAAGCCATAAAACTACTTCAGTTACTTATATGCACATGTGCATACCTTCCCGATGAATGGCTACCAGGGTGTTCCTCAGTTTTTCATATTTTGCGGTTTTCTTCTTTGAACCTTGCTCTCCTTGCCCTATATATATACCTTAGTCATTTTTTACATTTTGATGTGCTAATTTGTGTGTTCAAACAGGTGTGGATTATAGAGGATCCAGATGGTGATTCAAACATGTACGTTCACCATGACATTCTTATCCCAGCATTTCCTCTGTGCACGGCGTGGCTTGATTGTCCAATTAAAGGTGGAGAAAAAGGTAAAATGCATGTGGTTTCAGATTTCTTTATGGAGTTCAGAAATTATGTTTAGATACATTTAAGATCATCTGTTATTTCTACACTTCTATCCAAGAAGTATTTCAAAGATTTACTTGGCACATAATTTTACAAAAAATGTTTTGACTATTCAACAAATGTCTAAACGCTTTTTAATAAGGGAAAAATAAGGGATAGTCAACATATTGTGTTATAGCTGCTCATTGATATTGTATGGTTGGCAGGGAATTTCATAGCGGTGGGCTCGATGGAGCCAGCAATTGAAATATGGGACCTTGATATTGTATGGGGATTTTCATTTTTCTAATCCATTGTCGGCTCTTTTAACCATTGTATTAAGATGATGTAAGTTACTAATTAACTCATGTGCTCCCCACTGTGTTCAGATGGATGAAGTCCAACCGTCACTTATATTAGGTGGTGTTGCTGAGCAGAAGAAGAAGAAAAAGAAGAGCGGAAAGAAGGTCGAGGTATTCATTCGGTGTTTCTTGTTGTTCTAAAAATGTTCAGTTGCTTTTCGTTTTATTGTTACTTAGTTTCAGATTTATGTTTTCCCACACATATCAAAGTAAACATTTTTAAATACTTATCATTATCCATATAATCTTCTTGAAAACACCGTAGTAAAATAATTAATTTTTAATTTTGGTTGGACTACCAAAGTGATGAGGTGGAAGAGAAACTAGGTTATGCATTTTTTGTTATAGGTGATTTAGTTTGGAGATGCTTGATAAAAATTAAAATTATGAAAATCCATTGAATTTTTAGGTTCAAATGTGTTGGTCTTTTAAATCCAAAAACTGATAAGAACACCTGTTTGTAGATTAAAGCGGTTAATTCATCAAATCATATAATAAATTGTCAAGATATTCCCGGATTTTTAGTTCAATTTTGGTGCTTGTAGAAATCTATCAAGTACAAAGAAGATAGTCACACTGATGCAGTTCTTGGTCTAGCTTGGAACAAAGGCTATAGGTACGTAAACTTTCTATGTTTTTTATTTTTATTTTATATTTTGATCCAGTTTTCACTATGCTCATGTCCATTTGTTACTACGATACACAGGAATATTCTTGCCAGTGCTAGTGCTGACAAACTGGTGAAAATTTGGGATGTGGCAACTGGCAAATGCAAGATTACCATGGAGCACCATACCGATAAGGCAAGTTCTATTTGTCTTCTCTAGTTTCGTGTTTGATGTCTTCATTTTAGTGTAGGATACTACTCCCGTTGAAGAATAAATGTCCACAATGGAAAAGGCACCGTGTTTTAGAAATGTGTAATTATTACACTTCTTAGTTAACTAAAGACAACTTTACCCTTAATAATATAGGGAGTAATGAATTCCTCCATCTCATAATTAAGGGCATAATTGGAAAATAGACACTTACTTTTGAAAGTGGACACTTGGGACGAATTAAAATAGAAATGTGGACACTTATTTTGGCACGGAGGGTGTACATAAAAGCATTAATAAGAAAAATGACGAAATCAACTTCAATTTAATGGAGAATGATGACAGATCGAATCTAGTAATTTTATGCACAAATTACGTATGTCATTGTTATCCAAAAACCATATTGATCAAATGTAAGTAATTTGTGCTTATATTTTGCATACCTTCTAAGTACCCATCTTCGTGTTCTTATATATTGCCTCTAAACATCCTCAGGTTCAAGCAGTTGCATGGAATGATCATGAGCATGAAGTTCTTCTGAGTGGGTCCTTCGATCATTCAGTAGTCATGGTGATGGTCTTATTAGATCTTAACATTTCTATATGAGTTACACCATGGTTGATTTACATAAATTTTTGTTTTTGCTACAACAATTTGAACCGATAAAATGCTTTGAGTGGCTTCAAATCATTACAAATTTATTCATTTATTTTTATTTCACACTACAAAAAGGAAATTTTAGATGGCTACGGATCCGCCCCTGCCCTAAATGATGTTACGTGGGGGCATTTCATTCATATATATATATTGCTTATAATTTTTTTGTGATGTCTTTCTTGATATCGATTGCAGAGGGACGGAAGGGTTCCTGCGCATTCAGGGTTTAAGTGGTCCGTTGGTGCTGATGTCGAAAGCTTGGCATGGGACCCACATGATCAGCACTCGTTTGTGGTTAGTGCTATCGTTTTACATTTCTATCTAAGTAATTGAAGGTATATGATTTTCAGCAGACAATAAGCACACTGTATATAACCTTTAGGAGCACAGTCAAGTGTATATAGTCAGAGGCGTAGCCAGAAATTTTAGATAGGGGCTACAATGTTCAATATTGTACTTTATTGAAAAATAATATTGATAACAAGTTAACAAAAAAAACTTACATCTTAGACTAACGCATAAATCTTCCACATATAATATATCAATCTTTTCAGGTTAAACCCTAATAGTTTCTTCCATACACATTTTCTACTAGATTATTATTGGCACAATATAATTGTGGATCATTAATGCCCTTTTTTTGCTTAAAAAATAATCCATTGTTCGTTTTTTGCTCATGATTAAATCTAAGATTATAAAATATTAAGAGCTTTACCATAAATATTCAAA
The DNA here is from genome assembly GCA_033807775.1 of Saussurea involucrata. Lineage (NCBI taxonomy): Eukaryota > Viridiplantae > Streptophyta > Magnoliopsida > Asterales > Asteraceae > Saussurea > Saussurea involucrata. The sequence goes on along the minus strand of CM066319.1, from coordinate 55,842 downwards.
GAACTTACAATTTATGTAAACACTACTCAAAATTCAAAACAAATTACTATACCTTCATATAATATATAAAGCCTTTAACTAAATTAATTAAGCAAATAACTAAGGCTTGGTAATTAGAGATACATCAAAATATTAAAATCTAGAAAACTAGTATTAATAATTTAATATGCATTTTTTGTAATATAATTTAGAATTTAGAGTTACCTGACATTGCTCAACTTTTGGTAGTGGAGGCGCAAAAAGTTTGTTTGGACAAAAAGTTTGGGGAGGGCTCTACTATATTAAATTATTAATGGGCTGCATATTAATAGCAAATTTCTTCTTTTTACAAACTAGACCAAAGATGGGCTGTGAGTTGGGGGGGGGGGGGTGGCACCAGCCTGTCCCCTCATTAGCTACGCCCCTGTATATAGTTTTGCCATATAGCCGTGTTTGTGCTAGCAAGTTGGTAAATTACCAAACTATTCTCTCCCGTCCAGTATATTTAACCTTGCCGTGAGTTTTGGGGGTGGGATGTATGCAGACTAAAGATTGCTACTTTAATCGTATTTTCTGGTTTCAGGTGAGTCTAGAGAACGGAACCGTTGTTGGTTTTGATATCAGGACGGCGACATCCAATTCAACCTCGGAATTAAAACCAAGTTTCACTCTCCATGCACATGACAAAGCCGTTTGCTCTATTTCTTATAACCCTGTGGTCCCACATGTAAGCCTTTGACTTGGCTCTTGTCAATTAATTTGTTTTTATGGAGTTATAATTAATGTTTTATTAACTTCATTGATGTTATTTCCAGCTTCTAGCAACTGGCTCTCAAGACAAAATGGTAATTTAATGTTCGGAATATTGAATATGTATTATTAATGCCGTGGTGTCGTTGCATTTGGGTTAATTTTTTATTTCTGCAATAACAGGTCAAACTATGGGATTTGTCAAATAATCAACCTTCGTGTATTGCCTCACAAAATCGCAAAGCTGTATGTATCTTGACTTGTATATATATATATATAGAATACGTAAATAGCATGAAAATTTGGCGTACTTTGATCAGATTCCTATTTTGTGTGATGTACGTTTAAGACCTTAATTTTGGTACCTGAGATGTGACATCTCAAACATTTGGCTACCTGGTTTACATCTGAGAATGATGAAAATGCAACTTATTTTTGGTCCGATTTCTATTGTGTGACGTAATTTGGTTTAAATGTTTTGAGATATCACATTTGAGGTACCAAAATGGAGGTTCTGAAAGTGTTACACAAAATAAGAGTCAAGGTTTGTTGCGTTTTCATGCAATTTGCCCTACATGCCATCGAGATTCTTTGGAAATTAGTGCAGCTAGTGTAATTTTATTATAGAAGCATGATTGTTTCTTTGTTTCAACATTCAGGGAGCTGTGTTTTCGTTATCTTTCTCGACGGACTGTCCCTTTTTGCTGGCTCTCGGTGGCTCTAAAGGAAATTTAGAGGTATTTTCCAATTCCATCTGTCCACTATTGCAATAATTTTCATTTCAACTCTAACAATACTTTGCGACTAATAATTTTCTTTGAATTTTTTTAAATCAAAGTACCCATTTGCCCCCAGTGATCATTGTATTAATGCCATTGATGTTGGTATACAAGATTCTTCATTTTTGTCATAATTGAGACATATTGGAATAATCAAACGTTGTCCGAAAGGGTCCCATTTTCAAGATCTCTTGTTTCGACAAATTTTATGTTTCAAAATCACCCTTCTCTTTTTCACAGATTAGATAAAGAACGGTTTCTTAACTTGTTGTGAATCAATAGTGAAATTGCCCACAAGTTTTTTTTTTCTTTCGAAGATGAACAAAAACCCATCTTTTAGAATCCTTTCAACCGTAAAGTTGCCATTTTTTGGAGATGGAGAAGTATTTCAACTCTATGAAATGCTGTTTTTACGTTGTATAATGCTGCTGGGAATCATTTCATTGGTTTCTTGTTTATCTGCAGTTATGGGACACGTTAACGGATGCTGCCATTTCAAGACGATTTGGGAAATACGCAGCGAAGAATAAGGCTCCTGTATCAACCAGCTGAGTATTGGTTTAATTTTACGCTTGCTATACCGGGGTTTCGATGCCCACAGCTTGTTTGATATTCTTTTCTTTTTTGTTAATTTAATATGATTTTAGGTAAAAGGCTTTTTTTCTTGGGGGTAATTGTATACAAATTTTGGAGACAGAAAAATGGCATGAATGAAAGCTTTGTGGTTTTAAGGGTTGCATCAAATATAAATCATGTTCTGTGCTGTAACTTAAGTTTTGGACTTTAGAGCTGTTAGTATATATATATATAAGAAGAGATCTGGAACATTTATCACTTTTAAGAGGAGTTTTGGAACATTCATCACTTTTAAAGACATTCGTTTAAAGAAATTTCTATTTAATAAGACCCAATCGGTTATATAATTGGTTCTTAACTGGTCCTCGTTAACCGGTCAACCTCTAGATTGACCAATCTTGAATTCACTAGCTAAGTACCTGTGTTGGTGCAGTACATCAAGGTGTATAATTCTATTGTAGATCAAGAATGAATTTTTTTTATCTTGTTGATAGAGCTCCATGTTTATCTAATATTTCAATGTGTTAATTAGTTGGTTTTATAAAGTTCCAAGGTGAAGTTTTAAGCTGTGTGTACACAATGATAACTTTTAAATTTGAATTTTAGGAGATTATATATTAATAAACATTAAGGGTGTGTTTACTTGTGACTTAATGGGCTTAATGACAAAAATGGCTTATTCGCACTGACGTTTAAGGGTGTTTACTTGCGACTTAATCGCACAGCAAGTGGCTTAATCGCACAGTGGATAAAGGGTGTGTTGTCCCCATTAAGACACAAGTTAGACACTTCTTACCCTTTCAAATAAAAAGCATTCTTGTTTAGCCCTAGCCATTTCTTCTCCATCGCCTCTCCCCACTTCTCCATCGCATCTCTCCGACTGCTCTCTCCGGCAAACTCTCACCGGCTGCTCTCTTCGGCAAACTCTCTCCGGCGACGTCCCGTCCTACAGCTGTATGTATTTGCTGTTGATTCATTTATTTTTGCCTCGTTTTTCTTTGCAGGGGAGTTGTCAACCAGCTATCCCAAGGGATAAAACCCTTACGGGAACATAAGGGTTTTATGATGGAATCTGCTTTGAGAAAATACTTCCCCTGTAATGAATTGGTTTAATGCATTCCAAGTGTTTGTTAAAATGCTTGAATGAGAATGAATGTAGAAATCTTCTTGATTGTGTTATTAGTTCCATTAAATGTGTTTCTTGATTCAATTTTCTTGTTTTTTGTAAAGGTCCAAGGTGACGAAAAGGAAGTTTCTCCATCGTCATGTTTCTTCGTCGGGCAGCATTGATATTACCCAAATCAAGAAGGTTTTTTAATAGCAGCAGTAGCCATGATATTTCCAGCACTATGGATTTTCATTTTTTGATGAACAATAGCTTTTTATTTGATTTTGTTTTGATTTCCAAGCATATTGTTGTGTTTGTGGATAGCCATGTAACGATTTCAAGCATATTTTCAACAAAAGGGTAAATTGGTCATGTATGTCATTCAGACCGTTAATTCAGGAGGAAAAGTAAACAACACCACAAATTTATCCAGACAGATAAATTAATCCGAACAGACAGATTTATCCATACAGGACTTAATAACAAATTTGGTAAACAACCTCTAACTAATACTTAGGGCCGTTTACCTAATCACTTACCCGGGTAAGTGCTTACTGGTAAAATTCAACACTATCGTTTACTTTTTGGGTATGATTTTAGTCCACCAAAATGGCTTCATATGCAACAATTTAGTCGGTAAGCGCTAATCGTAGTAAGAGTTGTCGCACTCACTTACCGGGTAAGACTCTCGGTCCTTGCTTCTGCTCTTACCGGGTAAGATTCTTGGTCCTTGCCATATTTATCCGGTAAGCTAACGTGACTTGGTAAGCACTTACCTAGGTAAGCGTTTTGTAAACGACCCTTTAGTAAGTTGTTTTTAACAGTTTTTATCGATTGCTTTATGATATCGTGTATATTGTGAGTTTAGGGTTCTACAAAAGATTGAACACATCTTCCAAACTTCTGTAAAAATGATGGAAGCATTAAATCATTAAAGTCATCTGTTAGGGCAATATTTGGTTGTATAGAAGTTCAAGGGGCTATTTGTAATTCTTTATTTTGAGCTTAGTTAGTGAACGGGCCGTGAGCTTGTTAACCACGGGCCTGTCATATATAATGTTTGTTTAGCCTTTGTTTTTAGGCTAGTTGTTCATTTTGCTTTCCTAAACTCTATTGTAAATCCTCTCAACATTGAAAGCTAATTGGATGACCAGTTGAAATCATTCCGACCTGTTTCTATCTATTGATTTCATATTGTTCGTTGCACGGATCTGGAACTATCAATTGGTATCAGAGCAGACGGACAAATCGATTCAAAGTGCTCTATTCGAGTTCTGGTAAGTTTTTCTTTCATACGACTGTGTTCTTAGGTGACAATCCATATTTTGATTCTGTTGAAATTGATCGTTTTCGTTTATTGGATATTGTTAGTATCATTCTTATTAGTGATTCTGTAAGTTTTCGTATTCTAATTCGATCGTTTAAGTGAGTTTTAAGCAAATTAAAGTTCAAAAGTTTGGTTGTGTTCTTGAGAAAAATCGAATTTTTAACCATCAAAACTTGTTTTTGCTTCAAAATCGATTTGGGTAGTGTTATTTTTGTGTTTGGTCGAGATCCTAACCTTTCTGGAACGATTTTGAGCAACCCTAGTCGATTCCCAATCGATTTGTAAACTCCAGCCGTTGTTTCCGGATAACAACCCTACTTTCCGGATAATCGCTAAATCTTTCCGGACACGACTCAACTTTCCGGGTAAGTTCACTGATTCTTAATCTTTCCGGGTACAATTGTTCCGGAAACCCATAGTTTCAGGTAAAATATTTTATCCGGACAACTCAAAGTTTCCGGTAAAACATTTTATCCGGACAACTCAAGGTATCCGGTAAAATTGATTTCATCCGGAAATCCAATCCATTCGGAAAGCATATCATCCGGAAACCTATCGTCCGGAAAGCAGTTCATCCGGAAACTCTTCACATTCGGTAAGTTTTATTTTTACTGATTTCATTCGGAAACTCTTGCATCCGGAAACCTAGTGTTATCCGAAAACTTAGTTTATCCGGACTCTTTCAATCTTATCCGTATACTTCTGTGTTTTTGAACTGTTTTCACTCAATCTGATCCGGACACTTCCAGATCAGACATCACATCCGGATTCCTATGAGGTAAGTTCAGTTCTGTTGAATTCTTACCTGTTTTTAGTTTTAAATCATTCGTAGAACCTGCGTTAGGATACCGCTCGTAGTGCCTTGCTTTAGGTTATCACTTTGAATCGAACACATTGTCTGACGATCGTCCTAGTGCATTAAAAGATGTCTTCACGCGACGCTCTTGCCAATGGTACCGACTCCAAACCACCTTGCCTCTATCAAGGTGAGTACAGCCAGTGGCGTGACAGGTTTAAAATCTTCATCGAGTCGAAGGACAACTTCGAGTACATTTGGCGAGCATTAGAAAATGGGCCAATACCACCACCCATGAAGGAGATACCGGCAACTGCAACTGCCTTAGCTCGAGTTGAGAAAAAGGCGTTATCCGAGATGACTGACGATGAAAGAGGCATGCTTGAGGGAGAAAAGCATGCGAAGAGGTATCTTGTTCAAGCTCTTCCCAACACGATATACACTGCTATCGACAGTTACAAAGATACAGCTAAGGGCATGTGGGATCAGGTGGAAAATATGATGCGTGGGAGCGAAGTCGGGAATCAGCTGAAGATTAATAACTCAATAACCAAGTTTGATAGCTTTAAACAGCGCACCGGCGAATCACTCACCCAAACCTATGAACGATTTTGTCTTCTTTTCAACGAGCTTAACAAGAATCATATCACTCGCTCCAACACGGAAAACGCGCTCAAGTTCCTTAATAACCTGTTGCCTGAATGGAATGTATTTGCATCTCACGTCAAGCACAACCGATTGATGGAAAATGTTGGCATCCACGAACTCTATGAGACGCTTCTTCAAGACGAAGATGAGGTGTTGGAAAATTTGAATGAAAAGAAGACTGCTTCCAAACCAGCTGCTGATCCTCTAGCACTCTTGTCCTCCAAACAAGGGAAATCTTCGGGCCGTCACTCCAAACGTGCTCAAAAGCAAAGCTCTTATGAGTCAGAACCTGAAGAAAAGGAAGACAACTATTCTGATGATGAAGTATCTGATTTCAAGAAAGCGATAGCCCTACTTTCCACATCTTTCCAACAACAAAAGTTCTATAAGAAGCCATCGTCCAATAATCAGTGCTACTCCACCTCCTCCAACAAGCGCCACGATTATAAGGACAGGTATGAAGGAAAGAAGAAGGTCGATGAGCAAGATCAGTCTGAGAAGAAGGAAAAGTCAGTGAAAGATGACAATAAGAAGAAAGATGAACCCGTGACCTGTTACAACTGCGGAAAGCTTGGTCACTTTGCAAAAGATTGTCGGAAGCCGGTGGTAAAGAATGCTCACTAGTCACTACTACAAGGCGAAGCTCGCACTGGCTGAGCAGAAGGAAGCTGGAGCAACTCTGTTTGTGGAAGACGACTACTGGTTGGGTCGTTTTGATGATGAAAGCGAATTCTGGTGGTGCTAATGCTTTCATGGGATATCACTCTCCAACTGATGAAGAAAAGTCAAGTCATGTATGTGATTCTATCCAACAAGATTTCTTGAATCAAATGCGATCACTTGTTGAACGGGCAGATTCCTTTAAGGCCACTTCTGATGAACAACTGCTTGAGATTAGATCTTTATCCAAAAAGCTAGATGTTCAAAAGAGAATAACTGGAAAATATAAGTCTGAAATTGCTAATTTAAAAGACAAATGCAAAAATCTCTCAATAGCACCTAAGGACTTAAGGGCCAAGTTATCTGAACTTCAGACTCAGTTTGATCAGTGCATGAATGAGAAAGCAGAAATTGTTTATCAATGTTCTGCTCTTCAAATTCAGCACAAGGAGTTTGTTAATAAAATCACCGATCTTGAAACAAAACTCCACAAACGGGGTCAAACTGATCAAACCATCTTTATGAATAAACCTAAAGAGTTCACGTACTTTAACAAAGTGGGGAATCGGATACGATAACCCACGCTATTTGAAAAAGGGTATCTACAAAACACCTACAATGTATGACTTTGGATGTCTTGGTTTAGATAAAAAATACCTGGAAAATGCGATACAATGGACTGATCCTCTTGAACCTGAAAAGGAAGAGGAAACCGAGGAATACAAGCGCGCACACACGTCCAAAATACAACTTCCATTTTGTTATGAACCTTTAAATTATTCTTATCAAAAGAACAAGAAGTATCTCTCAAATGACTACTTCGATTGCTACAAGGTTGCAAAGCCCAAAGATTCCTCCAAAAAGGATGAGGTCCAAGCAACCGAAACCAAGACTGGGACGGATGAGTACAAACTCTATGTTCCCCCTCTCATCTTGGAAGCAAAGATAGTCGAGTTGGAGGAGTCACTCGAGAAAGAAAGGTCGAATTTTCAAAAGGAAAAGCAAGCGCTAATCCAGGATCTTGAGAATCTTAAATCGGTCAAAACCGAATCTGTGTCTGATGAAGGACATAAAATCTTTCGGTGTGAAATCAATATGCTCACATCAAAACTGGCTGCCTTGGCTACTGATGCGATGAAAGAGTATACGAGAAATGGTCAACTTCAAGAGCAGATTGACCAACTCCAATCTGAAAAGCAGGTTTCACTCGAACTTTCCTCGAGCTCATTTGACACGTCTTCGTGTCAAGCTTTCATAAGCAAAACCTTTTCAACACACGACGATAAAGATTCTCAAGACGAGAGTGTTTTAAGGAATTTGAACTCTGATTTTTTCTTAGCTTCCGCACCAAATTCCCCGAAGCACACAAGCACTAAGTGTTCCTCGCCTTCCTCGATCGATCCAAGTCCTGTAATTCCGGAAGTCAATTTTTCTGAATATATGAACTCCGAAGGTAATTCTGATGAAGAGTTTGAGTCGTTCCCTTTCGACAAACCTCTTCCGAGTCGTACTGATTTTTTGTCTCCAGTAGTCAATCGACGGGTCAATTTTTTAAAGGGTAGCCGTTAAAAAACAAAGGCCCCAGCTGTGATCAAGATTTCTAAATCTCCACCTGTTTTTCAAAAACAATCACAGCCGAGGCAAAAGACCGAGCGATTGCCTACCAAAAATATTGTTCCTTCAAAAGTCACTGACCATGATGTCCCTGTTGTTACAGATAAAAATGGTCGCGCTAAACAAGAAAAACCACAATGGCTAGCTAAGGAACCTGTCGAGGATGCAACATCAAAGTCTTTCAATACTGTTTTTTACCCTAGGATGAATAAAAACGATTGTGCTTGGAATCATAGGAATGATTTTGTTAAACGTGATGTTTCTTTTCCAATTAAACTTTATTCCGTTCAGCAATTGATTCAGTTATCGCATGATTGTTTGTGTTGTTCTAAATGTGGTTGGAATGACTTTGATGATATTAACAATAATGATTGGTTTGGGTCATATCATATATATAATCATACACCAAAAAACAAAACTCGTAAAAATAAAATGAAACACCATAAACAACGGGGTTCCCAATCAGAGGTTAAACCACAACAGGAGAGAAAACCCATTCCCAAACGGGTTTCTCCTACCGAGGTTAAATCGGCACCCAAGAGGCAACCTGCTACAAATCCAGTTCCTCCAAAAGGTGTAAAACCTACATCTAGGAGGCAACCTGTGCCAAAACCAGTTCCTTCAAACGGTGTAAAACCTACATCTAAGGGGAAATCTGTGTCAAAGGAAGTTCCTCCGAGAGGTGTCAAACCTAACCCTCCAGGACCCATGCAAATATGGGTACCTAAAATCCGTTAAACGTATTTTTGCAGCACGATCATGTGTAGTACTTAGACTCTGGTTGCTCCAAGCACATGACCGGAAGGAGGGATCTTCTCACGAACTACAAAGAAGAATATGGTGGAGACGTGAGATTTGGAAACGACGACAAAGCGTCAATTGTGGGCTATGGCGACATTGTCCAAGACAAGATCACTATCAAGAAGGTGTCACACGTCGCGGGATTGGGACACAATATGTTCAGTATCGGCCAATTCTGCGACAAAGATCTCGATGTCCGGTTCAAAGCCAAAAGGTGTAGAATACTCAATGACGACGGAGTCGAACTACTGGTTGGAAAGCGCCAGACCAACCTCTACACCATCGACCTCGCAGGCCTGAAGCCCGATAACCCCGTCTGCCTCATGTCAAAGGCTAATTCCGAACAAGCTTGGATTTGGCATCGAAGACTATCACACCTCAATTTCAAAAGTATCAACAAATTGGTGTTGGGCGGTCACGTGAAAGGCATGCCCGATCGTCAATTCGTGAAGGATCGTCTCTGCGGGGCATGTGAAATGGGAAAGATGAAGCGGGCGTCGCATCAGCCGAAGGCAGCTCCGAGCACGTCCCGGTCCCTCGAACTTATCCATATGGATTTGTGTGGACCGATGCGTGTTCAAAGCATCAACAAGCGCAAATACGTCCTGGTGATGGTGGATGACTTCTCGCGCTACACTTGGGTCAAGTTCCTTCGCTCGAAAGATGAAACTCCGGAGCTGATCATCAACCATTTGAAGACCATCCAGCTGAATCTACAAAGTCCAGTTCAAACTATCAGGACCGACAACGGGACGGAATTCAAGAATCAAATGGTGAACGATTATCTGACTTCTGTTGGAATTTCGCAAACCTTCTCTGCCACACGCACTCCTCAGTAAAACGGAGTGGTGGAAAGGCGCAACCGTACCCTCGTCGAAGCAGCTCGTACAATGCTTTCCCAATCCAAACTGTCGCTATTTCTCTGGGCCGAAAACGGTGTCAACTGCTTGCTATACGCAAAACCGCTCCATCATCAACAAGCGGTTCAACAAGACACCGTACGAGATCATCAACAAACGCGTTCCGAATATCAAATACTTCCATGTATTCGGATGCACGTGTTACGCCTTAAACGACAAGGACGATCTCAACAAATTCAGCCCCAAGGCGGACGAAGGAGTTTTCATCGGATATTCCATGCAGGCTAAGGGATATCGCGTTTACAACAAACGGACTAAAACCGTTACCGAAAGTGTAAACGTGACATTCGACGAAGCCGCAGATTTGGCTTCTGAACATATCAGTTCAGAACCTGGTTTAACTAGCGTGCTAGCTTTCGAACTTCCAAGTTCGGGATCTGCACAAGCGACATAAATCTGAATCATGCATCTTCATCGAATGCTGACTCTTCTGATTTAGATTTACTATTTAAATACTTTTATGATGACATATTTAATGCTTCTACTCCTCCTGTCTTAGCACAACCTCGACTTGAAGTTGCTCGTATTGAGGATTCGGCGAATCTATCCGGTCCACCGCCTTCTACAAGCACGCCGTCCCTCACTGTGGAGACAACTCAACCGTCATCATCTACCTCAACTGATACTACTGTCCCCTCGGAGGAACCAATCACAAACCCGAAGATCGCTCCTAACGATTCGTCATCTGCTACAATCGACGATCAACCTCTGAACTCCTCGGAACCAGAAGTTGTTCAACCGTCGACGAATCCTCCCCCGTCTCCTCCGAGAAACCAGTCTGCAACACTTGAAGCTGTTCAAGACCTTCCATCTGGTGATTACGTGGATCCGGATGCATCTCACTCAACTCAGCAGCCGCTTCCGCACACTACCAGATGGACGAAAGCTCATCCCCTACATCAAATCATCGGTGATCCCTCCACTCCAGTTCGCATGAGAGGCGCATCCACCAACTTTTGTCTCTTCTCCGACTTTTTAAGCAAGATCGAGCCGACGAATGTGCATGAGGCACTTGAAGATCCGGACTGGGTCATCTCAATGCAAGAAGAGCTCAACCAATTCGAGGCTCTAAAGGTATGGCGACTGGTCCCACGTCCAACCCACAAGACGGTGATCGGCACCAAGTGGATCTTTAAGAACAAGAAGGACGAGGACGACATCGTAGTACGCAACAAGGCGTATCTCGTGGCTAAGGGATATCGCCAGCAAGAAGGGATCGACTACGACGAGACATACGCTCCGGTGGCAAGGATAGAAGCCATACGTATGTTTCTTGCATACGTCGCGCACAAGAACTTCACGGTCTTCCAAATGGATGTGAAGACCGCATTCCTCAACGACAAGGAAGAAGTGTGTGTCGCAACCGGACGGGTTCGTGGACGAAAAGAATCCTGATCATGTCTACATCCTGGACAAGGCTCTCTATGGATTGAAGCAAGCTCCACGAGCCTGATATGATACTCTCACCAAGTTTTTGATAAAGTCAAAATTCTCAGGAGGTAAAATCGATTCTACTCTGTTTATCAAAAACAAAAAAGGTCCCATAGTTCTAGTTTAAGTGTATGTAGATGACATCATTTTCGGTTCTACTAATCCCCAATATGCTAAGAACTTTGCCAAACTAATGGGATAATTTTTTAAAATGAGTATGCTTTGTGAGATGAATTTCTTTCTCGGTCTTCAAGTTAAACAACTGTCGACCAGGATATTCATAAACCAGGTTAAGTACATTCGGGATATTCTTAATAAATTCCAGATAGAACAATCCTCACCCATGAAAACTCCCATGGCACCCGGTACTAAGTTACACGCCGATTTCAATGGAATGGATGTGGACACTAAGACACACCGGGGAATGATCGGTTCTTTAATGTATTTAACTGCTAGTAGGCCGGACATAATGTTCTCAACTTTTCTATGCGTCTGGTTTCAATCAAAACCAAAAAGAGTCTCACTTAATAGCTGTAAAACGAATTTTTCGTTATTTACGTGGTACTACTGATCTTCGCTTCCGAAAGAGACAAGTTTCCGCATATTCTGATGCGGACCACGCGGGCAACATGATGGACCAGAAAAGCACATCGTGACCTGTGCAGTTTTTGGGAGATAGTCTGGTGAGCTGGGCGTCCAAGAAGCAGCATGCGTTTATACGTCGACCGCCAAAGCAGAATACGTGACCGCCGCAAGCTGCTGTTCTCAAGTAATCTGGATGCGGACGCAACTCAAAGACTATGGCTTTACATATGTCAAGGTACCCATTTATTGCGACTCGAAGAGCGCCATTGCCATATCCAGCAACCCGGTCCAACACACCAAGACAAAGCACATCGACGTTCGGTATCACTTCATCAAGGATCACGTTGAAAGAGGTACAGTCGAACTCTACTTTGTAAATACTGAGCATCAGTTAGCAGACCTATTCACAAAACCCTTGGACGAAAAACGTTTTAATACCCTATTGTCCAAGTTAGGTATGCTAAATCTGAAGACTTGATCCGATTGTGTGCCCATTACAAGTTCTATACATCTACTAGTAACTGTCTACTTATCATCCGGTGTTTACACTCCTGTTGATTGAGCATACACTTTCTCGCAATTGTATTCTACTTGTGTCAATTACACAGTTAGATTGAGTCTATGTATTTATTAGGTAGATTTCGTTTGTTTCCTTTATTTCTACGTGTGTTTCTCTTTCTTTTCATACTGTCGTCTCCTTTATTTGCTTATATCTGTGCTTTCACGAGTGTTCATGTGTTCAGGGGGAACACACACCGGTATCAGGTAAGTTCACTCACTTGTTGAGGGGGAGCGTCATACACAAGTTTTTTTCAACTGAAGAAAGTTTTGTGTGGATACTCCCGTGTGTTTTCCAATTTATGTTCATCAATTGAGGGAGAGCGACATAGTGTTTTTCTTTAAATGTCCGAAAGATTTTTTTGTGTGTGTCGGACTCTCCATTCCACTATTCGAGGGGGAGCAAAGTTTTCCCCATGCTCAGTTTGAGGGGGAGCGAGAGAATGTTTTGTCAAAATCATATGGGTATCATTTTTTTTGAAACTGAAGGAAAGGACATATTTTTCTTAGAAAAGTAAAAGTGTCCGGACAAGTCACCGGATACCCATTAATCCGGATAGCTTTCCGGACCGGATGGGTATCCGAGTAGACCCATCCGGATTACTTGGTCCAAATATAAATACTTCCGGATACTCTTATTTCCCTTATCCGGAAACTTCGACATAAACCTTAAACCTCTCGAAATATCTCTCTCGTTCGGTCTCTCTTACAATCCAAGTTTATCACTCATTTCTTGTCCCAACAACAGGTATGTTCTTCGCTTATTCATCTTGACATCATTTACACTCGTTTAGTGCACTACATCACTCGAATCGACCACCTCTTTGGTCGATTAAACATATCTGAATACCCACGATGAGTCTCGATGACTTCGGGTTCCCTCGATGTAGTTCAGGTCGACTTAGATGCATTTGTGTGTTCATATGAGTCCCTCGACTCCTCTTACATGCTTTAACACCTGTTTGGGACCTTGTTTTAGCTGATTGATCTTTGTGCATTTCGTCCGGACACATTCTAAATGTACGGAATCCTACATGTTTATGATGTTTTGTCCGGATACTCTCAACCTCCGAAAACCTAGTTGTCCGGAAACCTCAGGGTTTCCTGTAAGTTCAACTACCGGATTGTTGAGGTGTCAAGAACTATGTTTATCCGATAATCATTGTCATCCGGAAACTCTCTTTGTCCGGAATGCTTTACTTATCCGGAAACTATCTTCATGTCCGAAAATGTAACACCCGTAATTTTTGGACAAGTACAATATCGAATCAGTGTGGAATCGATCTTTTAAGAAAAATATGAAAAATAGGATTTTGGATTAAATCCTAGATTTTATGGTTTTGTTGGATGAGGAATTCGAATACGAGTCCAACGTTTCTTTTCGGAGTGAAAACGGAGCTATAACGAAGAAGTTATGGCCAAAACAGTGTTTAAGAAGAAACCGAACAAACAGTGTTCGACACCGATCTTGGCGCCGATGGACTGGCACGGAGGTTGGCGCGGAGCACTGGTTCAGCTTAAAACACGAATTTCACCCCTCAAACTTCATCTCTTCGTATCTCTCTCATTTCAACTCCGATTTTGGTCATTCAAGTTGCTATGGTTCCGATTTTGAGAGCTCTTCAAGGATCTAGAAAGAGTTTTGAAGTTCATAAGAATATTCAAGGGTGTTTGGTGGTGGTAAGTCTCTTAAATCTCTTCCCTTTCTCTCCCAAATCGTTTTCCCTTTTTTCCTCACACACCCTAACCGATTTTGTGGTTTTTCTTGGAGATTAATGTGTTCCTTATCCACTTTATGCTAGTGATTTCATTTATTGATGCAAGAGCAAGTTTCATCCACAACACTAGAGATTTTTGGGGTTTTCTAGGTTTTCATCAAAACCTAAGTGGTGAGTTCATCCTCCTAGCTTCTATACTTTCATATGAGTTAGAAATGTTCCATTGATAATCTCATAGTATTTTGTTTATCCAATTTCGGTTTGGATGATTTTGGAGAAGTTAGGTTAATATTGGGGTTTTGGTCAAAATGGAGATTTTGATATAAGATGTTTGGGGAGTGGTTTTAAAGTGGTTGAATATGAATATTCATGGTTGGAATTTATGAATTTAGGTTTTTGGAGGTTTTGGCTTGAGGATGCAAACTACTTCAAAGGAGCATACGTTTGGAGAAACTCTAGATTTAGCCTAAATCTAGCAAGGTGAGTTCAAGTTGATTTGTGAAAACGTTGTGCATGCCAAAATGTGTGTTTTAAAGTAATTGTGTGCTTTATGTGAAATTACCTCTTGTTGAGCTATTTGGTGGGTTTTGATTTAATCAAAGTGTTGAATTTTACATATCCTGTAAAACACCTACAATTGGGGATTTTGAGTGATTGAAGAATAAATCACGAGTAAAGAGGTTTTGTTGAATTATTGCATAAGTGAAGAGGATTGGGTCAAAATACGCTTTTAGTGTTTTTGTGATTATGCGATAACTATTATGTGTTACATTTTAAAGTGTGAACGTGTGGGTTGGGGATTTGGGTAAATCCGACCATGTGAATGTGTTGAGAGTTGTAAACATTTATTTTGGGGCCGATGGCCAATTGAGGAATTAAAAGGTAAGGATTTTGGGTAACGACGCATGTTGATTTACGTAACCGTGTGAGTGAAACGTATTTAACCAAACATTATTTTGACCTTAAAGGCTTGATTATTACTCAGATGAATCTTTTGAGTATTTGCCGGTTTTGGAGACTCGAGGTGGAGTCTTGGGTGTGTTATATGCTTAATTGAATTTTATTTGAATACGTGCCGGTTTAAGTGTTGGTCTTGTGTGTGAAGACCGTTTGATGATTTTGTATTCTTAGTACCTTTGGGACTAATGAACCTTGGTGAGTCATATGCATGTTGAATTATGAAAGAATTACATACATGTGTACATGTAGATGCATATATGATTTGACTTCATTGGGAAGGTGGCGATGAAGGGGTTGTGAGATTATCATGCCTCAGAGCGTGTGTTGCATGGTGTGAGTTAGATGCATTTAATTTGCATGTATTGATGTTGATAGACGATCATTAGATCTTTTGAGCAAAGAGCTCGGTTTTGGACTCTGTTGAGTCTCGAGGGCATTCGCCCGTTTTTAGTAAGCTCGACGTGGACTTGGGGTTGAATTGCATGAATTGCATTATATTTGATGTTTACATGATTTGAATGCATTGGTTATTCCTTTGGATCATCGGGGGTCCCGTCTATGATTCGCGAATTGTTAATCCCATTGGGGCCATTGATCCTAAGGTGATGAGGACGTGGAATAGGCATAAAGAAACTTGTAATTCCCGTTGGCCTATAATGTGGATTGTTAATCCCATTTCGAGAGGCGTTAACCTATAATGTGGAATAAGCATAAAGTAATTTGTAATTCCATTTCGTAAAGGTGTTATGAAATGAGAAATATGCATAAAGGAATTTGTAATTTCTATTTCATAGTGTGATGTGAAATGTGGAATAGGCATAAAGTAATTTGTAATTCCCATTCACATGGAAATAGAGAATAGGCATAAAGTAATTTGTAATTCTCATTTCGTAGTATAGAAATCGAGGAATATGCATAAAGTAAATTGTAATTCCTGATTTCTATGGGAAGGTCAGAGATACGCATAAAGTAAATTGTAATCTCTACTTCCAGTCCAAGAAATAGGCATAAAGCAACTTGTAATTTCTTGGATAAGAGCAATAATCTAGAATCTGTAATGATTCGTACGGGTATTTTATGTATTCGCATTGTTGAGGTTATATTACATGCATATGGATTGTTTTCCATGATTGATGGACGGGTGCTTTGAACTTGTCGATTGACCCATCCGCTTTCATCTTCCTTTTGAAGATCCACTTGCAACCCAAAGGTTTGCAACCCTGTGGCCTTTGGAAAACAATTCCCGTTGTTTTCCAGAATCTGTAATGATTCGTACCCAAGTATTATTCCCCATGATGGAGTCCATCTCATCATGTATTGCTTCTTTCCAGAACATCTTGAGACTTCATAGCCTCATCAAATGATTTTGGATCCTCCTCAACACTATAACAGTAAAGGAATTGGGATCCAATCTCATATCTTGATCCCTCTACCAAGTATACTTGGAAATCGGGACCAAAAGATTTTTCAATCCTTCCTCTTTTGCTCCTTCGAAGCATCGGAGATTCGGTTGGAACAATTGCTTGTTCTTCAACCTCACTAGTTTCACTAGTACTTGGAACTATGTCCTTTGGCCTCAGCATTGAAGAGAATCTAGTCTCATCAAATATCACATCTCTCGATTCTATAACGGTGTGAATCGCTATAGAATCATTAGGTTCAATAACATAGAACCTATAAGCTTTGGAATGCTCGGCATATCCAACAAAGATGCAGTCAATGCCTTTCTCACCCAAAGTCTTCCTTTTGGGTTCGGGTAGTCGAATAACCGCTCGACAACCCTAAACTCGAATATAACTCAAGTTCGGCCTTTTCTTGAACCAAAGTTCATATGGGGAAATCTTGTTCCTTTTATTGGGAACTCGATTCAACAAATAACAAGCCGTTAGCATGGCCTAACCCCAAAATCCATCACTCAATCCCGAGTAGGATAACATAGAGTTCACCATTTCTTTGAGAACTCTATTTTTCCGTTCCGCCACACCATTTTGTTGTGGTGTATAAGGCGCCGTAGTCTCATGAATGATTCCTACGGATTGGAAAAACATGGGGTCGTAATACTCCCCACCACGATCGGTACGTAAACACTTTATGAAGCAATTCATTTGCAATTCAACCTCCGTTTTATTAACTTTAAATTTAACCAACGCCTCATCTTTTGAATGTAACAAATAAACATAGCAAAAACGTGAAGCGTCGTCAATAAAAGTGACAACATACTTTTTATTACCAAAGGACGGAGTTGAATGCGAATCACAAAGATCACTATGAATTAAATCAAGCACCAACGAGTCCTTTTTCACGTTAGGAAAAGGATGTATAGTGATCTTTATTAACATGCAAGTTTTACACTTATCGGTCTTAATATCAAAAGCCGGAATAAGACCGTCTTTTGACATTTCAACCATACGCTTAAAATTAACGTGACCAAGTCTTGCATGCCATAAATTAGAATAAACATAAACGCTATTTGCAACAAAAACAAAATTTGAAACAACATTCATTTTATTCAAATTCAACATAAACATATTATTAAGCAAATAACCAAATCCAACAAAAGAGCCACCCTTTGACAAGATAAACTTGTCGGACTCATAAACTTGCCTATACCCTAACTTATTCAAGATACTACCGGAAACCAAATTCTTTCGAATTCGCGGTACAAACAAAACATCAAAAAGTTCAACTACTTTACCAGAACTAAATTCTAGCCTAACTAAGCCTCGTCCAAGAATGGGGGCCATCGACTCGTTCCCCATGCATAGCATTGATCCGTCTTCAACCGGTTTCAAAGAGGTGAACCAACGACGATCTTTGCACACATGACTTGTAGCACCCGAGTCGATCCACGAAGCGACATCATCATCCTGCACATAAAAAGATTCGGATATTAGTGGTACATAATTCAAATTTGAATTAAAACCAAAGTCAAAATTCTGACCTTGCCGTGGGTTTTGATCCTTGGATCCTTGCCCACTACCACTTGCGCTTGCACCATTCTTATTCTTGACAACCCGACAATCCCTCTTGAGATGGCCGGTCATCCCACAGTCCAACATGTTAATTTAACCTTCTTGTTGGGCCCTTTCTTGGCTTCGTTGAACTTTCGTTTTCCCTTGAAATTATTAGTCTTTCCCTCTTCCACCATGTTCATCGAAGGTGCAGAAACCTCTTTTACTTTAGGTTTCTCAGCCTCTTGCGCCCGAAGAGATTCCTCTATGCGCAAGTGACTACCGAGTTGCACAAGAGACAACTCTTCCTTCTTGTGTTTCAACATATGTTTGAAGTCTTTCCAAGAGGGGGCAGTTTATCAATAATACTCGATACGGAGATGGATTCATCCATCTTCATATAATGTTGAGCATATTGGCCGAGAAGGCGAAGGAGCTCATTGTATTGCTCCATCACCGGCCTTGAGTCCACCATTTTATAATTATTGAAATTACTAACCAGGAACTTCTTACTAGAAGCATCCTCCACCATGTATTTGGACTCGAGAGAGTCCCATAGCTCTTTGGCGGATTCAACGTTTTGATAGATGTCAAAGAGGGAGTCACCCATACCGTTTAAGATGTGGCCATGACAGATGTAGTCGTCGTTCTTCCATTTGCCGCGACGCCGGGTCACCTCCAATGTCTCGTTCTCCATCACCTTCGGCATTAGGGGTGCTCAGCACATACACGACCTTCAACGTCGTCAACAAGAAGTGCATCTTCTTCTGTCATCTACGGAAATCAACGCCCTCAAACTTCTCCAATTTTGAGAACTTGGACGTCATGTCTCTCACGGACTGTTCACTCGCCATCTCTCTTCACGAAGACAAATATCTCTTACGATTGTTGGGGGATTTGGGGTAAATCGTGGGAGAGATGGAGTGATAGAATGATGATAAGAACTTGGATAAAAGACAGAGATCGCGTGAGAGCTCGCTTTCCGTAAGAGATATTTTGACCCTATACTGTCCGGGTATCACGAAATTCTCTCGAGGATAATCTCTACTTTTCAATGTTTCGATTAAGGCAGAAATCGACTTATATATAAACTTTAGAAATCGTAACCTACACTATATTGAATCAGGAAATAATAATCTCAATTAATGAAATTGATTGTGCATCAAGGAACGTCGGTTACAAAGTGAAGAAGGCTTCCAGATGCTCGACGCCAATCTCTGCGCCGATCCATTGGCGCCAAGATCGGCGCCAAACACTGTGTCCGAAACATTCCAGTACGCGGCGCCAAACTCCACGCCAATCCACTGGCGCCGAGATCTGCGCCAAACACTGCCCTGGAAACACTCCGGTACTCGGCGCCAAACTCCGCGCCGATCCATTGGCGCCGGCATCGGCGCCGACCACTGTTCGATTGGACACTTTGTTGCAAGCCAATCTCAACCGTCCCACAATCCCGGGTTCTAGATAGCTTACACGAGTGAGCACTCTACACCTCCTAACTCATGTTATAGCTTAGCTAACAACCTCATTATTTTCTTTGTGAATCCAATTACACAAAATGAACATGATGATTTCACTAAAATCACCAACAATTGCATTCCTAATTGAATTTTGTTTTGTAATTCCTTCCAAATCATTTCTATGTATGTTATCCTTGAAGTCTCATATCGTGTCGTCTCGTACATCTCCAACATCATTTCTCCTCGAGTGTATGGTTGAGCCACAACTTCATTCACATCATCAAAATCATCCCTAACATTGCTCAATGACTTATTTATCAAGACTATAGAATGTTCTTGTAAGTTATGGTGCATACCAAGCACCAGGTGCTACGGCATTGAAGTGACGTGTACTATAATCCTAGGAAAAGCTCGAGATGACTTCTAACAAAAACGTATATGTACCCAAAACCGACACAGGTGGGTTAACCGGGAATAAAAAGAGCGAAATTTTGTAAACAATATTGTTAAGTGAGATTCTATTCATACACTCTACACTAGAGGTGGTCAAATGGCCCCGACAGAGGACAGGGACGACTGACTTGGCCCAGTTTATGACCCAATAGTCCTTTAACCGGTTACGATTTAATCGAAAAACAAGGTCTGGTCTAATTGATCTAATTATAATAATAAAAAAATATTTGTTAGGTACTTGATTAACTTAATTATAATAAAAAATAAACGTATTTTTTAGTGTATTTGATTGACCTAATTATAATAAAAAACGTATTTGTTAGTATATTTGATTGACCAAATTGTTCAAAAAATATTTTTTATAAGTCCAAAAATCATTTGATTTTTGGACTTATAAAAATATTTTTATACTAACAAATACGTTTTTTTAACAATTTGGTCAATCAAATATACTAACCCATTGTTATATCTATATGTATTTGATTACAATGTGGGTGTTTGGTTGTTTTTTCGTTAAGTCCTGTATGAATAAAGTTAGCTTTTTACATAAAATTGTCTATATGTATTAATAAAATTATTGTTTGTTTGTTGTGCTGAATAAACTGTTTGAACAATAAAAATGACCATTTTGCCCTACTAATTGTTTTTTGTTTTATTGATTTCCAAACATCATAATCTAAACACAAATTCAATAAAGAAAATTCTTTAAAAACCTCAATCACACATCCAAATACAAAATTAATATCTTAAAACGTCTAATCCCTCAAATCAAACCTAAAATTTAATCATAAACTAAAAATAAAATATAAAAATTCAACTACTGTCTCCACCGATTGTGGCAAAGATAACAACAAAAATCTTGGAAAATGATACCACTAAAAAAATTAATCCTTCAATACCATGTTGAAACCCTTTACAACAACAAACATGAAAAAAAAATCAAACTCTCTTGAAACCTTTGATATGCAACGTGGAGGAAGGCTTGGGTTGGGCGACACCGGTGCATAGCAACAGGATGAGGCGTAGAGCAGCGGAATGAAGAAATAAAGCTAGTATTGGTGGAGCGAATAAGTCACCAATTATTTCATTAAGCTAGTACCAAACACCCCTACATAGCTGAGCGAATAAGCTGAAGCTTTTATTCAGCTCCTTAAGCCACTACCAAACACGCCCTATGTCTCCATTAAATGTGTATAGCATGCCTTAAACATTTTCTATTTACTTCATTTCACTACGACTTACGAGTCACGCATCCTTAAATCCATTTATTTAGGTCGATTTGATTGCAACATCCCAATCCACATTTGACCTTTTATAAAATCACCAAAGTTTCGTTACTCAACATTTAATTAATTATATTTGATCATTCAACAAACATTCTCTTCTATGTCATGTTGTTTACGTCACTCAAGTTTTCCTACGTGTTAAGCATTGAAATTGTCCCTACAAAATCATGAAAATCCATCTTACTTTACTCATGGAAGTCGGTTTAGTTGATTTTAAATTAAGAAATCAAATATCATTAAAAGACTTGAGATCACCCTTTAGTTTAACCTTATATCCACACTATGTTATCTAGGTAGTACACTCATTACAATTCTAACACCGAACATATACTTATCGATGTCATCAATTTCTCGTAACTTCATGTAGATCGATGATCTTCCTACTTGTCCTAGAAGAAATATGAAGTATCCTTATTTACCACCAACTTCCATTTGATACACGACTATTTGAATATTGTCAACAAAATAATCTAGCATATTCAATAAAATTCATGATTCAGGACAATACTTTGATGCAATACTGTTCACGGTTCACCTTATTTTATATACCATACTCTCAATATATACCACACTCATAACATTGCTTACATCCAAAACATTCACATACTTATACTCATGACATTGCTTACATCCAACAAATACCCATACTGTGTCATTGGTTTTTCTTAATTTCATCAACTTTCAATCTACCATGAACCTCTAACTCGGATAACGATGGGAAGGGTAGGTTTGATTTTGGGAAAATGGGAAATTGGTAAAAGAAAGATTGGGTTACGATTACATATAAGATATCGGATACATGGAGGCCCATTTAGATTTTAGACATCAAAACTATGGGCCTGTTTGTTTTTAAAAAAAATCTTACGGGCTACATGGAGGCCCATTTAGATTTTAGACATCAAAACTATGGGTCTGTTTGTTAAAAAAAATCTTACGTGCTACATGGAGGCCCATTTAGATTTTAGACATCAATACCATGGGTCTGTTTTTTATTTATTTATAAAAATGGGTATATATATTTTTTTTTGAAGCAATGGGTATATCTCTTAAAAACTCAATTTTGTGCCCTAAAACCTCTCAAACGCCTCCATCTCTTCCATCCGCCTCCATCGCCTCCGCAAGATCCTTCAATCCCCAAAACCATATCATCCGCAAGATGCTTACCCTAAGCAAGCATCTGCACTCGACAAGTTCGATTCGAAGCTTTCTAGTTTCTAAAACGGATTCAGTAAGTTTTTTTAAAAGTTCTAGTGATTGTTCAACTTGTTTTACTTCAAGTCCGATTATCAATTTCTTGACCTAATTCTTGAGTTTTACTGTTTTGTTCGAGTTGTTGTTTAGACCTAATTTGTGTTGTTTTTATTATTTATGATGTTTAAAGATTTGCTAGTGGTGTTGGGTTATCTGCTTTTTTTGTTTTGAATTAGATATCTGTTTGTTGTTGGTAGTGCAACATCTGTGTCATAAAAATTCAAATAAGGTTTGACATTGATATCATTCTAGAAGAAACCCTTGTTCACAACTTTCATTTCAAAAGAATTTCAAGAAAAACATCTTAGATTTTCACTTGCATTCTTTGTTTTGGGAATTATTATATGTGAATTTTAGTGTTCTCAAGAAACCCATGTTCCAAATTCTTGACTTTTGTTGTTTTTTCTATATATTTTCAGAAACCCGATTGCAGTTAATGATATTTAAAACAAAATTTATCATGTGTGTTGCAAATTGGCATTAAATCCACCATCATCATAAAAACTTGAATGCAACAGCTTCTTTGTCTTTAGCTTAGAGGAACTTTTCAGTCAAATTAATTTTGGGCTCGTTTCCTAGTATGTCTTAGAGTCAGTCTTTGTGAGGTTTATTGGATGTTGGGGATCTTTTTGAACCATACAAAGTAAAGATTTTAATGAATAAATAAACTGCCTTTATTGTTCTTTTAATCCAAATATATGTACTATTAGGTTTAGTTTATTTGTCTTGATTTTACATATCACATCTCAAAAAAAGATTTATTCTTTCTGTTGGTGATTTTAGTGAAATCGTCGGTCCATTTTGTGTAATTGGATTCACAAAGGTAATAATGGGGTTGTTAGCTAAGC
The DNA here is from genome assembly GCA_033807775.1 of Saussurea involucrata. Classification (NCBI taxonomy): domain Eukaryota; kingdom Viridiplantae; phylum Streptophyta; class Magnoliopsida; order Asterales; family Asteraceae; genus Saussurea; species Saussurea involucrata. The sequence continues at coordinate 32,383 of CM066319.1, read as the reverse complement.
TATAACATGAGTTAGGAGGTGTGGAGTGCACACTCGTGTAAGCTAACTAGAACCCGGGATTGTTGGACGGTTAAAATCGACAAGTTACAAAGTGGTTTCATGAGCTGGGCGTCGGGGCCTGTGGATCCCAGATACATAAGCAATCAACACAATCAGCAATTGTCAGTCATAAATCTCACTTGCATTAATCGATTAGAAGAAAGAAATACAATGGCAGACTGTGTAGCCGTACAAAGGTTTAGCAAAACTAATACTGATCATTTACCTAAAACAGGGTTAAACACAAACTATTTATACCCAAAAGGGTATTTACAAGATATGACAAGATTAGTCCCTGAACTTCTAATTCCACAAAATAATAAGACCTAACAATCTCCCCCTTGGAATTGAAGTACGCGTTCACGGACATAGCGCTTCCGGATAGCAAAGAGCACTTCAAAATATCTGATGCAGCTTCTGAATTCAAGCCGGTCTTCTATGGCTTGGAGAAGATCTTCAGCAAGGTACTTGCGACGATTGACATATTGCTCAGGAGGCGCATTCTTGACTTCATCTTCAATAATCTTCTTCAGTGCTGTTTGGACCTTCATCAGAGTTCCCTCGCTGAATTTGTGCACTTCACTTCGTCTTATGAAACGTTTCTCCCCGTTGTCGTTCAGATACACGAAATCTGTTTCTGGTCTAGATAGTAAAGAGTGTACCTGAGCGTCTTCAGGAAGGGTCAGATTGGGCTTCAAGATGTTGACCTTTTTCTGATTACTTTCGAGTCCCAACTGAAAGTCTTCGATGTCGGATAATGTGATCGTGCACTTCATAAATCTTTTTATTGCATCGAGGGCTTTGGTGAATGGTAGAGGCCGGATAGTGCGAGCCTTCAAATCTCTTAGCAATACAGGAAAGTCTTTCAGATGAAGGTGTTTAAAGTCTGATTCCGAGAATGTCCATAGATTTCCGTCATCCATTTTCACTGTAAAGATCGGGAAAATGACTTTCACGATCCTGTCTGAATCAATTTCCACAATTTCGGTGATTCTGTGCTTTGTGCGAACCTCGTGTTTCATTCGACCTATTTTCATAACTTCCAAATACTGAGATCTGATTGCCTCATCCATGAACGAGACTCCATGACACCGAATTGGGTCGAGAGGCCTTATCCAGTGAGCAAAGATTTTCTTCTGAGACTCTTCCAGATACGGAACTAAAATGAGGAATCTTTCCCAGCGAGCTGGTTGAGGATGTTGAGGTGGATCCGCTTTTGGAGCTGGCACAGTAATTTCTGATGGACCTACAGAATCAGTAACATCAGCTTGATCGGAAGATACATGTTCACTCTGAAGAAGAAGTTGATCATACTCGAGATCTGTCATTAAGTCATCGTCGCCCTGCATATCCCACAAGGCATCAGTTTCAGACTGGATAACTACTATTGCTCTTTGCCTCCAATCAGACTCAAGTTCCGGATCGCCGGCCAAGTCCTCATCAATCAGTTCTAGGGCAGACCGCTCCGGAACTGTCAACAATAAAGTGTCTTCCGAAGGACCTTCGGGCTTTTCAACCGTTGGGTCTGCTGACTCTGCTAATCTGTCTCTGACCGGTGTTGAGATCTCCATATCCTGAACCATTTCGGACTCTGAGGGTTGCTGTTGCTGTGGTTCAGTTGGAGTTACCGTTGAAGTTTCTGCCGCCGCGGACGACAGCTCGGTCAATCTCAATCTCTTCTCCCCCTCATGTAGATCAGGATCATCCTGATCGTCATATCTGCGTTTGCTACTCTGTACCTGACCCTTACAGGTGTCTTCAAGGCTGGCAACCCTCTCGGATAGCTCTTCGAGGGCCTTCGTGACTTCGGATAGTTTAGCTGTAATAGAGTCGGCTGGTGTGATAGGGGGCGGTGGTTGGGTTTGCGAGCGGAGAAGGCTCACTAAATCGGCATCAGCTGAGGCGGAAATGTTGGAGTCGGTCAACAGTTTGTCCAGTAAAGCTGCTTTTAGGACATCTACCGACATGTTCTGCATGGACGGAGTGGGCGAAGGCCGTGACAAACTGATCTGAGGAGTCGGGGAATGAGCGGAAGAAGCGACGCCTTTGCCTGTGACAGCCCTGCGAATAAACGCCAGATCCTCGGAAAACTTCCGCATAAGCTCAGATTGGACAGCCTTTAAGGCTCCGTCCACATATTCCTTGGAGACGAACTCCGAGTGAGTAACTCCGACGGCACTTAGCCTTTCCGTTGAAGTATCTGCGGCGGATTGCACCGCAGTACTGCCTACGTTCACGGCTGGCTTGATGATAGCCGTGGTAGGACTTCCGCCCCGTCCTTGCGAACTACCAAAAGGTAGAGTCGCTTCTGGCGTTCCGGTCGAGGCACGAAGACTCTCGACGTTAGCAGAATCAATGACCTGTGTCCTAGCCAAAAGAATATCAACATCAAAGGGATCTAGACTCAATTGTGCATCCAAAGAAGTCAAGACCGGGGGAGGCTGGTCTCTAGTTTCAACACCGGAACCCTCCGAGTGAGAGACGGGTGGAAGTTGTGCTTGATCCCCGTGTGAAGTTGAAACCGGATCCTTTTGAGAGGAACCGGAGTGGCTAGGGTGGGTGTGCAATTGCGTCGCTGGGCCCACGACATCTTCTTCAATATCCCTATGCAACGGATGCAAAGGAATAGTAGATGTGGCTGCCCGGGTAGATGAAGGCTGGTTGGGGGTAACTTGTGAAGATTGCCCCATCACACGCTCACTCTCGTTCTTTTGCTTACTCCTCCGTTCACGCACATGCTCACCATCTTTTTCTTTTTCAACTAAAACCCCTTCCGCTCTCCAGAACTGGTTTCGGGGTTAGACGGATCATCATGATCATCATCCGATTCGGTTTCCTCACTATCGGATTCCTCAGACCCTTCTTGGTCTCCGGAAGCCGAGCCTGATTGAGACTCGGATTCGGATTCGGATTCGGAGTCAGAGGCGGTGCCGATAGTTGGTCCGAAAGAAGGACCGGATTCGGAACTGGAAGAGGAGGCTGCCTCTTCGGTTGTGTGTACTCGGGAAACTCCTTCAACTTCCACGTCGTGTAAACCTTCAACAGGTGGTGTACGAGGTCTAGGTCGAGACGTACTAGTATCGCGTGAGGACCTCCCGACACTACCCACGCCTGAACCCCTCAGAATATTTTCTCTCTGCTCGCCCCGTCCGACAGCCCTTGCTTGTCGGACCCCTCGTCCTCGCATGCGTGGACCCTCACGTCGCGCTCCTTGGACAGGTCCAGCCTGTTCTGGCTGGTCCATAGGAGCGACTAGGTTGTTCTCAGTCCTATATGCTATCACACTTAGTGCCGTTTGGTCCGCGATAGCTAGTAAGTCAGCAGGAATAATCATAGGAACAACGCCTTCTAACACGCGTATAGTTTGAATGCGAGTCATTCGAGTAGAGATAAGTACCTCGATATCAGCACGGCGAGGGATGGTGAGATCGGTTTCCATGAAGTGGTCGACAATCATTTGAAGAAAGCGTGGATACGGGAGAAATGAGAGTCGTCTATTGCCGTCAATCTTATTTTGGACTTGAGCCACAAGTTCCGTCCATAGGAGCTCCGTGTAGTCAACATTTCGGTTGTAGATAACCGCATGAAATAGGCGTAGCATGTTGACTGGCGTACGATCAATGCCTTTTGTGACAGCTGATAGACACCTGTTCAGAATTGTGAACAGAGTGTACCGGACAGGCTGGAGGTGAGTGCGAGTGAAGCTCGATGGTTGACGAAGGCCGCCTCGATATCCGAGAGCCTGAATTTCTCGGCACAATGTTTCATCAGTGACTTGGTCGTCGAATGCTTCTTGAGCTGGAACTGCATTCGTGGCCTGTAGACCAAGGATGGTGCGGAAGGTATGGACCGTGATAGTGAATTCGGAATCGCCAATGCGAGCGCAAAGTGCAAAGTGTTGGCCGCGCGCGATAAGTTCGAAGGACCGCCATAGTTGATGCACGTAGACGGCTGGAACCGAAGGATGAGCCGTCAAAGCTTGGTTGAGCGCATGGCGCTTCAGAATCTCCACTATGACTGGGCATTGGCAGTTAAAGTTCGTCGGAACGAGATGGTAGTTGTTTGGAACCAGAGGAAGGTTCGGACCGCCAGGGAGTAATGGAGCTGGTTCCGCCATGTACCTGTAAAACTGTCTTGATAGTCAGTAACAAGACCATTGTGTGAGATAAAATCAAGTCTCGAGGCCTGTATTCTCGGATTTGGAACACCGAGAGTCGGTACAGTTCAAGACCGATCACAACTCGAATCCTGAAGGAGCCGAGTGTAATGATAGCATGAAGGAACAACTAAGGTGCAGAATGGCAAATGTGCAGCAGGTGGTACCGAGACTGAGGAACTACCGGGACTTAGAACTACTGGGACATGGAACTACCGGAAGTCAAGTCTACCGGGAGTCGAAGCTACCGGTAGTCGAAGCTACCGGGAGTCAAGACTACCGGGAGTCGAAACTACCGGGAGTCGAAAACCCCAACAGCGGCGATGACTAAGCAAATCGATTAAATCGATTGAGTTTGGAGCTTTGCAGATCGAGATTAAGCTACAATAACGATAATAGTAGAGATTAGAGTGCTTACCTGAAGTTTGGTGAGGATCGGAGCAAGATCGAGTGAAAATTGCAAGGTGGGAGTCGAGAGGTTACGGGAGAGGTCCGGGAGGTAGGGTGCGGGAGATTTTAAAAAGTGAATGAATCCTAGAAAAAGTTTGTTTATATACTCCGGTCCGATACCGGGTGAACTCGGTACCGGGTCCCGTAACTCCCCCGGTTCCAGTTAATCCAACTGTTAACTAACTAAAAAAAATACCTTTGAAAAAATTTCACTTCTCTCCCTCAGATTTTCAAACTGACATCGCTGCCCCTCAACTTTTCAAAAATAACATTTTTTTAATAAATAAATAAATAAATAAATATATATATATATATATATATAAAATATAAAGAGACACAAACTTGAAATTCAAAAAAAACTAACTAACTGAAAAAAAACTTTGACCAAATGACAAAACTCCCCCTAGACCTGTCAACATGATATTTCTCCCCCTCGATTTCTCAAAAAAATACCTTTTCCTCACAGGGATAGAAGACGTACCTTTGGAACTAGGAATTCGAGGAATCATCTTTAGAATAGTAGCACGGGAATAGCAAAGACTAGACGAATAACGTAAAATTGGAAAAACGAAAGGAAACGCTACAAATGAATATACAGAGAACGTGTCACAGATGTGCTTGAAACACCTAAGCCACGCTGCGAGACTAGTGTAACTGCAAGAGAGACAGTTATCCCGTAGTGTGGAAAAGGTGTGACAAGTACAACTGAGACTCAAACTTTCAGATTAAGCATACCAAGCTTGGACACTAGGTCAAGAAACCGTTTTTCGTCCAACGCCTTGGTAAACAAATCCGCCAGTTGGTTTTCCGTGCACACAAAGTAGAGTTCCACGGTACCTTTCTCCACATGGTCTTTGATGAAGTGGTAGCGCACGTCTATATGCTTCGTCTTTGTATGCTGCACCGGATTGCTTGTGATGGCGATAGCACTTTTGGAGTCGCAATAGATAGGGATGTTCGAGTAGTTATACCCGTAATCCTTCAGTTGAGTCCGCATCCAAATCACTTGGGAACAGCAACTAGCCGCGGCCACGTTCTCTGCTTCCGCCGTGGAGGTGGAAACGCACGTTTGCTTCTTTGAAGGCTAGCTAACCAGCTTGTCGCCTAGGAAATGAACGTGTCCCATTGTGCTTTTCCGGTCGAGCATACTTTCCGCATGATCAGCATCAGAATATGTCGTAAGCTCGAAACCTGTATCCTTCGGGTACCAAAGGCCAAGATTAGCAGTACCTTTCAAATAACGAATTATGCGCTTAACTGCTATCATGTGAGACTCTTTAGGATTAGACTGAAACCTAGCACACAGGAAGGTGGAGAACATTATAACTGGCCGACTTTCCGTCAAATACATCAGCGAACCAATCATTCCTTGATAGGTAGTAGTGTTAACAACCTTTCCGTTAGGATCAGTGTGTAACTTCGTACCGGGGGACATAGGTGTACGCATGGGAGAACACTGTTCCATCTTGAATTTCCGAAGAATATCCGCGATGTACTTAGATTGATTGATGAATATCCCGGTCGACAGTTGTTGAACTTGAAGACCGAGAAAGAAATTCATCTGTCCCATCATACTCATTTTGAAATGCTTTTTCATGAGGAATGAAAAATTGCGACAGTATTGTGGGCAAGAGGAACCGAAGATAATGTCATCGACATAGACTTGAACTAAAAGAATGTGTTCACCTTCCCTCTTTATGAAAAGAGTTGTGTCGATCTTACCTTTCGAGAAGCCGAAAATGAGAAGAAAAGTTGACAGTTTATCGTACCAGGCTCTCGGTGCTTGTTTTAGTCCGTATAACGCTTTGTCGAGTCGATACACATGGTTCGGGTGATCCGGATCTACGAAACCTTCTGGATGGGAGACATACACCTCTTCTTTTATGTCTCCATTCAGAAACGCCATCTTCACATCCATTTGATATACCGTGAAGTTTTTGTGGGCGGCGTACGCGAGAAACATCCGAATGGCTTCAATTCGGGCCACTGGTGCAAACGTTTCTTCATAGTCGATCCCCTCTTGTTGTCGATACCCCTTAGTGACCAAACGTGCCTTGTTTCGGACCACGACACCATTCTCGTCCTTTTTGTTCTTGAAAATCCATTTCGTTCCAATGATGGTTCGATTCTTCGGGCGAGGGACCAGACGCCATACTTTGAGACTCTCGAATTCGTTGAGCTCTTCTTGCATGGCCATTATCCAGTCCGGGTAGTGTAAGGCATCTTTCACGGAGGCGGGTTCGACATTGCTCAAGAAAGCAGAGAAGAGGCACTCATTGCCGGTTGCCGCACGTTTTTGAGTATTACTCAGCAATGCAGGTGCAGCTTCGTCTTCAGCTTCTGTCGTAGCTCGAGTCTGAACTGGAGCAGTCGGATCGCCAATGATTTGTTCTGGAGGATGCGCTCGAGTCCATTTCCTTGTGTGGGGTAGCGGATCCGATAGGGGTTCTGAGTTATCCGCATCAACGTAGGACCCAAGGGGTAGATTCTGGACAGCTTCAAGGGATGGAACCGGATGTAGTCTTGGAGCGGCCGCAGGTTGAGATACAACAACGGTGGACGAAGATGTGGCAGTATCGTTAGAATCGTTGTTTGCTCCGGGGGATGAAGGAGTGGTTGGAACCACGGATGAGGGAGAAGCGGTCGCCGTATGAGTACTTGAAGATGGCGTCGTCACTAGCACTGGTGAGGTGGGAGAGTCCTCCGAAGATATACCATTGGGGGTTGGAGGAGGACCTGATATATTGGTCGACACCACTATAGCTCCATCTGCATTTAAAGAAGCATCAGTAGTAACTGGGGGAAGAAATAAATCATTATAAAGTTCTTGAAACAGAAGATCTAACTCAGATGGTTGTGACTTCGACGTATTGGACGACGAAATATCTACTGTTGTGTGCTTGGGTTCCGATCTAGAGAGATCAGAAGCCAACACTCCAGTAAGCGCGGGTTCCGAACTGTTATGTCCAGAAGCCAGGTCGACCAATTCGTCGAAATTCACGATAATACTCTTGATCACACTCTTGGTCCTCTTATTATAGACGCGGTATGCTTTGGAAGATGTCGAGTAGCCAATGAAGATCCCCTCGTCCGCCTTCGGCTTGAGCTTGCCGAGATCATCCTTATCGTTCAGATGGAAGCATTTGCACCCAAACGCATGAAAGTATCTGATGTTGGGGGTGCGCTTATTGATGACCTCATAAGGCGTCTTGATGAAGCGCTTGTGGATGATGGATCTATTTTGAGTGTAGCACGCCGTAGCGATAGCTTCGGCCCATAGAAACATAGGAAGTTCGTACTGTGTTAGCATGGTGCGCGCCGCTTCCACCAAAGTGCGGTTACGACGTTCCACCACGCCGTTTTGTTGTAGGGTCCTTGCTGCCGAGAAGGTGTGCGAAATCCCCGCCGAAGTGAGAAAATCGCTGATGGTACGATTCTTGAATTCCGTTCCGTTGTCCGTGCGAATCGTGATTACGGTCAGCTGAAGGTTGTTTTGAACTCCCTTGAGGTGGTTGATAATAACATCGGGCGTCTCGTCCTTTGAACGAAGGAGCTTGACCCATGTGTACCTTGAATAATCGTCCACAATCACTAATACATACTTCTTGTGACTTATGCTTTGAACGCACATAGGGCCGTAGAGATCCATATGGATCAGCTCTAATGGTCGTGACGTGCTTGGAACCGGTTTTGGTTTGTGATACACCTTCTTCATCTTACCCATTTCACAGGCAGAGCAAAGATGTTCTTTCGCGAATTTCAGCTCTGGCATACCCTTGACGAGTCCTCCCAGCACTAGCTTATTGATATTCTTGAAGTTCAGATGCGATAGCCGTCGATGCCATAGCCAGTTCTGTTGAGTAGTAACTTTGGACATCCGGCACACTGCTTTATCAGTCTTGACAGTGGCGAGGTTGATGGTGTACAAGTTCGTCCGTCGAGTACCAGCGAGAATTTCCGTCCCATCGTCAGCTAGAATACTGCATCTCTTCGCCTTGAATCGCACTTCAAGATCCTTGTCACAAAACTGGCCGATGCTGAAAAGGTTGTGACCAAGGCCTTCTACGTAGGACACCCGCGTGATCGTGAGTTTGTCCTGAACTAGGTCGCCGTAGCCCATGATCGAGGCCACATTATCATTTCCAAACCGAACATCACCGCAATACTTCTCCTTGAAGTTGGTGAGTAGCTCCCTTTTACCAGTCATGTGCTTGGAGCATCCAGAGTCGAGAAACCACACATGACCGGGCTGCAAAACAGAGATTAAACACGTTTAGGTACCCATCTGGTAATGGGTCCTTGGGTGTTAGGTGCAACACCTTTGTTAGAGACCCGTTTAGAGTTGGGTCTGCTTGGTTTGGGTTTGTGTGAACCATTAGAATTAAAAATATGATATGAACCAACCCAATCATTTGCATATCTAGAGTTAATCAAGTCATTCACACCACAAACAGAACAACAAACATAATTACGCGAAAAACCAATCAATTGATGAACATTGTCAAGTTTAACAGGAAATTTAAAACCATGTTCAACAGAATTGTTCCAACCAAATTCATGTTTGTCGTTATTATTCCTATTATTCAAAACAAAAGTAAATGACTTGTTCTTCTCAGGGCGCATCTTAGCATTCTTCTCTACCCACTCTCTTCGAGCCGCTTTCCCCCGACCCGTACTATCTGAAATTACATTAGGTTGATCATTAGAGAAGTTTGAGAAGATGGTTTGTTTAGACGAGCCTTTACCGGTTGTGGCACGTTTCTTAGACCGACGTTTAGATTTGAGTTTTGAAGTGGTCTTGGAGCCGGTTTTCGAATTCGAACATTCGCCCTTTTCAAAATTAACCGGTTCGGGCATTTTTTCTAAAAATTTAGAGTGACTAGGAAGCTTAGGATCGAAGTCAATTTTAGAAAAATCATCGTCATGACAAGGAGTGGAGTTCATAAAAGCAGAGAATCTTTTTGCAGAATCAGGTGAAGTGTCGCCATCAGAGTCAGAAAAGGAGTTGTCCGCAAACGGATTGTCAAACATTGGCAAAAGATCCTTTTGAACAAAATCGGGTTCGATGGCCTTACCTTTTTCCTTAACGCTCAAATTCTTAGGGATAGTGTCGTCAGACACTCCCATAAAGGCTTTGCACGACGAACTATCCGAAAAGATCTGAGCATCATCAAACGAGATTGTTTCAGTAGGGACCGGCGTCATTGGGGTATCTACAGAATTCCCCTTAGCCATTCTCAGCGTTAAGGCTTCAGATGTCAAAACCGCCAGTTGAGACGTCAACCTATCAATCTCGGTTCGATAGGATGCTTTTTCAGATTCGGGTAGTGTGTCGGGTCTACGCTGTTTGAGCTTTTCAATTGAATCTAAAAGTACAATCCTTTCGGTTTCATAACTGACCTTATCTCTCGCAATTGACTCTTCTAGTTTAAAAATAATGTTTTCCAAAATCAGAGGTGGAACATAACGTTTCAACTCTGTTTGATCATTAGAGTCCTCATCTGCGGTTGCCGGAACAGGAGGCGGAGTCTCAACTGTTTTGGCAATAGAGCAGATGTCAAAATAGTCATTGGGGAGATAAGGAATTTTGCTTTGTAAATACGATGCATTAAGCGTTTCATACACGAAAGGAATTTGTACATTTATGTTCTTCCTAGGCGACGCATCATCCGATTTCGTGTTATTTTCTGAAGAGGGATTATCCGTTTTAGGTTTTGCCTCTATTGGAGGTAGAGGTATGGCGGTTTGTCTTTTAAAATCCTCAAACTCCTCATCTTCCTTAGATGCCTTAGTCCACTTGATTTTGTACTCTGGATATATCTTGTCTAAGCCCATGAAATCAAATTCATAAAGAGTGGGAACCTTAGACAAGACCTTCTTTAGGTAGCACGGATTATCATATCCGAGTCCCCAAAGTGAGTTGTAATATTTGAACTCCTTGGGCTTGTTCAAGTGGATGGTTTGTTCAGATTGACCAAGTTTATAAAGTTTGGATTCAAGTTCCTTAAGCTTAGTGGTCAATTTTTCATTTTCTTTTAAAACATTATCTTGAACTAAAATGCTTTTAGAAAATTCCTCTTGAGATTTCTCTAACTTTTGAGTATATTCAGATATTTGGGTCTCGAGAAGTTTAGCTCTTTCTGAATAGGCCGAGCACTCAGTTTGATAATTATCTATCACACATTTGTCCTCAGCCTTTCAATCGCTAGTTTGCCTATGGTATCATATTTTAACTTAACCTCGGCTTCTAGCTTAGAGATGTGGGCGTCTTTGGTCTTAACCTTATTTTTAAACGAATCTAAAATGCACACCATTTCATGCATTTGATTTAACAAGCTAGCATTGGAAGAACCACATACCTGACACTCGTGTTTGTCTTTCTGTTCGTCGGAAGAATCATCTTCGGAATCAGTATCTTCCGGATTCAGACTAGTGTAACACATATGAGCTTCCTCATCGTCATTCTCATCATCAGTCTTGAGCAGCCAGTGATCGTATTCCGCCATCAATGCTTGACCTGCCTCTTTCTGCCTTGCGAGAAGCATTTTGTTCTTGTAGTACTCAGCATTACGGACTACAGGCTTTCGGCAATCTTTGGCGAAATGACCTCGCCTCCCGCAGTTGTAGCATTTCACGGGTTCATCATCATCTCGATCATCAGACTTTCCTTCAGTTCGCTTCCCATCGTCATTTCTCTTTCTTCCATCATCCTTCGTGCGTTTCTCATCGTGCTTGTCCTTGTAATCCCGACGCTTAGAGTTAGTGGAGTATCGTTGGTTGTTATTTGTTGGCTTCTTGATCTAGCGCAGGAAGTAGCGCCGGGCTCTGGAATGTTGCCCGCGCCCCTTTTGGCGCTACTTATCTAGCGCGGGAAGTAGCGCCGGGCTCTGGAATGTTGTCCGCGCCCCTTTTGGCGCTACTGTTGATCCAAACCCTCAGTGATTTGATAATGACCCTCTCTTGAATACTTAGTGAAAATTGTAAGTAAACAATATGTATCAGAGTTTCACTATCGCTGATAAGTACTAAGATCTTCCAGTACCGCTGATAGGAACTCTCGCTCTTTAAGTTAAACATTCAGCGAAACTGTTCACCATAAATGCTCTGAGTCTGTTCAGTCATTATGATGATCGCTGATAAGTTAGTTGTTTACTTATGATCCCTGAAGACAAGTTTCACGTCAACAAAGGTTCTACGCTGAAGTCGAAGATCAAGCTCAAGAACCAGCGACAAGTCTCCTAATGAACTGATGCGGATCAGCGAAGACTCAGATTTGTCCACTCAACGTGAAGTATCAAGTACAAGACTTCAGCTATCGCTGAACTCTATCATTCGCTGATATGAAATGATAGATCGCTGAATCAACGAAAGCTGATCATGAAGTCCTCCGTACAAAATACTTTTGTCTTATCCACCCTTGCACGACTCCGTACGAAATGTCAGAAAAGAACCTCCGAAAATCTGAAATCGTACAACCGCTCTGATACCACTTGTTGGTCCCGAAGGCCTATACAAGTTTGTAGAAGGGGGTTGAATACAAACACACAGATTTTACTTTTCTAAATTGTTTATTGATAAATCATTAACAATTTACAGCTTGTTGCGGAAACAAGATTAAGGATAAACCTAAATCTAAACAAGTTGGAACACTAAGGTTTCTTGCACTAAGAGAGATAAGGAAATTACTAATAATAACCTATCTTGAGATAAGAGATTGAACTTGTCCAGAGTTAGCAAGTTACTTCAAAGACCAAACATATAGAAATAAGATATCATTTTATCAGAGATCATGTGATGAATGGTGATATAGAACTTCATTTTATCCCAACTGATTATCAGTTAGCTGACTTATTTACCAAACTTCTTGATGAGACAAGATTCAACTTTCTCATCAGCGAGCTTGGAATGCTGAACTTTGAAGGATAAAATCTTCAGCGGTTCACATTAATCAGCGAAAGGATAAAATCAACTTGTATAACCCATTCTATCATCTTCTCTCTGAATAAACTTGATGATATCAAGGTATGTTTACTCTCTCTGACAAACGCATGAAAATGCAAGATTTCAAAACAAAATGCATCGCTGAATATCTCTTCCTTAACAGCGATATTTTGAAATTTCTTAAAACCTTCACTGACTATTTTCATTCAGTACTTCATGTTTTCAAAAGTATCTTTGAGTTTTTCAAAACCTCAGAGACAACCAAGAATATGAAAGGACAGTTGTGACGTCATTGCAACGGATAAACCCCGACACGTTTTCTCTTCCTGACACACGTTTGCACGTCTCGTTCAAACTTCCAATCAAATGCAAACACGTGTCCGTGTCATGATGAAAATCTTTTCCCGCTCAAGATTTTCTCTTTCTAAAATCTCTATATAAACAAACTCCTTGTTTATATTTTTCTTTTACGCGATCAATCTTCCTCCGCAAGAAAGAATTCACTGTTGCATTTGTGATTTCAAAATCTTCAAGAACTGTTCATCATCTTCCTCATCAAACATCAAGGTTAATATGTTCTTATTTATTACCGAATGCGTATAACTTGTTTCCGATCTTCTCATTGTTTTAACAAGATCAAACAAAAGAACTTCGTAAAATGAAATCATTTTCTTTCGTGGTTTTATGAACACAACCATTTCATGGTTGTTCTTCAGGTTTAAATGCAAAATCTTAAACTTGTTCTTCATTCGTTTCCAGAATCTATTTCTTCATAGAAAACTGGAAAACAAGAAAATGGGTTTTACATTTCGTTTTAAAAATCAAGAAAAACCCTAATCTTCATTAAGGCATTTATGTCTGAATGAAATGGATAAAATTCGAAACATCTTATTAGAAATTCGTTCCACATTAAGATCATTCTTATTTGTTAACATCTTTGGTTGAACTGTTAATACAGAGAAATGGCCTCGTCTTACATTCCTGCTACCACTGAGAACATCTCCGCTGACTCTGAGGAAGTGGAAATCCTCAAGGCTCCACAAGTCAAGTTTGAACTTGACAAACTGGATTGGACTAAGGTGAACAACCTCTCTGCGCTTCTCGAGTTTCCTCCTCGAAAGCAAGTCACACATCTAGATGATGCTGTGAAATTTCTGAAGAATTGCTGCATCTCCACAGCCCTGACCATAACACCTCCTGCACATCAGCTTTTGCTCTCACAATTCTGGTACTCAGCGAGACACACTCAATTACCTTCTGCCAAAGACCCCTCCAAAATAATAGATTGCATCCTCTGCGATATCGAATATGGCACCATAAAGATCACCCCAGCCATTATTCGCAAAGCTCTCAGCCTTCCCATCGCTACCAAGGAAAAACCTTTTGTTCCCCTCCCTGACCCCAAGAAAAACTCAGACAGGGAAGCCATCATTGCATTCTTCGATGCAATGGGCTATGTATGGGAAATAGGCAGAGACATGAAGCCCGAGAAGAAGCTGACGATCATCAAGAAATCGAAAATGCCCAGCGAGATGAATTTCATCTTCGCTCATCTGATAAGCTGCATGACTGCAAAGAGTGGCTCCTCCGACCAAGCCGCTAAACCTCAGCAAGCAATGGGTTATGCACTGCTGAAAGGTCTCAACATAGGCTGGGCATCGATCATCTATGATGACCTGGTTCTACGAGTGGACACCGTCGCTGACAGACCTCCATGGGTTCCTTATCCACGTTTCATCAGCGCCATCTTCCAATGTGGCCTGAAGGAAACCTACCCAACTGATGGTGACCTGAAACTTTCTCAGGTCGGTCCAAAGATACTCGACTTTAAACCAACCGTAAATGAGGTACGTCTTTCTACACTCTTAACTCTTCTTAACCCTCATACTTCTTCTACTTCTGTAGCTCCTTCAGCGGACAAACCCACCGCTGATACCCCAGTTGCTACTTCCATTCCTCTTAAAAGGAAACACTCTCACACCCCACTTGATTCTAAAAGGATCAAGAAAACAAAGGAGCAACCCCAGCAATCTCATGCTGAAGACTCCTCAGCTCCTTCTGCAGAGCTGAAGGAACGTTCAGTGGTACGCTCTGCCACACCTGAACAAGCCATCCCTTCAATCCCAATCTCAGCGTCTCCAAACGTTGAGATTACAGACTTGGAAACTTCCCAACCTCCCTCAGTCTCTCAAAAGACTGATGAAGTGTTTCTCAGCGATTCCAACGCTGAACTCAGAACCCAACCTCCAATCTTATCCTTCGCTTCTCCCTCCACTCATTTGGTCTCTCCTCCAGTTATCACTGGAGATGCCATCATTTCTACGGAAGCTAAAGCTGATAATCCAGAAATGATGAAGACAGGACCTGCAGACCAATCCATGGGCACTTTTGAAGATGACATGGAACTTTTTTCAGGAACCCGTGATTTCGATGAATTCACAAATCCTCCTGCAGGTAATCAACAACCCATAAACACTGTGACTAAACCCCAAACTTCTGAGCTTTCCTCTGTTCACAAGTTTTTATATGTTACAGGTCCTAATTTGGGAGATATCAACGCCTCTCTGAAGTCCGTGGAGACAAAGCTGACAAGTCTCACCACTACTCTCTCCAATAACTCTTCAGCTGTAACAAACGCTGGAGAGAATCTGAACAAGCTGACAACGGTGGTGGAGAAAAAGGCTTCCACAGATGACATGAAGCAACTTGATAAGACTCTCAGCGACTTCGCCAAGGTGCTCGCTGATATCTACACAGACTACACCTCTCTCAAAAGCTCAGTTTCGTCCATGTCCAGCGAATTTAGCAGGGATGTCGGGGAGGAATGGGTAGATTTAGCAGCTCTTCTCCCCCTCTTTTTCATGATGACTGGGGGAGGAATGGGTAGATTTAGCAGCGTTGGTAGGTTCTCTGTCTTCTTGGCCAGAGAGACCTACACAAGCTTCAATCTTTGCTAATCTGTTTAGGGTTTAGGGTTTAGGGTTTAGGGTTTAGGGTTTAGGGTTTAGGGTTTAGGGTTTAGGGTTTTTTTTTTTTTGGAAAGGGGACGGAACCCCGGAAAACTTTATTCAACACAAAAAGAAAGGACTACAGAGAAAATAAACAAGCATTCCACCTAACAAAATGCCTACCAAGGAAATGCTTAGGAAATTCAGCAAGTAAAGGCCTACTACTATAACCAAGGCTCACATTCGAGGCCCAATTACAATTAGACCACATGACCACAAACATAGACTTGGGCTTACAAACAGAAGTAAGGCCCAAACTGTAATCCTCAAGATGCATTTGGGAAATCTTCTTGTCCATGCCATTGTCAGCAAATTCAGCCCAATCCCAAGTCCTAATAACAGTAGCAGCTTTATTTCTTCTGTCATTCCAAATATAATTGGCCCACACAAACACCATAACCATAATATTGGGCCAAAAAACGATTAAGCCCAGAGTCAAACTGCAATCTTTACCACACCCTTCCATAGCTCTATTTCTTTTAATACACCATTCAGCCCATATCATTGACCAAGTAAAAATCCGCATGCTTTCAGATAACCATTGGCAGTCCACAAATCCATACCTTAAGGCAAAAGCCATATCCACTATACCAATTTGGCTAAAGGCCATTGGAAAACATAAGGGACACATAACAGACAAATCCCTTACATCAAGACCAAGGATAGAAAGAGAAGCAAAATGTTGAGAATCCAAAAAAGATTTCAACAGGTAGAAAGTGGGATCAAGAGCAGAGGACAGGAAATTCCTCAAAATATTTCCACTGTCATTAGAAAAGAGAATGACATAGGGTTGGCATAACCTTAAAAACATAAACCCAAGCTTGGTATGGAAGTAGGCCTGGTCAAAGATCAATGGCCAACCAACCAGAAAACCAAGAAGAACCAGGACAAAGGCATAAGAAACATTAAAGATAGACCAATAAGGGGGAGAGAGCAAAACACTAGAAAGCCAAGACCTGCATAAAACTTTAAAAGTAGACCAAGAAATGGGGGGGGGGGGGGAACAAAACACTAGAATGCCCAAACAAGAAGCAATGCCATCTCAAAGGAGGGGGGGAACTAAGAATATTTCTCATGAGAAAAAGATTCCAAACAGTGAGAAACATATATAAAAAGCAAAAAGGAAGAAACTGACCAAAAGAGGGGGGGTAAGGTTCCCACTTCATTCTCAGCCATTTCCATAGCAGCAGCCAAAAATGTTCATTACTTCTCATCCAATTGAATCTTCTCTTAAAGGTGATAAACTTCAGGAAGATCATCCCCAGAGGTATAAAATCAAGACCATTTCTATAGCAAACTTGAGCCTGATAAAAAACCAGCCAGTTCCATCTAGTCCCTCCAGCAATGCAGAAAACCATCCAAGCCATCCCCATTGAAAAGTCACAAAATTCATCTATCTTGCAATCCCATAAATTCCATTTGTTCTTTTCAGCAAAAGTCTTGAACAAGGAGAATATCCAAAACTCATAATAGCAGGGACAAAGATCATCAAACACAGCAGCCTGCACCCTAGGAATAAACCTGTAACACAGAAAGAATTTGTAAGAAAAAATTCCCTCCCCCCCTGTTTCATCCCAGAAGTGTTTCCCAACCAACCCCCCCAAAAAATTCCCACCCCAAGGATTCTCAAAGGCAAGAAAATAATTCTCTCTCTTTTTCTCAACATTCCAGCAACATCTTCTCTTCACCATCCAGACCTTCTTAATCTTCTCCATCCTCCTTCCTTCAAACAGAAACTTACTCATTATCATCATTATTTATATTTTTTCCCCATTCTCTTATGACATTTCCCACTTTTCTTTCATCTTTCATAGTAGCACCCATGATCTTCAATTTGATACAATCCCTTATAGAGGAACAAACACCCTTAGAACTCCTTTTCTTTCCTTGAAATAGTCTGAAATTCCTCTCCTGCCAGATAAAATATAGGACAGCATTGAAAATCCATCTCCTTAGCAATCCATACCCAGATTTGTTGCAAGGTAATCTACCAAATTCACCAATAAACATCTCCCAACAGTCTTGAGCATTGAAGATATTGTCAAAGGTGCTTCCCAAACCAATTGAATCCAACAATCTTCTCCATATACATTTAGCAAACATACACTCTAAGAACAGATGGGTGTGGGTCTCAAAATGATCATTACAGAAAATACACAGTCTGTCCACATCCATACCCCAAGCAAAAAGTTTATCCCTTGTCCTCAGTCTCTTCTTTAAAGCAAGCCAGCTGATGAAGGCATGTCTAGGAATGTTTTGATGGAACCAAACATTTTTAGACCATGGGACAACATCTCTTTCTTGCCTTATGTCCTTCCACACCTCATTGGTTCTAAAGTCTGTAATTCTGCCCATCTTATCTCTCCATTTCACAATATCTCTTTTATTAGCAATGAGCCTTGGCTTGTAAGAAGCAATGGAAGATCCATGCAAACTGAGAATAAAAGGAGGCCAATTCCATGATTCCCCATTCCAAAGGCTGCTCACTTTACAGTCCAGAGACAGATCAGCCTTAGCAATGTCTCTTTTAGAAATAAAATTACAAAGAGGACCTGCAGGGTGCCAGTTGTCAAACCAAAGAGAAGTACCATCCCCATTACCAATTTGATGCACAAACTTATCTCTAAATCTGTTTCTGATTCTGACAATCTTTCTCCAACCCCAAGCAGAGTCATTAACCTCATTAACATCCCAAAAATTCCTTCCCTTCAATCTATAAGTATGTATCCATTTCACCCAAAGGGATTTTCTGCCAATAATAATACTCCACACATGTTTGGCAATTAAAGCAATATTCCAGTCTTTTAAAGATCTAATACCCAATCCTCCCTGTTTTTTATCATAACACACCTCTTTCCAAGATACCTTAGCTTTTCCTCTGGTCTCCCCTTCCATATTCCATAAAAATTTCTTCATTATTCCTTCAATCTCCTTAAGCACGGAAATAGGAATCAAAAAAATAGAGGACCAATAAACCTGAATGGATGAGATGACAGATTGCAGCAGCTGAAGTCTTCCAGCAAAGGACAAATTCTTATTCTTCCAGTTTAGGATTCTTTTCCTAACCTTCTCAATAAGACTTTTACAATCCTTATGGAAAAGCTTAGTAGCCAACAAAGGGACCCCCAGATATTTAACAGGCAGAGTGCCAATGTTAAATGGTAGAATCTTCAAAATTTCCTCTCTGTTAGTACCCTTTATATTCCCTAGATAAGAGGTACTTTTTCCCAAATTTGGTTTAAGTCCAGAAACAGAACTGAATTCTTCCAAGGCTTCTTTCATGACCATCACAGATTTGACATCACCATTACAGAACAGCATCAAATCATCAGCAAAACACAGATGTGTCAGAGCCAGTTTTTTGCATTTATCATGAAATTTGAAGTCTTCCTCTTCCCTGATTTTCCTTTTAACAATCAGATTGAAAACCTCCATAACAAGGGTAAAAAGATAAGGGGAAAGGGGGGTCACCTTGCCTTAAGCCCCTCTGTCCCATAAAGTGCCCAAACTGATCACCATTAACACTTATGGCATAAGAAACAGAAGAAATACATTTCATGATCCAATGAATCATGCAGGGATGAAAACCAAACCAGAGAAGGCAGCTTTTCAGGAAGTCCCAATTTACAGTATCATAAGCCTTTTGTATGTCTATTTTGAAAGCACATCTCCTTTGACCCCTTTGTCTGTGATATCCCCTCATTAACTCTTGAGCTAGAAGGATATTGTCCCCTATCTGCCTCTGAGGAATAAAAGCAGATTGGTTATCATCAACAATTAAGCACAAGTGATTCTTAATCCTGTTGGCAATGACCTTGCTTATTATTTTGTATATGACATTGCAGCAGGCAATAGGTCTGAAGTCAGTAACAAGAGAAGGGGATTGGACTTTAGGAACCAAAGCTAACAAAGTAGCATTCACCTCTCCTAATAACTTGCCATTCTCAAAGAATTGTTTTACAGCTTCACACACTTCAAAGCCAACTATGTTCCAAGCTACCTTAAAAAATTTTGAGGGATATCCATCAGGTCCTGGAGATTTTTCATCTTCAATGTCAAAAAGAGCAGACTTAATTTCAGAATCTTCCACAGGTCTGACCATAAAATCAGCATCCAATTGGCTTAATCTTCTAAGGAACAGATTCTCAGGTTGGGATATGCTAACCACATTGTCTTTTTTCCCAAGAAAACTTTCGAAATGCTTCACAAACTGATCTGCCACATCTTTACCTTCATACCAATTTCCCAAAGAGTCTTGAATTTTTTCAATTCTACTTCTGTTTATCCTTCCCTTTATAACTTTGTGGAAATAAGAAGAATTGCTATCTCCATCTTTAAGCCAATCCACCTTTGCCCTTTGTCTTAAAAGAAGATCTTCCATATTTAGGGCCTTTTTATAAGCAACTAATATTCCAGCTTCCTCCATTCTCAATATATCCTCATTAGGCTCAGCATCAACAGCATATTGAACAGCTTTAACCTCCACCTCAAGCTTTTTTACTAAACTATCAATGTTACCAACTTTCCCATTTAAGCTTCTTAAGGCTCTTTTCAGATTTTTCAATTTGGTAACCACAGAAAACATCCAGCATCCATCAACAGAGAAATTCCAACCATTCCAGACAGTAGGCAGAAAATCTTTAGATAAACAGAGGTGATTATTGAATTTGAATGGCTTAGGGGAAAATTTAGAAGCAGTAGGAAGGGAACAAAGCATTGGAGAATGGTCAGAAATACCAAAAGGAAGGAAAACAGAATGGCATTTAGGGAAGAGATCCAAAAAGCCTTCATTACAAAGCACCCTATCCAATTTCTTAAGGATTCCCCTGAACTGACCTTTAGCCAGAGGTTTTTGATTCCAAGTGAATCTTAAGCCAGAGTGGTTCATATCATCCACCTCCATTTTGTTGACACATTCTTCAAAATCAAGCATTCCCTTGTTGAACTTTGAGGAACCCACAGAACATTCTTCAGGGGAGAGAGCAACATTAAAATCTCCAGAAATGATCCAAGGCATGTCCATAATAACAGACTTCTGAAACAAAAGTTGTTGCCACAGAATTCTTCTTTCACTGTAGCTGTTAAGAGCATAAACAAAGGAGCAGAAAAAAGACTTTTTATTTTCCACCATAGTAATCTTGCAAAACATGACTTGTTTATGTTGAAAAATTAGGTCCACACAGAGAACTTCAGGGTCCCAGGCAGCTATTATCCTTGTTCTGCCTTCACTACTATCCAGATTAGAGATCCACCTCCAATTCCTAAAAATGTCTTCACAAACCTCCTTTAGTTTGCAACCACTGATTTTAGTTTCTAATACCACACAAAGCTTTATACCCTGCTGACTTATCATCTCCCTGACCACCTTCTTTTTTGAGGACTCATTCAGCCCTCTTATGTTCCAGGTAAGCAAATTAACCATTAAAAGGCTTTTTTCCTGAAGATCCAGCATGACCTTCACTGTTTCCATCCTCATCACCCATTTTGCTCCTTTCAAGGAATCTTCTAACTCTTTCCCTTTGTTCTTGGCCTTCACTCCTTAGACGTTCCTCTACCTCTTCATCCACTATATCATCATCTTCCCATTTAGAATGAACATTATTTCTAAAATAATTTTGCTGAAACGAATCCCAACAATCAAACTCCTCAGCAGGGGGCCATTCTTTCTTACGGAGGTAATGTTGGACAGCCCAAAGCTTCCATCTGGGCAAACATAATTCATCAACTCTCCCAAATCTCTGATTTTCCTTCATATCCTGTATTATACTTTTATGATTGAAAAGATAATACAGGCCTCTAGCAATCCATACCGTTTTGTTAGAAATATGAGTATTATACCTCTCACTAGCCCTCAAAGCCTCCGTTCTAGGTGGGGAGGGACCACTTCTTTCCTTATTTTTGTCAGACATAAATAACCTTTTTAAATCCACCCCCCAAATCCATAACATCCTCATCATCATTGACCTTTTCCTTGTAGTAATCTACCATTTCTTCATCCCAAATCTTTAAAGTGTCAGGAGTAGGTCCGATTTTCTTTTCAAGGAAATAATCAACCTTCCATTTTCTCAAATTCCATCCCTCCTCATCCTCTTCCATATCCTTTAAACTGTCAAAAGAGTTCTTTGACTCAAAATTCACATCTTTTATCTCTTTCTTTCCATTCTTTACACTTCCAGCTTCTTCTTTTAAAACCACTTTTTTGGGCACTGATTTAGAGTCCAATAAAGGCTTCTTTCCCCCTCCATTTAACTCCAAAACCCCTGAGTTATTTACCACCACATTCTTTTTCCCCTGATCAGATCCCTCTTTGCTTTCTGTTTTCTTTGGAATCTGTCCCACTTCCTTTTTACTGCCACTGCCTTCTCCTTTCTCAAAAATGCCTTGGTTTTTGAACTGGTTCCCTTGAATGTTTCCTCCCCTCTGCTGTCCTTCATTTCTATTTCCCGCTCTTTGCCAGGTAAACCTCTGTCTGTTATTATTACCTTGAAAACCCCATCTTTGCAGAAAATTGTTCATACCATTTCCCCCTATTCCTTGTCCTCCAGAAAATTGAGTCTCCTGTTTAATGACTCTGTTCTTTCTGCCAACTGTTTGAAAACCATCATCTTCCCTATTATTCATTCCTTCTTTATTCATATCTTTCCCAATCTGCTCTTGTTCTTGTCTTCCTATAACAACTTTAGGGTTTTTCTCACAGCTGCTGCTATCATGTCCAAAAACCTTACAAACGTCACAGCAATCTGGTTTCCATTGGTAATCCACTTTCAAAGTAATTTCCTCTGCAGCTCC